>JARYZH020000156.1:649615-1030459 GCA_030021035.2 Notholithocarpus densiflorus | reverse complement strand
CCTCTCCTCTCTCCTATCCAAATATATTGTAAATGCAATTGTCTTCTGCCTTTGAATCTTATCAAAGAATGTGTTCCTAGCAGTCTACAGTAATTTTTCTTAGATAGTATGGTCATCTAAAGCATACCTGTGAATTCCACAATTCCACAGTCTAGAAAGCTGCTACAAAAAAGAAGTCAACTTCAATGATATCTTAACATTTATCACTACACCAATTGATAGAAGAAAATGTAAATCACATCATCCTTTGCTGTAAGATGAAATGTGCTCTATGTTCAATAATGATACAGCAAGTAACATGTTCCTACCACTATGTCATCCTCCTCCCAAGGTTCTAGGGGTGCCAACATTGGTTGTACTGTTAGTACTCAATATTGGTAATTGGGAAGTATTTGGGATAGGTATCAGGTCTGAAACCAGGATCCAAAAAGTTCAATCTAAAAACAAAGGGAAGGCTTTGGAGGCTAATGAAGAAAATGGTATATCATCCTATCTGTAATTTTAAGGATGCTCTACCTTAGATTTGGACCAATCCAGCATTGGTGGAGTAACCAACTTTACAAGGGTCACCCCATACATGGTTTACGACTCCACAGAGACTTGTGTTTTTGGTAAAGAGTCACCCGGGCCTCGTCACTGCAACCTCGTTTGTGTGGAGGCACCCCTTCTCTTGATGTTGCAAGGTTATTTTGCATTATTTTTACCTTTAAAAATGCATTTTTGACATCAGATAAACTGGATATTGACACCCTCCTCTAGCAGAGATGATAACATTACAACAATCATTGCAAAACATCATTAGCCATGATGTTATTTCTTATTAGTCAGATCAAAAACAATTACCAAAAAAATCCCAAGGAATTAGTCCAATATTTTAGAGAAGCAAATCCTATGCACAGCTGCACATAAGTATAGAAACATAGTGATCCATAAACTGATTATCAACAGACCAAAACTACTGGACCTGAAATTCAAAGCCTTTGTGCAAATACGTACACATACAGACATAAGAAGTCACACAAACATGTGGTATCCTCTATTGGGCTAGAGAATAAACCTCAAAGAGAGACCATCTTTCAAACAATCTCAGAGATAAAATAAAACATATTACTCCATTTCCAATCTCATAAAATGACATGCATATGACTCAAAACCAAACAAACCCATTAACCTCCATAGAATATCACAACAAATCTGAGGCCTAATTTAATAAAATAACAAAAACAACAATTAGCAATGACAAACTGAAATTCAAAATAACCCATCAAAGCCTACACCATGGTTCAAACAAATTTCGAGTCTTGCTCATAAATTCCCCACAAACAAGTGAAAACAAATCAAATCCCACAAAACCCATTAAAACTGTGACAGATTTCAAACAAAAATTTGCAGCTTAATTCACAAATAACCAGATATTTAATAAAAAGAACAACATTTTCAAAAAACAAGAATTACCTCGTCATTCCCATTTGGTTGCTTCTGAAACCAATTAACGTTCAACACCTAAAACCCAAAACCCACAAGAAAACAAATCAAAAGTTAAAGAAACACAGATCTATCAAAGAAAAATGAATCAAAAACCATAAATAAAAATTACCCAAAAGACAGAAAAAAAGAAAGGAAAAAAAAGAAGGACCTGAACACTGGAAGAGGGAGATGGGTGGTTGAGGTTGTCAGAGAAAGAGGCCATGGCACACATGAGAGCTAGGATGGTCACTGCAAAGGTTAGCAGAGCATTGGCTCTGTACCCAAATGAATGCATTTTTGTCCTTGTGTGTTCTTGGTGGTTTCTTGAGAGGGTTTTTGGTTTTGTAAAAACCCTTTTTGCTTTGTTTGACTCTTCTGTGGTTGTTGTAATTGTAAAAAGTTGTGTAATTCTTTTCAGCTAAAAAAATTGAAAGTTGTAATATTTTCAGAGAGAAGGAGAGAAATGGGGAGGAGTTGTTGTTTCTTTTTGTTTTGTGTCAATGCAGTTTTGCAAAGTGTGAGAGTGGGTGGAGGTTTTTTTTTTTTTTTTTTTTTTTCTAATTTTTTTTTCTTTTAATTTTTACACTAGTGCTGTTCTGTTATTGGACATGACACGTACAGTTGGACCCACCATATGTGCTGATGTGGCTTTTTGTATTTTCTTAAATTTTATTGGAATATTAAGAGGACCAAAATTTGTCCCCTTTTTTTCTTTGTTGAAATTTGCCCTTTACCCATTGAGAAAAATTAACTCTAATTCTTGAGGATTCAACAAAATGAAAAAGTTCCAAATCTTGAGTTTTTAAATTTGACATTTTTTTTAAAGAAAAAAAAATTGACGTATTAATATTATAGAGAAGAAATTATAAGTCAGCCAAAAAAAAATTATCAATCAAGGCAAGTCTATATGTGTTAAAAAGGGCCATTTTTGTTAAATGCTTTAATATATAATAATAAAACAGTAATGTTTGTAAGTTAATTTAGAAAATAAATGATGTTAAGGATATTATTAATTTTACTACCTAAAAGTTATAAATTAATGTATCACCAATCATTAAAATATTAAATAATATTTACTTCGTTAGTGAAGTGGTACAAATCACCTCTATCCAAAACAAAATACAAAAAAAAAGTGGTACAAATCACATTTATTATCACATCAAATTGCAAACTATTTGTTGTAATTTTATCTTTTACAAATATCATATATTGAAGAGACGAGTTCAAACTCGTCTTTTGAAGGGACGAGTTTTATGTTTGATTGAAATTTTAAAAAAAAGGTTGTATATCCAAATAGTTTTGAAACAGTATAGAATAAGTAAAAATAGCTTGTTAATTACTCAATTTTACATTTAAAATTCAATTTTTTTTTTCATTGAGAAATGAACACCTAAGTCCCCTAGCCTATTCTTTTAAGTTGGATTGAAATTATATTTATTTATGAGTTAAATAGACTCGTATTATGGGTTCTAATCAACTCAACTAGTAAAATTTCTTATCATCGGTTAAAAGTTCTGAAATTCAAACCCCTTTGAAGTAAAAAATTGAAGACTTTTTGTTTGCCACAATAACTAAGTCGAGTAAAATATCCTAATATTCACATCAAAAAGTGAAGAAAGTTATTTTGATAGTTACTAAGGTGAGCAATGTCTCATATAACTGAATGTCGTTTTAATATTATATAGGGTATATTGTAAAGTCACCCTTAAAATTTGTGATTGTTTGGATTTTATACCCTGAAGTTTGAAAATTTGGATTTTACATCTTGAAGTTTGGTTTCGTTAGCAAAATCTCACCCTCTATTAGTTTTGCCAGTTAAGTGACATATTGGCATACTAATGTGTGTGAATCAACCTCCCCAAATGATGTCGTGTCATTTAAAACAAAGAAATGAGTTTAGTGTGAACTAAAGTACGATTTTTAGTAGTTTTGAGAAGTTGGTTTGAAAAAAGAAAATACACATCAACACATTAGCATGTCAGTTAATGCCAAAACTAATGAAGGGTGGAGTTTTGCTCACAAAATTAAACTTCAAGGTATAAAATCCAATTTCTTAAACTTCAAGGTGTAAAATTTAAACAACTCCAAACTTTAGCAATGTACTTAGAAATTTAGCCTACTATATAATTCCCTAAGGTCAGACTCAACTTGCGTGAGCAGAAGGGCCAAAGGTCTACAGATGCGACTCTCTCTTACCAAATTAGGGTGAGTTGTTTAAGTTATGATCTAATATTGCTTCTTTTCTCCTTCAACCTTATTGTTATTCAACTATTGAGGGATTACAATTTAGTAATTTACAAGAGATTGTGGTCACCAATGTGGCAACATGCATGGGAAGGCCTCATATTGGACCTCATAGACGATGTTTGTACTCCAAAACAGGTTAGCAATGCTAGGTCCATATCTTCCTGGCAAGCAAAAGAACATGGTCCATGCTTGACTTCCTTATCTGTGATTATTCTAAACTTCAAAGAGACAGATGTAGTCATCTAATTGCAACAATATGTTTTGAAGAGGCAAATTTAGTACACAACAAAACTAAAATGTATTCAACCAATAATGGATTTTTCTTTAATTAACCATTTGAAAATTTTGAACCCTTTGTGTTTTCCTCACGAACTCATGAGTCTTTAATTTTCTTAACATATTTAGCAGACTAGCACATATAGTTGCAAAGGGGTTTATATATAGTTTGGTTATCACTAAATTTAGATTATGATAATTGATGTTAGGGTTCTAGACATGTTGACAAATCTTAATGTCTTTACCAACAAAAAAAAAATCTTAATGTCAAAACATATCAATTTTGAGTTAAATCAATATAATTGTGTTAGGGTTGAGTTTGATTTTATGAGATAATGATTTTTTTTTTTTTGTATGTTTTGCATTATAATAAATTTCTATGTGGAACCTGCTTTTTTTGTGGTTTTTTTTTTTTTTTTTTGAGAGTTTTCCCTTGAGCACAAATCATTATTCTTGAAAATACATTATTTATTCCCTCATCGAAGTGTTTTTTTTCATTGAAGAGGTTCTTCATTAGTATTCTACTTTGATACCATATCTTTGCGTTGCATGTTAATTGCTTTATTATCACTGCTTTTGTGATTTATTATCATAACTGTGGTTGATATAAATCGCCAATGATATTTGTGTGAGGAATAAATATTAAACTTGTGCAATAAATTCATTAGTCCACTGCATAAATTGCTTAGGATAAAAGTAAGATTTTCATGGTTGATTGTGTTAATATTATTTTCATGAGATGCTTGATATACAAGTTGAAAATCAAATCATGACTAATTTACGTTATATATGCGTACAAATTGAACAGATATAATAATGAAGCTGGATTTGACATAAACCAAAGGAATAGTCTCGTCGAAAAATATGATAGGTAGTGCTAGTTTTTTTTTTTTTTTTTTTTTTTGGGAGTTCTAACAGGTTTTTTTTTTTATTTATTTATTTTTTATTTAGAAAACAAAATGTTAATTAGATACATCTAAGAGGAGTTGTGAATGGACAGAGGAGCTTCTTCTATCCACGTCTCAAACTCCAGTATCCAAACGGTGACAATATAGCCTTAATCTCACAAAAACTAATAACAAAAATAAAATACAGAACAGAGTAATCTAGCTATTAGCTAGTTTATTTAGAGACATGAAACGAACAATGACATCTTAATCAAACTAGGTAATCAGCCAATGCTTAATCACATCCGAATGATTGTTATATTCGGATTTGTGACCCAGTTGAACAAGTTCTAGACTAAACCATACTTCATAGCCATCAAAGTCTCATGGACCTTTTATTTTATTCACATTATTATTACCACATAGGTGCAATAGTACATAATATGATCAGAAAAACTCTTTTAAGGACTGGAAGTGAAGTTGAAGTTGGCACAATTAGTCCTTCGAGACTTCAGCGAGGAGCTTAATCCCAGCCTTGACTTTGCCAAATCAAACTGAAGCAGATTGTCCTCCAATTGGTATGCCCCTACGACAATTGAAGCTTTTGGATGAGATCCTCCATCAACAAAGCCTAAACATGTCACACCCGGATGTGCCTGCACCATTAAGTTTGCACCGAAAATTCTCCATATAACATTTTGTGTGTGCAACACAAGGTCAATGTTGGGAACTCCAGGTCCAAGCCTTGAGCTTGTAATTTTGTTTGACTCATAACATACCCCAAATGGTGCAACAGGTTTTGTCTGGGGTACCCCCGAGAGCTCTTTAGAGAAAAATTGAGTAACTGTTGTGAAAATCGAGTGCTCGAGAATTGTATAAGGAGTTGTGGTACTGATCATTGCTCCACCTAAACCATGTTGTTTGAATGATAGAAGAGATGTGTCTAGTGGAACAAGTTTGTTGTTGACTTTTATTGAACTCACTTGTATGTAGTACTCTCCTTTTTGGCTTACGGTTAATGGGGTATAGCTTAGTGGACGTGAAATATCGATACCTGGATGCATATAGTATGGTCCATCTCCGAAGAAAATGACTCCGTTACTGCGTGTGGAAGATGCGAGGCACAAGGCGAATTTTGGTTGAAATCCAAAGTGTGAAGCAAGTTGAGTTGGTACAGAAATTGGTGCATGACCTAGTCCAATAACCCCTCGAACATTTTTTGGTAACCCTTTTTGTAATAGGAAGGAAGGTGCACAAGAGAAATTGAGGCACCCTAGCCATTGGCCCTGGGTTAGACCCTTGAGTTGACTGAATTAAGAGCTCATCTTGTGCAAGTTCACCCATGGCACTTTGATGTGTCACCGGGTTCTCTACCATGAGCCCACATGTGTTGTTATGGCACCTGGGCCTAGCCGTGTAAGGGCAAGTGTGGCAAGTATGGCTATTGGCTTTAGAGCATTGAGTGGAGTGGCAATAGGGAGCATGATAGGTTGATGTCAAATATTGTTGATCACAATTAACCCACAAGAATTTCCCTTGTAAGTTCACAAGAAATGGTACTTGCAAAAGAGGGGTGTGGACATTAGCCACATGAAGATTTGTGGCACTATCTTTGTGCACTTGTAAAACGAGTTTGTTTGGTTTGAAATTGGTTTGGGGTGGTGGGGATGCCAAAACAAGAGAAGAGAAAGAAAGAAGGACTAGAAGATAATGAAGCAAAGGAGCCATTGATGGAATTAGGCAAGCTTGCTTGAGAAACCAGTATGGTGTGGCATATGAAGGGTTAAGAGCATATTGTCCATTTTATAAAGGTGTGTTTTAGGCCAGAGTGAAGGAATATGGACACTAAATGTTTGGCATTGTTCATAATAGAGTTTGGACCCATATTGCTTATGATGGGCTTTGTGTATTGTTTTTCTTATGGGTTCACATGCTAAGTTCAGCAAAGCTATGCAAGAAATGAGCACAATCTATAGTAAGAGAACAAAGAGTTGATGAGTGTGAGAGCCACATGGCATTTTAGGAGGGTTTTACAAGCCATGCAGAGTGTTAGGATGAGCTCACAGTGGGCTGGAATATGGGCTTGGGTTTGTCTACAGAGTGCCACATTGCTACTTTTAGCTTTCTAGAATCAAAACACACACACACAAACAACAACAAAACATGCATTCATTTTTACATGGTTTGGAGTTAATCTAATTTAAAGCAATTGTTTAATTCTTTCTTGTAACAGTAAACTTAAATCTGTAACTGCAATATGCTAACTATATTTTTTTTTTTAATACAAGATAGAAATTCTACTCTAGTTTAATCTTAAGTGTATATATGTGTGAAGTTTCTTTCTAGAGACTTGAACCCCGTTCCTTGCCCTCCACACCCTATAAGCACTTATACTTGTGGAATGACCATCGTGCCAAGGGTGTGCGGTGATTGCAATATGCTAACTTTTAATTACTGGAGATTTGATAATGGCAATTACTTCATCCTTTTTTTTTCTTCTTTTTTTTGGGTATCGGAGAATGAGATAAACATTTCCAAAATGCTGATGTAGATTAAGCACAAATTCAGGGAAACTGAGTGAAATAAAGCATAATTAAACCGATGCATGACATCAAGCCCATCATCTGAATAATCAAAAGTCATTCAAAGTTCACTGAAGGTTATGTCCAAGATTAATGATGTTATAAATTATTAGAATTAAAATGTAACATATATAATGCCTTTCTGCAAGTGCACACGAACTATCTTGCAAGGCTTTTCCAAGGGATTAGGCTAATAGTGATTAGACTTTAGAGTTAAGACCTCGTGTAATTCACAAGATCATGTGTTCAATATCCTTTCTCCTAATTATCTAGTGTCTGGAATAAAAAGGATTATACTAATTCGAGGACTAGTCAAGTGATTTAAGAACTCTGAACACCTAAGTTAGAGGAAAAACATTGTTAGATTGAAACTTTCTTTGTTACATTGTTAGTTTGGTCTGCATTGCGCCAAGATGTGTAGCCCTGATTTTGATTTGGAATCAAATTAAGCCATGGATGATTTATATGTTGGCTCCATATAAGTGGCCGCAAGGATGATTGTTTGTAGAGTATTTTTAACACTAATGAATTGAATATAATCTTAATTAAGATTTTATGAAATTTAGAACGAAAGAAGAACATATATTTAACTTGTAAATTCAATGAATTTTTTTTCATGGAAGGAATAAGAACAGTAAAAATTTGATTAGTTTTTTTTTATTTGACAATATTCACACTCATCATCAATCAAAATTTACTTCACCCCCATTTTTTGTAGAATGAAAAAAGAAAAAAAAAATATCATGTGTGGATTCATCGACCTCACGTCATGTGACAGCAATGAGTAATACCATGTATATCATTGGGACCTTAATAGAGATATCATCATAGGCACAACACATTTATTGAAGCGCTACTATTCAAACTGCTCAACTCCTGCTAAACCTCATGTGAAGTGATACGAGAACTCTTATCTCCAAGCTAAGAAGCACGAACATGGACATAAGTACGAGTACGAATACAAACACCAAAATGACACGGTGAGATGAACAATTTATGAAAAATTATAATATAAAATGACTATATGACTCGGGTATGACATTAATACGACATTCTAAATAAATTTTTTTTTTTTTTTGATAAGACATTCTAAATAAATTATTCGAACTATCTAGCAACCAAGCCAGACCCCAATGTGGTTTCCTCTCGCTTTTACCACTTGAGTTTGCTAGGGGACATAAATGGCCAATGGATACATGGTCTACCCTACCCCAGCTTGCAGCAAATGATTTTTTTTTTTTTTTTTTAAATACAAAATTATTGAAAATTTTCAAAATGATGAATTTTCCATGATCACAAAGCAAAAATATTAAAAAAGCGAATAAGAAAAGATGAAAGTCAAAAGTTGAAAGTATGAAATGGTTCACATAGGGATCAGCGCTGAACGTCTCATTCCAAACCGACACCAACATTTAAAAGAATATGAAGAACACATCTTTTTAGGTAGCTCCTCCTACCGTTACTGTAACGCTTCAATACTACACATTTGTTCAGTAAAGAAGTGAGATTCTTTTGTGTCCTAAAACAAAAGCTATTCCTTTCCCAAAGAAAAAGAAAAAAGAAAAAAGAAAAAGAAAAAAAGACTATTCCATAATGCATGTGTTTTAAAACCAAATAAAAAGGCATCTTGATTCTTGAGTTGTAGTCTGAAGAGTGATGCTTAATAATTATTATTGCTCCTGAACCAAATTACAGTTGTTTACAAGTTTTCAAATTGGATTATCAATTGTAAATGATATTAGATTGATTTCAAAATCATTTTTAGTATTTCTCGATTATCAGTTTATTAAGATAAGAAAATAGTCTCTCATAATTTCCAATGAACTTCTTTCTGTAACAAGTTTTGTGATGTTATTGTTAATTATATATATTTTTAATTTACAATTGTATAATTATTAATGATGCAAAAATTGTCATTTGTTCTCTCATCTATTTGATCTATTTGATGGACAATGATGCGACTTCTTCGATGATCAATCTGTAAAGAAAGTGAATAGACAAACGGATGAAACATTGGTGTGGGGTTGGCCAAATGCCCATCGATGATCAAGTTAGAAATGGTGAAAAGATTCACTTAATAAGATCAATAAGAGAAAATAATATGGCTAGTTTGTAGATATCGATTATCAAAGTGCGTACATTTTACTTTTACATTGTGCGAGTTTTATATCCCTCTCATTCATTCTTGTAATGAATATTCATATTTATGGGCCAGGAAACGCTTGTCATTAATATCAAACTTTTATTGTTTTCCATGGTCATTGGCTAATACGTTACTCTTTTGTTGTTAAGTGTATTCAATGCTATAGACAACCTAACATTCAATGCTATGGCTATACTCATCCATTATAATAATGGGTAAGAGAAGATTTGATCTTTGAACCTTTTTCATTAAAATTACTAAGAAGTGTTAGTTGAGTTATAATACTTTTAATGTTAATTTTGTGATTGACTTGAACAATAAACACCAACACAAAGAAAAGCATTTAGAAAGATGCCAATGTAGTATTAGCCTAAACATCTCCTATGCCTAAGTTAGATGATACTATTTTTAGAAATTAATTTGAAGAATTCACAAATATGTTGAAAGCTCACTTAGTGTGTAAAACACTAGTGAATGTTTAGACCCCCAATTTCAAAATTACCAACACAAGCTTATATTCAAACAATATATGTGCGGAATGATAAATATAAGCTATACCCAAATAAACAAACTACTCTAAGCCATAATTTAATCACAACACAACAGTAATTAAATGCAAAGAGTAAGGGATAGAGAGAAGCAAATGCAAGATAACACCGGCACGCAAGGTTGTCAAAATCGGGATCCTACGTAGGATCGTGGGAGGTAGGTGAGATCACGGATTGTAGGATCGGATCGTGGATCGTAAGATCCTACATTATTTGAGAAAAAAAACAAAAAATACACATTGGTATGTTTAATAATCACATAAATTATATATTCATTAATATAATTACCATACATCACTACATCCATTTGTAAGCATCATTTAAAGAGACCCAAAACCTCAAAATATGACACTCTATTGAAATATTTTTTATTTGGGTCTAACTGACGCTCTCTTTACATTAAAGTGGAAAAACTTGGTCTATTGGGATTTTATTTTTCATTTGGGTCCAACTGAGTCTCTGTCAAGTTAAAGAAGATTACAAGAAATCAAGGTTATTTAGAATCGTCAGAATCGTACGATCCTACTGATCCTGAACGATCGCAAAGATTCTTGAAAGATCCGGATCGTTTTGGGCAAGTGGAATCGTAAAATCGTAGGATCGTAAGATCCAGATCGGAATTTTGACAACTATGCCGGCACGTGTTATTGAAGAGGAAACCGAAGAATTCAGCGAAAAACCTCTTTGCCGCCCTCCAAGCGGTAAAATGATCCACTAGAAAATCAGTTGGGATACATAAATAGTAATAAACCCTCCAAGCCTAATCTACCCGATGCATCTAAGCCCTCCAAGCTTTTTGCTCCAACAGGATTAAGCCTAACCTTGTCTTCTCTAGGTTACCAGATCGCACAATAAGCCCATTGCATCAACCAAATGAATTGGTTCTCTCTTGAACTGCTTCCCAAGCACCAAATAATATTCTCACTGATATGAATATGGTGAGGTAAAGATTTGTCTAAAGATCCTCTCAAGGGTATGACAATGGAGAGGATGAGAGTAGAGGAATTTGGAGAATCAAATGTATAAGATTGTTGATGAGTCAATCTTGTTTTTTTCTAAGGTTTATCTCTCTGGAAGCTTACTATATTTCGTGGGTATAAAGGTATCTATAGTAGGGTATGAGAAGGAATGTGAAAAGTTATTTTTCTGCAAAACAAAGTGCTTTGGCGAGTGACTCGTGACTGGGATGAGTCACGAGTTCTAGTCGCCAAATAACAGAATGACCAGACTGTACTTTTTATCCTGTAGTGATCCAGCTGTCCTGATCCTTCAACTTCCTACATGCTTCACATGTGTGACACTTCTAGTAAGCCACCACTCGCGGGTCAGTCGCGAGATGCTCTTTGATGCACACACTTGATCAATTCTTCACACTTTCTCACACACAACCCTTACATAAAACTCACCTAAATACAAGATTTCTAATTGTTGAATTACAAGCAAATTTGGCACGGAATAAAGTGAACACATAGTTGAATAAATTCAACTTTACATATGTGAAGTGTACTTAGTATGTTACTTTCCTTATGGCATGTAATTATTATTACAAGACCCTAATTGTAACTGATGGAACATAATTTTTTTATTTTTTATTTTAGAGAGTTTCAACCTATGGCGTTTGCTTTTGATGATAGTTCTTTATTATCAGACCAAAACACCAATAAGTTTTTTATGTAGGCGGGGATTGAATCTCAGATCTCTTATTCAGCCATCAGAGAATTTACCAATTGAGCTAACTGGAACCTACGATAGAACATAATTCTTGGTAAACTTCATTTGGTAATATATACATCCTAAGTATAGGTAATAGTAATAACATATTATAATGCTCATTTAAAACCTATTTACAATAGTCATTTTGTTCTATAATATTTATGTTTTACCACAATATTGTTCAATGCTTTGAAACTCAATTTTATAAATTCATATTTTATGTAAAACAAAATGTTATAGAATTGGTTTCTAAATATTCAGTGAAATCGCTCTACTAATCTAAATTTCGAAGGTTGAAATAGTCAAGATTTTTGGACATTTCTAGAATATTAACATATTATATTATATGTAGACTTTATTTTTTAAATTGATTAAATAATTTTGAAATTTGAAATTTATAAATTTAAATTCAAAGCATTATATACTTTCATATCCTATAATTACAAAAATTCAAACAACCTCCCAAACACTTCCTCAATTACTCCATTTTTACAACCAAATATCGAACCACAAATCTCAAACACCAATTTCATTATCTCAATGAAAGGAAATCATTTGTTAGTACCGGCATATAGAGAATGTAATAAAATAAAGAAAAAATGGTTAAAAACATTTCCATTTATAAAGATTTAATTGCCTTTAGCTATGCTTCCATGTAAATATATATAAAAAAAATTAATAACATGAAAAAAAAACTCTAAAATCAACATTGACTTTCAATTTTATCGTCACAGCTCATATTGATATTGCACTAAATAGTAGTAAAGAACTACAAAGAAACCTAAAAATTATGAGTTCTAAAACATTAAAAAAAAAAAAAAAAAAAAAAACAACTAATCTAATCAATAATCAATTAGAATGTTTTTTTTTTTTAATTTCTCTTTAATTCTAAAAAAAAATACAATTATGACTTTCCAGCACCAAACACCTAAAGATCCAAAGCCAGTCACATCCTTTATAGAACTTAGGAATGGCAACAAGTTGAGTTCGGGACGGGTTTCTTTATGCCCGAACCCGCCTTGCCACCCGCCCTCGAAACTTGCCAGCCCCATTTAATAAACGAGTTTTTTTTAACCCCCAAATCCGCCCCATCGGGCCCCCGTAGGCCCCGTCCAGCCATGCCACTTCAAGGACCAATTCGTGGCCCAAACTGTGGCCTAATTAAAAAAAAAATTATGTTTGCCTGAAGCCCTATACTGTGGCATAATTCAAAAAAAAAAAAAAAAAAAATTGCTCAAATTCAAGCACTATACCATGGCTCAAATGCCAAATCAAACATAAACTTAAACAATAGGCAGGTGGGTGCTAATTTTTTTGCAGAAGCCCTCTATTAATTTTATGGGGAATGCTTTGTCAACAAATTAGCAATTGTAGCTGTCCTATTAAAAACCGACGATCCAACTCAAGTTCAATGAGATTTGACTCATCTTTTTAGATATACAAGTAAAAGATACAGCATAAAGGTTTTGGTAATTTATATCATTTAGGAGCATGTATGTTTAAAATGAGATGAACACATAAGACTATCATGTATGTTTAAAAGGTTTTATTTCACTAGCTTTGATTTATACTATATGAAATTTGGCATGCATGTTCCCAGATACAAAAATTGTTGAAAAATAATAAAGATATGAACTTTGGTAGAGAAAATCAAAGAATGAAATTTAAAAATTTAAAAATTAAAAGACCAAAATTATAGATGAACAATGACCAAAGATTTCATCCACCATAAACTATGTAATGAACCCAAAGTTATAAATAAATAAAAAGTAGTGAACCTAAAAAAAAAAATGGAGAACGACGATCCTATGGTCCTATGGAGAACGAAGAACCGGCGGTGATGCAAGGATAAGGGAAGGCTTGAGGGGTATGGCCGGCAGTGGTGCTGTAGGGATGAGAGTGAGAACGAGTGAGGGTGAGAGACTGAGTATGTGAAGGTGAGAAGTTGAGAGTGCGTGAGGGAGGTGAGGGGGGGCTGAGGCTGAGATTGAATGAAATGAGAGTGAGAGAGTTAGGGTTAAGGTTGGGTTAAGTGGCAGTTATATTGTAGGGGTTTTTTTTGTAATTTTCTCTAAAGGGTTTTGGTTCGAGTTCGAAGTGGGTATTATTAAAACCTGCACCTGATCTAAACCCTTTGGGTTTGATATTTAAAACCTAAACCCAACCCTACTCTTTCGCAGGTTGGGTAAAACCCGATCCATTAGGGTTGGGTCAGGTACCTGTGGGTCGAGTGGGTTTTGCCATTCCTAAAAGAACTCAAAACATCTGATCTCAACATCAAAACAATAAGTTATCATCGTCACTCAATAAAAAAAGCAAACCCACTTCCTTGGTTATAGCTAACTGATACAAGTTAAGATTAGATGGGACAATGAAATTGAAACTAGGAAGGTGTCATTGAAAGGTTGAACATATATGACATCATTCTTGGTTGAGATGTATTTGAGATGAGATGGCATGAATGGTTGTGTGCATGTATATATAAAGGAGTTGAAGTGCAAGAGTTTTAAGCTTGAAACATTTAACCAAAGAAAACAAAGAGTCTTACAAAGAATCCTTATTTTTTAATAGGAAAAGTCTTGAAGCATTAAAACAAAAGTCTTTATTTTTTTGTTCTTATCTTGGTGCTTTAAAGACTATTTCAATTATCTTTTCAAAAAGAGCGTCATGACATAATCTCATGTTCTCCCGTATATATAAATATATATATATATATATATAAATATATATATATTTATATTATTGATTTATGGGGGACCATGCCCCTTGAGGCAATGTTGAATGAGCTCTAGCCATGTGTATTATTGAATGATCAAATCACATGAAAATTTGTGAGTTCTAGTTTGATCAATTGGTGAACTCTCTTGTTATCGAATAAGAGATTTGAAGTTCAAATTTGCTTACACTAAAAATGAATTGATGTTTTATTCTAATGATAGATAGCAATTATTATGAAATAGATGTCAAAACTTAGTTTTGAACCAACCAAATGTAATTAAGACATTTAGGAAATTGAAAGACTTGCAATATATAAGACTGATTTATTTAGGCGAGAAGAACAGCTATCTAGTTAACAAAGCTTTGCACTGTTTTCGCTTGTGGGTTTATCCTAATATGGTTTCAAGAAAGATAACACTCACTAGAAATCTAGAATTGATTATAGCAAGAAGCTAGCTAGACTAAATGTTTTGTCGAACAATTTTTTCTTTTAACGTTTTAGTTTGTTTGTTTATGCACAACTTGTTAAATCCTCATTTTTACCGGGTACAACTATATTTTAATCAAATTTCATCATATAAACAAAGTGTTCATCCAAAAGCACATTAAATAGACATCAATAATAAAGAGCCAGCAATAGACCATTCTTTGCTCAAGAATTACAAAGTCCAAGTGAATTCTATTCAATTTTGCACAGAAATATAACTTATTAAGGAACCAAGTTCGTATTCATTTTAGATAATAATCTTATGCAAATCAATAAATATGGTAGCTAGCCTTTTCACTTACTACACAAGTCACATTTTGGCAGATGCAACCACGTTCATTTCTAGCTGTGATGAAGACATCATTGACTACAGCTAGACCTTTAGATGTAACTAATAAGGCCAAGGTTGGAAGCCTGACCCTATGAACATTCCCTATACAAAGAACTATAAAGTATGATCTAATGAAGGCTAGAAATTCTTCATACGAAAATTTCCATAATATTGGCCCTGCATGTCAACTCGGTACCTCCTGGCAATCATGTGACTATTAAATCTGCCATGAATGTGCACAAGTGTTTTCCTAAACATCTGAAATGTCTTTAATTATTGCTTTGTGAATGAAGAATTCCCATTCATCCAAAAGTGGTGCTTTTGGGAGGAGTTCCATATACAATCTAAGCCTGGGGCAGGACCAAACGATGAAGCGTTAACATAATCATGAGAGATAGTACATATAATCAAGTGAAAGAACATGTCATGTCTAATCATTAATTAAACGAACCTTGTAATAAAAAACCAATTAATTATGCTTGAAAAACACGTCTTCTTCTCACATAAGGGTAGGTTTTTTTTAATGAAACTTTCAACATATTAAGTTCTTAACCCCATGCATTGCGGAGCTCACATGTCTAGGAGAGAAACGATACAATGTCATATGTATAAGATAATTATTGAACGATAGGACGAAGTGAACATTAAACACTGTCTTCAAGAAGGACGGTCTTCATTTGCTTCCTTCTTTGCCTAGAGGAATTCAAGCAAAGTACGAAACAAACGAGAACAGTGAGAGCCATGAAAATCACAAAAACCTTGGTCTTGAATATGCCCAATGGTGGACCGATATATTCCACTTCTTTTGTAGCCATTATTAAGACCGGTGGAAGAATCATGAAAAGAAAAAAGAAAAGAAAAGCACGCCAACAGACAGCAAAGTCTCCCCATTTCCGATTGCACCTCGTCTCCTCCATTTCAACATTGATACGGGTGCCAACCTGTTCTCTATATAATTTTTTCTCATTCTTTCTTTGTCTACTTCTTTGGTTTTTTTACCACCCCAGCTAATTCAATATGTATAAAATAAAATGCCAAAGTTGTTTATGTTCTTGTAATTAATCTATAATTGTGCAACAACATTGTTCCTAAAATTCTGAGAAAAAACAAATAGGCTGGTATGTAGGGACGTGGCCTATGAAAATACTTGATATCACATTTGTTACCAAGCCACTATATTGTAAGAAAAGTACACTATATTTTCACAATACTTTTACAACAAATCCTAAATAGTAGATTTTTAATAACCTTTAATTGCGGGAAAAAAAGTAATTTAATTGGTAAGTTTAAATTAGAACTAATAATAACTTACTGCTTATAAACTATTATGAAAATATTATAGATCTAGCACTTCTCATATCAAAATTATTTTAATACTTTTTTATTTTTAATAAACAGAAAGTTTACTAATTTTGTTTTTAGAGTTAGAAAGCTTACTATTAATAAAGAAAGAAATGGATGATCGATTGGATACGTTAAAAAGAGTATGTTGCATGTTATGATTCATGAAGCAAAACTTCAATCTCTATTTGATGATCAAACAGCAAATGCAATTAAGAAAACGCCAGCAAGGAGGAGTTGTGGACAGGATCAATGGATTTGGACCAAAGCTGCAAATGGTAATTTCTCAATTCGATCAGTTTATTGGGATTTAACAGCCCATGATAGTGGTGGATCAAATGCAGTGGTGGCTGGTAGTTGGAAAACAAAAATCCATGAAAGACTAAAAATGCTTTTGTGGCGCATAGCCTCTGACGTTTTGCCGACAAAAGAAAAATTGGCGAGGTTCATTCCAAATATTGAGCCGCCCCATGTGTGAAGCACCTTTGGAGTCTGCTCTGCATATCTTTGTTTATTGCCCACTGGCTAGAGGCCTATGGTTTGAATGTAGTGGAGGAATAAGAATTGAGTACCTCAATTTGTCCTCTACAAACCAACTTATTGAGCTGATAATATCACCTCCTTCTAATTGGAACCTAAACTCTCTTGAGAAGACCCAGTTAATTTCTATCTTTGGGTGCAGTGATTGTAGAACAGCTTTGGAAGGCTAGAAATATAGCCTCATTTGAAAGTGCCCAACTATGTCCTGACAGACTAAGGCAAAATATTGTAGCTCGTTGTCTGGGGTTTTCTTTGGCATTTCAGCCAAGCTATCATGGTTTAACCCCAGCTAGGTCTTCCATATGGTCAAATCCTCCACAAGGTACAGTCAAAGTTAACTGTGATGCAACCATTGGCAATAGTTGGTCCTATGTTGTGATTGTTGCTGGGGATTGGAGAGGGGCATTGGTTTTTGCTCTCTCAAAACTAGTGGAAACCACTATCACTGTCCAAGCAGAAGAGAA
The DNA here is from genome assembly GCA_030021035.2 of Notholithocarpus densiflorus. Taxonomy (NCBI): domain Eukaryota; kingdom Viridiplantae; phylum Streptophyta; class Magnoliopsida; order Fagales; family Fagaceae; genus Notholithocarpus; species Notholithocarpus densiflorus. Next base: position 1,012,715 of record JARYZH020000156.1, on the reverse strand, counting down.
AGCAATTAATTGGGCAACCCTTCAGGTGGTGTCTCATGGTATTGAAGTAGCAATTATTGAGAGTGATGCCAAGGTATATAGAGATGCTCTCACTAATCCTAGTTAAGTAGTCCAATGGAGAATTTCAATTCTAACTCAGGATACTTTGAGGCTAAAGTCCTCATGTTGCAGACTAGAGTTTAAGTGGACCCCTAGAGTCCAATAGTGCTGCTCTTGTTTTAGGATCTTGGTCTCTCTATAATAGATTTTCTGGTTGTTTTGTTTTGGGTTCAGCTCCAAAGGTTTTTGTTGATGTTATTGTAAAGGAGCAAAAAACGCATAGCTCATTTGGTAATTTTATTACTTCTGCTTTCATTGATTTTACTATATAAATGAAAGAGTAATGATGATGATGCTCTGAGATCGTCAATGAGTTGTAGGTTCCAAAGCACTCCGATGGATACCTGTGAAATAACAACAAATAGACCAAACATAGAACCCTCCGAAGATCAAGTTAGTGAATGAGAAATCTCTAAGAACTCTATAGTGAGAGAGCTAGGGATTTTTCGCGTACCTAAGAGAAGTGGAGGTCTGGAGTTTATATAGCGGTGAGTGGTGAATCGGAATCCCTTGAATGTAGGGATCTTTCCTTGCGAAGAGGGCTTAGTGAGTAGGGCTTCCAAGATTTCAAGGCCCCTTTCCATGTAAGGGAGATATGGGTGAGTATTGGGTTTTATTTGGTGCGGTGCGCAAGGCATTACCATGTATAGGCATGCGTGGGGACCAAGCAAGGCCATGGTGGACCCGCCGGTTACCCTCCTCGTCGGCCCCTAACGGGTTTCCTGTCGGCCTCCTAGAGGTGTCCTGTTGGCCTTATAGAGCTGTCTATCAAGCGCAACCCGGGGGGTCATCAAATGGTCAAGTCGTCGGCCTAGGACTCCTGTCGGTTTACGTGGAGCTAACGGGTACGTAGGCGCCGCCATCATCCTGGAAGGGCGCATTTGGGGGCTTTAATTTTCTGCCAAAAATACCCCTATCAAGTAATATTAGTGATATTTAAATATAAACCTTACAAATGGATGTGTGAACTTTCATATTTTATAAATAAAATTATTACTCCTTTTTTTGGAGAAGAAGTAAAAGCTTACTAATAATAAAGAAAGAAATGGATGTTTGATTAAATACGTAATGCTAAATATTTGGTTCCAAAAATAAAATAAAAAATCTTGCAAGACTAATTGTATTATGTCATGCTTCTAATAATTTTTTTTTTTTTTTTTTAATTTTAAACTTTGGGTGTTTTATAAGGAAAGAAAAAAGAATGTGTTGCAAGTCGTGATTTCTTTTTTATAGAGTTTCAACTTATAGTGTCTGCCTATGATGATTGTGTTCTTTATTTTCAGACTCTAGACATTTTATTCAACCATCAGAAACTTTATCAGTTAAGCTAATTACTGGAACTCACTTGCAAGTCATAATTAATGGAACATAAAGTAAAACACCTAAAATGGAACGGAAGAATTTTTATTACTAAACGTTTTTTCTTTTTGAGAAACAATTTTTATTTCTAAATTGAAAGGCTAGTAGCTGTTCAAAACCTAGCTGGTATATAAAATAAGAACTTGGCTTAAAACACATAGCTCACTAATTTTATTGCTTCTGCTTTCATTGAGTTTACTATATATTATAAATTTTATTATATAAACCTTATAAGTTAATGTGTGAACTTTCAAACACAAAACAAAAAAGTGATTAAAATTTATATTTATTATATTATTATTTGGTATTAATTATATTCATTATCATGTCAATTTGTAAACTTTTTATAATAAAATTGATGATTTTTAGAAATTTGCTTAACTTAAAGTCCCACCAAACAGTAAGAAATGATTCAAATGATAGCATAAAGTGCACCAATTGAAAATGAAATCATAATTTCCACATCTATATGGTCCTTCCACTCTTCTATTCTAAGCAATATTGGTTGCCAAGAGTCTTATAATTAACTCGATTAATACATTCTAGTATTCCAATGGATTGAGAAGTCTAGGGTTCAAACTTCAAACCCCTCCCTCCCAAAGATTGCATTTTTTTTTTTTTTTTTTTTTTTTTGTCAATGGTCATTGGCCGACTTATCTCTTTTTATACTTTTCCCTCCGTAAATACCATACTTGCCATCATTTAATTTACAATTTCCCAATTTGTGTCTGATTTTATGAAATTGGTTGATGGATGATCTTAACAGTGGTCTAAAATTGTCTCCAAGATAAGTTAATTGGTTAGGCCCTTTGACTTATTAAATTTTCAAAATCAAAACAGGAATATGAACACACACACACACACAAAAAAACGTGTGAAAATTTGTTTACAAGCAGTGTTGTGTATGTTAAATCCTAAATTAAGACTCTTACAACTTACTAATAATAAAAGAAAACATTTCTTACAAAAGAATCATACAAATTTTCATGACTCAAAAAATAGTACAAGTATGTCATAGAGGAATAGAAAATCTTAAATGCGGGCCATCCTCTATGGAAAAATAAAAGAACTTAATGCTAAAAATTGCCAATTAATTAAACTTAACAAACACATCACCTTCTCACATAACTACATAAGGGTAGGGTTTTTTTTTTGCATGAAACCACAAATGAGATTCACGTGCATCATAATTCTTACAGTATATTAATTATAACCATTTTTTTTTTTTTGGTAAATTATTAATTATAACCCTATACAGTGTGGAGCTCACATATTTACAAAAGAAATAATACGTATCATATGTTATATGTGTAAGATAATTATTGTGCTTAAGGAGGAGGACCAAATGCATGTACAACACCTTCTTTGAGAAGGACAGCCTTCATTTCCTTTTTCTTTTCTTTTTTTTTTTTTTTTTTTTTTTTTTTTGGTCTAGAGACAATCAAGCAAATTACCAAACAAAGGAAGAGAACGGGAACGAAGGACACTACAAAACTCAAAGTGTTGGCTTTGCCTGGAAATGGATGAATGCCCTTTGGGGAATGTTCCTCAAAATAAAAGTCTCTTGGGTGACCTTTCACTTCCCCATTCTCTGCTTTTTTAGACCTTAATTATCAAAATTAATGGCGAAATAAAACTCACAATAGCAAAACTCATAAAAACTCATAATAGCAAAAGCTTACTCTCAATAAAGATAGAAGCTACAATTAATGTAAAACAATGTTAATATTTGGTCCATAAAAAAATAAAAAATAAAAACTCTTGTTTTTTTATTTATAGAGTTTCAATCTATGGTGGTCACTTCTGATAATTTTGTTTTTTATCATCAAACCAAAACACCAATCAATTTTTGATGTAGGTGGGAATTGAACCTCAAATCTCTTATTCAACCATAAGAAACTTTACTAGTTGAAAAAAAAAAAAAAAAAAAAAAAAAAAAAAAAAAAAACTTGTTGATCAATGGTGGTGAAAACAAGAGCCGGTCACTTTTTTTTTTTTTTTTTGTTGGCTAAATGATGAATTTTATTGAGAAGAGAAAATTCAGGGCCGGTCCATCTGCCATCTCTACCTCCAAGATGTGGGCAGAAAGATTGGAGATGGGAAAGGCTCCAAATACATTACAAAAAGGTGCTCGCAGCTACGCCATGGTAGCACAATTGGCTAGCCTAACAACAGGAGCCAAAATGAAAAGAGCAAAGATAACTGGTTTATATCGGCAATAATGAAAGAGATGGCCCAATGTGAGGGTGATTGAAGAATTCTGAATGGGCTTTATGACATTAACCCCAGATTATGTGCAGATGAGACAACTAAAAGTTCAACTTTAGCTTCAGCTTATATAGGTTTGCCACTGACTTCAACACTTGTCCATGCATTGATAAATTTATGGGACAAGATTAAGTCTTTTATCATCAGTTAATATCTTCTTGTATTAAATTAATATTTTAAAAATTCAACCGTTAAATTAAATGTGTTATTGTTCTTCTAAACACACACCAAATTAGTATTAATAAGATATTTACTATTTAATTTATAAACTCATTTTTTGTGTATAATTTTAAATTATATAAAATTTAAAGTTTAATAATTTTATAGATAAGATAGTTATTGACATATTTGATAATTTTGATTATCTTGAAATTTCCAGACTCCAACTTTTCTGAATTATTCATCATTTATTTGATGGATAGTTTTATCTCATATCTTCTCCCAATATCATACACAAGCTAGTTGTCAATTGACTGAATTCCGTAGTTCGTGGCAATCATGTGAATGCTAAACCTGTCGTGTGTGTAGCCATGTGTTTATATATACATTAATGTGCAATAGTGTTTGCTAAACATCTAAATTGCCTGTAATGCTTTGTGAATGAAGAATTTCCTTTCATACAAAAATGGTGCTTTTGGAAGGAGCTTCATACACAATCTAAGCCTGGGGCAAGACCAAACTAACTATGCCAATATTTGGGTTGAAAATGGCCTCCTAGACCATGTTAATTTTCTTATTACTGGGTGGGTGGTAATTAATAATGCATTTATAACATCCTCTTTCACTCACATCCACAAGCATTGGCATATGTCAATTTGTAAATTCTTTGTAATAAAATTGATGCGTTTTTTAAATTTTCTTAACTTAAAGTCCAACTAAACTCTAAACAGTAAGAAATGATTCAAATGATAGTACAAACACAAACTGAAAATGAAAGCATGCTTTCCACATCTATGATCCTTCCATTCCTCTATTCTAAGCGGTTCTTAGCTGCCAAGAATCTTGTAACTTATTTAATACTTCTTGGTGTTCCAATGGGTCGAGAAGTATAGGGTTTAAATTTCAAATCCCTCCTCCCCCAACGATTACATAACTATTTTTTGGCCGACTTATCACTTTTTATATTTTTCCCTAGGTAAATACCACAGTTGCCATTGGCTAATTTACAATTTCACAAATTGTATCTAACTATGTGAAATTGGTTGATGGATGCTCTTAACAGTGATCTAAAATTGTCTCGGAAATAAGTTGGTCAAGCACTTTGACTTATATATAATTACCAAAATCAAAATTGAAATATGACAAAAAACGTATATGGAGATTTGTTTACAAGCTTGTCAAGTATGTTAAATCCTAGATTAAGACGCTTACAGCTTACTAATAATAAATGAAAACATTTTTACAAAAGAATCATACAAATTTCCATTACTCATAATATGAAGGGAGAGGCTTAGGTCCAGTACTTTCTGTGCACTGGACCAGATAGGATGTTACCACGTGACAATATTTGGACACATAACAATATCCTACTAGGTTCAATGCAGTAAACACTGGACCAAGGCTAAACCATAATATAAAATAGTACAAAAACAGTAAATTCTAAATGCACACCATCCTCTTTGGAAAAAAAAAAAAAAAAAAAAAAAGAACTATATGTGTAGCCACTCGATTTTGCTCCCATTATTTAATCAAGGAAGATGACTAGAGTGACAATTCATATACCCAAAATTCATGATTGCATTACATGCATTAATTCATATTGCATATCATAAAAATAATTTTGAGATTCTAACGGTTACGACGGTAGGCCCGATTTCCAAATCGGACCGTCGGATTGAAAGATATCGCATGATCAAGTTTGCACGATCTGCATGCATTTTGTTTAGATAAAACCAACCACACATAATCCTTTGTAATGCATGAAGGCGCATCTTTTGGGGTAAAACCCAATATTTAAAAGAACTATATGCGTAAACACTCGATTTTGCACCCATTATTTAATCAAGGAAGATGACTAAAGTGACAATTCATATACCCAAATTTCATGATTGCATTATATGCATTAATTCACATTGCATATCATAAAAATGATCTTGAGATTTTAACGGTCGCGACAGTAGGCCCGATTTCCAAATCGGACTATCAGATTGAAAGATATCGCATGATCAAGTTTGCACGGTCTGCATGCATTTTGTTTAGATAGAACCAACCACACATGATCCTTTGTAATGCATGAAGGCGCATCTTCTGGGGTAAAACCTAGTAGATCAACATCCCTTCAGGAATTTGTCCCGACAGAGGTGACATATTCCAGTGGTGATATGGTAATTGCTTTACAGGAAGTTTTGTCTAAAAATTTACAATTCCATAATGGAACCTATTTAGAATTACCAGATTCTATCAAATTTATTCTTGATAACCTTCAAGCTGCTTTTACCAGAGACCACCGCAAACTTTTCCAGAAAACCCTTCGAGCACTTGAAATCCATCTTGTTAACCTTACTGCTCAAAATGAGGCTTATACAAGTCACTATGCTAACCTTGCTTCAGAATATGCCAACCTTGTTTCAGAAAATAAGGCTTATAGAAGCCATCCTGCTAACCAACCAAATGTTGCAAATGAACCCTATGATCTTTACAATAGTCAACTCTTTGACAAAGAGGAAATCCATTCCATGGATAAAAAGACTATAATGGGCACTGACTACGCAAAATTGAGTCTTAAGACCCAATCTCTATTGAGAAGTGCTGTTGCCAACTTGCCAACAGACATACAATTTCGTATTCTGGAAAGCAAGGCTATGTTTAAGTCTTTCGACCTATGGTTTAAATATTTCAAAAAACTTGTTACAGCTACTATTCCTGATCCTAATGAATTGGATGAATTTGATAATGTATTCATCCAACTAGATTGGGAAGAACACTTTGGGAGTAGTCTCAGAGTGTATGAAAAGAAACATCCATTTCCTGGTCTTCTGATTAATTATGACGATGGTTCATATGTTGCTGATGATGATGATGATAGGGATCCTAACTGGCTTTCCCAAATGTTTATATGGCTTTATCAGATTCATAAAATTAACAAGCCATAAACAAGCCAATCAGCTTCCACAAATTATACAAACTGCTATTAAAGGGTTTGAAAATTCTTTTGTTTCCATCAGATGCTAGAGCACTTTGCCAAAATGGGAAAAAGATAACTGGATGAATGTCCAACCCTCAAAGCATCTCATTCTCATTAATGGTCACACTCACCAAGAACAATGGTTTAAAGGAAATTCTCACTTATCCTTCAGTGATCCTTATGCTCTTGCAGAATGTTGGAGAAATTATTTCAATAATCAAATTCTTGATGTTGTTCAGAATTTATGGAAATATTATCATTTCATAGGTAGCGCAGATTGAATTTCTGTTTTTGGTCCCAGACCCTATGCTAATGCCCTTGTTCACTTGCAGATAGCAGATCATCCTAATCCAAGAAGTCTTCTCATCCCAGGAAAAACCCCAAAGTTTGAGCCACTTTTATATTGTGGACTATGTAATAAATATGCTATCTATCATGAGCATGCATGTAATGATAATTCTTCATGGGATTCTTATGATAGTTATCCATCTGATGCTCCTTCCACCGATTGATGAATAGTCTCCTTAAATTAATGATACTACTAAAGGAATTCTTATCAAGACTCACTAATAAAGTTGATTCTCTAGTTTGTCTGGCTTGCACAAAAGCCAAAATGCTTCAATGTCTTTGAAGAATATGTTACTGAAAATTTGGAACTGTTTCAAGATACCCCAAATTTGGCTGAAGATTTTGATTCTCCTATTTGTCTAGCCTGCACAACGGCCAAAACACTTCAATATTTACCACTGCTAAAAGCCTGTTTCCCACCAATACAATGCTTCTGAAGATTCCCAATAATAGTGCTCATTTGGTTTCCTTTAGCACAAGAAGACAACAATGCTTCTGAAGGATGGTGCTCATTAGTTTCTTTTGGCACACAACGACACCAATTATGGCCTAGACCCTTAAATTGCAGGCCTTTGAACTCTACGGAGGATTCCTCAAAAAATTTGAGTCAAAAGTGAGAAAATTCACTTTTACTATTCATTTGTCACTATTTACCTGTCACTATTCATAACAATGTTCCCTCTGAATTTTGCCTATTTAAGGGGGGTTGTCCCTTAAGTTTAAATCAGGTTTTTTCTTAGAGAACTTCCTCTTAGAACTATTCTCCTTCTTGAGAGCCTTTCTTTGAGAGAGTTCTTTGTTTCACCTTAGCATTTCCTACTACCTTACAATCTTGTAACTAGAACTAGTACAAGCCTTGTAATTGTTAACCTATTCTCTTGAGATCTTGTAATCACTACTACTACTGTAAGTGTTTTGTTCTATTTTCAATAACAAGTATTTTCAGATTTCAGTTCATTATTATTACTTGTTGCTACCGCCATCTTGAACAGTTCTAATTGCTTTCAGTTCATTATTATTACTTGTTGCTACCGCCATCTTAGATGGTTCTAATTGCTTTCATATATACCAAGTTAACCCACCATGCCTATAAATTTGCAGATATTAGTGTGTTTGGTTTAATCATTTGCTTATATAGTGTTTTAAAGTTTTACTTTTTCTAACCTATAATAATATTTTATCTACTTTCAACAATTAAGTAAATAATTAAAAGATAAAGTTTTCCTTTAGAAAATTTTCTCTTTGTGATGGTTTATAAAACCATTTTATGTATATTAAACCATATGATTAGTTGATTCTTAAAAAAATTCATATAATTCGTTAAATCATTTTTACCTTAATCTAAATGTATATGTATGTAAAGCTCATTTTTGGAAACTTGAAACCTAACCCTTGCCTCTCACCACACAAGAACTTTATATTTGTGGAGGGACTATCATGATTAGTGATAAAAGAAAACTTTATACATAATTAAGCCCAAATAAACACTTAATTAAACAAACCCCAAACCGAATATATATAGAGCAAGAAAAATTCTAGCAATGATCGATTTTTAGTTTTTACAAGCATTGAACGAAATCATCAAAAGTTTGCATAACGGTCTAATTATAAAGAAGCTTATATATCTTGAGGAATACAAGGTAGAGCTTTAACATAGCAATAGAGATGTGGGGACACTCGGACTAGCTTTTCTCTAACCTGTAAGAGCAAGATCCTATGGTTATGACTCCCATAATTTTTATTTATTTATTTTTTAATTAATCCTATGGTTATGACTTATGACAAAAATATCAGCTTTATTATGCTTTAAAAAAAACAAAAACAAAAACTTATAACTCTTATTTCTCAAGAGTCAAGTGGGTCCCAATTGGCAGTAGCAAGATCCTATGGTTATGAATCCCATAATTTTTATTTTTATTTTTTAAAATATTATGGTTATGACAAAAATATCAGTTTTATTATTATTTTAAAAAAATTATAAATTTATAACCCTTATTTATTTCTCAAGAGGCTGTACAGCAAGTGTATTACCAGGAAGAATCAGTAGGAGCTCTAACAATCATGGTCCATGTGCAAGATAACACTTAGAAAATAGCCATTAGGCTGCATGACCATCAAACTACCCTAATTTATAATTTATCTGAAATTATTATTTAAGTGCCCACTGCATTTATTGTCTAATAATATATAGTCTACCAAATCAAATCGTATTCAAGATATTGAAAACAATGCTAACTCTTCGCCATTATGTGACAACAACTAGGTGCAAGTTTATGCCTTCACACTTACTGACGGTGCAGTGAGGATATTATAAAAAGAGTGAGTAATTTGTGGGAAAGCTGAATGTTTTGGAGGTGGAGAGGATATAATCATAAAGCTATCATCAAATACCAATTTTATTACAAACAACTTACAGGTTGACGTAATAATTGTTAGAAACTTAGAATTGCTAAAGAATTAAATTAACAATTTTCTAATAGTTAATATTTTGGTGAGATATAGGTTTATTTGTTAAACTCATATCAAATTTATTACTAAACTCATAAACGAACCTAAACTTAGCTTGTTTTTTATTGAACCCTAATGTTCAAAAGCACTATTATTTAGAGCCCTACTTGAAGTCAGAAAAGTGCCCCTTCTGACCACTCCAAAAGCATATGTATTTATCTGATTTCATTCTATGTCCCACTCCAAAAGCATATTTATGTCATTCATCTTGTATCAATCCTTTGTAACATCCCCAGTATGCTGCTAATCCTAGCTAGCTAGGCTTCAACCTAAAAGCCAGCTCAACCAAAAAGTAGGTGAGATGCCTTTTGTGTTCTAGTCCAATTGCTAAGGTACAAACATTACAAATAAAAATCGTGAGTACAGATCCTCATTTTGAGGGAGTCTGAACTTTTAGTGGACTGATGAGGTTTTTGACCACAACCCAGCTCAAAACAGTAAAATAGCTGGAGCAACTCTATTACTTTTCATCGAGGAAGTGAGTAAATGGCAATCAGTTCAAAAAGTATTCAATAAAGTCAAAATAGTCCCATCAAAATTTCAGTGCTGTAAGGCTTGCTATTACATACTTGCATGCAACTAAAACCCCAATATGATAACAATACCTTCAGACTCAGTTTTAGGTTATATTTTCAGTTAATTACTAAGAAAGTTGGATATCCCAAGCTAGGTGGGAAATCCCATTTTTTCACAAGTCTGCTTCAAAACCCACTTAGTGATTTTTAGAAATATTATATAGACGTGGAGACTAGGAGAGGTTATTGGTACCTATTGCAAAAAACTCCTACTCCTACTCCTTTGTTGGCGACTAGGAGAGGTTATTGGTAAGTAGTCTTTCCTCCAATTTTGAATCAAATCACCAATAGTCTAGAATGGCTCACTATATTAAAATCGTAAGAGAGTTTTTCTAATTGCATTCATAGCTTCCATTTATATATTGTTTTTAGTAATTCATCTAAGATTCATAACCCAAAAATTCCATATCCAATATCCAATTATATAATCTTGACGATTCAAGCAATCCCATAGCTTTTGTGACCCTTTGGTTTCACAGAATCTTTATAGATTCCTAGAATTATATTCCCACCATTTGGTTCATTACTCAGCATTCACAAATTACAACAAGAATTACAACATGTCTTGCAGTTCATGTCCATCAAACTAGAGGTCAAGACCCCAAGTTTGTATAGCATTCCATTCACTAAATATGTTCATGGCACACATTCCAAATGACTTTCACTTGTACACGTTGCATCATGGCACACATTCCAAATGACTTTCACTTGTCATCCACCAAGTGACATATTGGTCATTTTTATGGATCCAGATCCTCCACTATTGTTGAAATAATCAACTTATAAGAGGCAACACACACACTCACATAGTCACACAGAGCATAAATGGAAATTTTCAGGGAAAAAATGAAATGAAAAATAAGGATAAAATAGTAAGCCTCCACCTGATATTGGAAAGTAGGAAGCAGAGGAAAACAACAAAAATCACTTAACAAAGAAAATCATTTCCTTGTATTTCCTTTCCACAACCTTTTGGGCGACATCAAATAAAGCAAAGAGTCCATGATCATCACGCATGTGTGAGTATTGACTATCATATCTATATCCCATGGGCTTTAACAATAGCTATTCATCAATTAAATGGCTTATGGTTTAAGGAACAAAGAATTTGACAAAAAGAAAAAACCAAACCTGTTGGAATTTTTGCTAGCTTCTATTGTGAAACCTGCAACACACAAAACACAGAAACTGAAACAAAAACAGAGTATATTATATTAAGTAGCACGTGTGAGGGAATTATACATAAATTCCTAACAAAAAAAAAAAGAAAAAAAATACATATATGAAACCCAAAAAGAAGAAATAACAATTAAAAGTAAGATGAACCTGCTCTAGATAGCCATCTCTAATAGCATAATGGCGGACCATTATTCCTGCGAGAGAAGTAAATTCTGTGACAACCGCAGTAGCAAGATCTGACATAGCAAGTGATGCAGCAACCTGAAGAACTTAAAGCACATCTTCATCAATTTGCAGAGCTGAACTTAGTTTGGTAACCATATTCTGAATGCGAGTCATCTTGTCTAGCATTGTTCCTAATTTCTCCTATTTTATTTCAAGTTATCAAGATGTAAGAGCTATTAGAGAAGGGAACAGTGTCAATTCATCATCAATCAGATATAATTCTAGCACTTTCAAAAATAACTTTTGATCTTAAATTTTCCCCCACCCCCTTTTCTTTCAGGGGAAAAAAATCCACTATGAGTACTACAAGCTTAAAAGAGTTTGTTCAATTATTATATAAAAGAAACAGTGTTAAAAAACAGTTACATGCTGAACTTTCTAATTCAAAGAAGACAACAGCGAAATTCTCTAATTCCCAAACATATCATCTCTCCTTTCTCATGGATTAAAAAAAGAAAGAAATAATAGAGTGCAAACCTAATAGAGTGCAAATTAAAGGTTATAATCAAAATTGTGAATTTAAAACAAAAATCTTCAGATCTGTATAAAACAGGACAATTATACAAGCAAACAAAATTGGCCACAGCTCAATTAGTTGTACTTTCTTTGATAAGTTTTGGCCCCAAGAGCAGGAAGGAGGGGAAATTTGAACTCGTAACTCCACTATTCTTACCAACATCATTCTCTGAGAAAATGAAATTACTGGACAAATCCCACAACTCCACTATCCCTTCATCATGCAAGGTCACAGACTTGACACCAGCAAGAATGAGGTTCTTTGCTACAGGAAGCAAAGATAACATTGATTTGATCAGCAGCAAGATTACAGATTATAAACCCAACACCAGCAAGAATGAGAATCAAATCACATATATATAGACATGGAAAGAAAGAGGTATAAAATTATTTATCAACCTTTTAAAAAGATAAAAGATAGAGCAAGACACTAGACTACACAATTAAAAGATCATAAATCCAGTGAATATACGAGCATGAGGTTGCATCTTTATTCTAATAATGTCCTAATCTAGCACACACCAAAAAGCCACAACGTTTCACCTCCCCATTATCTAATTAACACAGCACAAAATCAGAACAAGAAAACCAAATCATCAAAAAACAAATTCAAAACCAACATCCATTAGAGCTTAACAAATTTCCTAACTTAGCTCACACTTAAATCCACAAAATTTCACCACCACCATACAAAGAAATGAAAAGGCAAAAAAAAAAATCAAAATCAAAATCAACCAGAGCTCAAATATAATTAAAGACTTAGAAAGTAGATATATACCTATCTCAGCACCAAGACCCTGCAACCCGGAGACGAGAACATTCGAAGCGAAAAGCCGCCTCATCGTCTCACGGCCATACACGGCGAGCTGCCGGCTACGGAGATCTTCATCGATATCCTGCGAATTCGTGTTGCCTAAACCCATGATTGGAATCTCTTCTCCTTGCTCTTGTTCTTGTTCTACAACTATGCCGCCGCTACTGTGATTGTGATTGTTGTTGTTGTTGTTGGTCAAAACGGCGTTTTCCTCGGCGATTCGAAGCTTCTTGTTCTTGTTGAAAGCCGAAGCGCCCTCACACTTCTTGATGGTGTTAAAGTTGCTGCTGTTGTTGGTGTTGTCTTCTTCTTCTACAACCACTGCTTCACTGGCTCTCTTTCTGGGAAGCATATAGTGCAGTAAGCTGCTGAAGAATAGGCGATAAAACCCCAACATTACCGAAATTATCACAACCAAAAAAGCAATCAAGTACCGTTTATCATTACCATTAACATATTTTCCAAGAACGATCTGTACCAGAACCAGAAACGAAACTAGTACCTCCACATTATGAGCTGTGGTCCTCAGCCGATTGTGCTACCCTTTGAGGTAGCCAATTAGTTATCTCTAAAGGAAGAAAGGAAAGATATCTGCATTGACCTTTGAGAGTGAGAGAGAAGGTGAACAGAGACGAAGAAGAGTGCTCGTATGCCGGAGAGGAGGATCGATGGTAGAGAGGGGTGGGTTGAAGGTGAGGGTTTGGGAGTCAAAGGGAGAGAGAGAGAGAGAAGGTGAGAGATCGCGTTAGAGATCAGAGAGTTGATTAGGGTGTTTTTTTTTTTTTTTTTAATACCAAACCTGTAGCCGCGTTTAAACAAACGCAACACGTTTGCGTTTTCCCCCTTTTTTTTTTATTTTTTTTCACGCGCACCAGCTTTTAGGAGACAGTGCACTGTTTTTTTTTTTTTTTTTTGGAGAAACTATTCATCACTGTTTATCAGGAAAAAAAATATTAAAAATGGTCCCACGATACTATTCACACATTTAAAAATTATTTGCTACAGTGTTTTCAGTTTTCAATTTCAGCAAAAATAAATTGTATCCAAACGGAGCATAATCCGCATTTATAGAAAACGCAGCTTAGGTATACAGTTGTAGCCGCATTTATAGAAAACGCAGCTCTAGGAAAGGCTTATTAAACGCGGCTTTAGGAAATATTTAAAAAAAAAAAAAAAAAAAAAACGGATGGGTCTATAGTCACGTTTTTAAAATGCGGCCTAAGCCAACCCATAAACGAAGCTCAAACATAAAAAAACGCGGCTATAGAGATGGTCTTAGGCTGCGTTTGGCAAACACGACTAGTGTAGCTGCGTTTTTACCAAATGAGGCTCAAAGGTAGTCTATAGCCGCGTTTTTGTAAACCCTGCTTAAAAAAACGCAGCTAAAGCTCACGTTTTTTGTAGTTAATTCTATATATAACCAGTTACTCTCATACCCCGAAACAACAATTATACATTTCCAAATCCCCAACAACTAGTCATTCCCAGATCGCCCAAACATGTCTTCAAAGTCTTCCTCATCTCCTTCCAAGCTCCAATCCTCTTCCAGTAATGGCTCTCCTTCAATAGACCTCCCTTTAAAGCCAATCCCAGGCAACTATGGCAGACCCTTTTTTGGTCCCATCAAAGATCACCTAGACTACTTTTACACCAAGGAAAAAAGCCCTTCTTCCAAACCCAAATGCAAGAACACCAATCCACTGTCTTCCGAGCCAACATGCCTTCAGGACCATTCATATCCTCCAACCCTAATGTCATTGCTTTCCTTGATGCTATCAGCTTTCCCATCCTCTATGACCATTCCAAAGTCCAAAAATTAAACGTTTTAGATGGTACTTACGTGCCCTCCACAACTTTCTTTGGTGGTTATCACAACAATACAAAAAGCCATCGTAAATTAGTAGTGCTGACGGCAAAAGGCCATCGTCGTCGTCGACAAAAGCCTCATCAGTAATACGTTATTACTGACAAGGCCATCACTAACACTAATTTTCGACTTAAAAAGCCATCGTAAGCAATTCATTTTTTCCGTCGAAAATACTTCTTCATAAGAGGAAGTTGGACAACCAAATACATTTTGTGATGAACTAAGGCCATCGTTAATGTATTTTTTCGACGACTAAAAGTTGTCATAAATACTTGTTTTGTCGTCGAAAATACAATTTCATACAAGGAAGTTGGACGACCAAATATATTTTGCAACGAACTAAGGCCATCGTTAATGTATTTTTTCGATGACTAAAAGTCATCATAAATATTTGATTTTTTTGATTTGCCGCCAAAAATACAATTTCAAATGATGAAGTTAAACGACCAAATACATTTTGCAACGAACTATAGCCGCCATTAATATATTTTTCTCAACGACCAAAAGCCATCGTAAATACTTAGCTTTTCATCAAAAATACAAAATCTTAGTGACCATTTACATTTTTTCAACGAACTTTGACCGTTATTAAAAATTAGTTACCACGTCACTAATACATTATTTGCAACAAAATAGCTTCGTCGGAAAAAAAAATGTCATTTATAGTACTTTAATTGTGACAAAACAATTTTGTCGAAAAAGAAACACATGAATTACATGAAAGTAAATAAAATAATATATAAATTACAAACATACATCTCATAAAAAATTCTCCATTCAAATAACAAGTACAAATCCATAATTGTTCAAAACTAATAAGTGAATAATGCAATAAAAATGAAAATATTAAAAGGTCTACAAAATAGCATGATGTTCAATAATACATGAAAGTTATATTATATCCTTCACTAAACTTGAAAGCATAAGTATTGGAAGATCATTCATTATCCAAGCCAGTTTCCTCTAGCTAAGAGTCACCTTTCTCCTCAAAGTCATCTTGTGTAATTATTCACACACTACGATCTCCTCCCTAACATTGGTCTGCAATATTTTAGATTAAATTGAATAAATATACAAAAATTATAACTACACAAATTTTTATATTTACAGTAAATAATAAAGAATTAACTAAAATATATTTATTTAAAGACATTAACACAATCACCACGATAAAATGACAAAACATCAAAAATAAATCCTTACTACCGACACAAACATTGCATTTATCATAAATCCTTATTACTGTTAAGAACCTTGTAGTTCTCCTGTGAATGAGAACTACCAAAAATCATCCATCATCACAACAAGTCACATAAAATTATATATGCATCAAGAATAGCAATTAATTGAAAACTGTAATGAGCAAATTAATTTATCACTAATTTCAACAACCTTAATAAAATAGAAAAAAAATCAATGTTGGTTATACTTGAAAAAAATTATATATGTAACAGGTGCTTGCATATAATTAAGACTAATCAACAAATTGGTTGGGGCTACCAATACACACAAACATTACACTATGGTCTAGTACCAAATTGTCGAGAACTTTGCCTACAATACAAGATTGTATATTATGAAAGATATATCTAAACCAAACCCAAAATTTAGATAACATAAATCAACCAACAAATCCATTTAGTAATCCACTACATTAATCAAATATATAAATCAAGATATAAGGATTTAGGAAAACTAACATGGGCTATGGAGGTGAGAGCTTTTTCTTCTTCTTTCTTTTCTTAGTGAGTGAAATAGAGTGTTAGAGCAACTGCATCAGTTGATGCAAAATCTTGTAAAATAGAAAAAGTTGCTCATTTTACACATTTTGAGCCAAAAAAAACACCCACATCAGTGGGTGTAAAATTGTGCATTATGCACAATTACTGTAACTCTTCTATTTAATATTTTAGTATTTGTTTCTCTCTCCTCTCTGTACCTGACTCTCACCTCACTCTCCTTTTCTCATTTCATCACTCTCTCAAGCTCACAGTTCTCTTTCAACTCTCAAATAATCAATGGATCTGTGATTATAGACCGAATCGGGCGAGTCCTGGACCGAGTTAGGGATCGGGTTAAGGAAAGCACAGACTTAGCCGCCACGAGCTTCTTCCTTTGGGGACAGCGCGGGCCGTAGATCTTGCCGGAGAAGCAGGGGATACCGTCGGTGAAGGCGTTGACCAGAGCTTGTTGAGCGGCGGCGTTGGAGGACGGTGGAGATGACGGCGGGGTCACATGGTGGAAAGAGATCGAAGAGGAGAGGAGGTAAAGCGAGTTGACTCGATGAGTTTTTGTGCATATATCGGCGATGTGGCCTGTTGGTTGCTGGGTTTTTTTTTTCTGGTTTTTTGGTTGAGCTTGAGGCTGCCATGATAGTGATTGTGGGTGTGGGTCGATAGGTTGTGTGGATTCCGGTGTGATCGACTTGTTCTTTGGGGTTTTTTTTTACTGGGTTTTTTTTTTTTTTGTTGGATGCTGGTGTCGATCTTGTTGCACAGCCGAAGGTGTCGATCTTGATGATGGTGGCCGTGTGGGTTGTGTTGGGTCTGTGAGAGAGATGACAAAGTTAAAGAAATTAAAATTTTATTGAATAAATGTGTAAAATAGATAAACTGATGTGGGTGTTTTGTAAAAATGAGTGTGTAAAATAGAAAAAGTAGGTTTTTCTTTACAAAATAGATGAAAATTTTACACTAATTGATGTAATTGCTCTTTAGTGAGTAAAAAGGAAGGTTTGGGATTGAAAAAAGAAAAAACCGGGGGGGGGGGGGGCGCTTGTTTTTTAGTGAGAGGGAGAGGTAGGGTTTTGTCTTTTCCCTTCTTCTTTTTTTAGGTTAAAATGATATTGTGTGTGTTTTTTTTAACGACAATAATGTGGTGTTGGGTTTATTTTACTGCAATGCGACTTCTATTTTTGTTTTATTTATTAAAATTATGTATTTCATTTATGACAATCACGTCACTTTCTTTTTTTGGTCTCTTTGAAATATCATTTTTTTATTATTATTATTATTAATAAAAGCTAGAAACACTACGAAATCTCACTTCTTGCAATTTTTTTTGCAAGTGCTCTTTTACGGAAATATAACCTCAATATTTAAAAAATAAATAAAAATAAATTTTGTGTATTTTATTTGTTAAAACCACTCCATTTGAAGGAAAAAACATTTTTCACTTGACATCTCATTAACCAAATTTTGTTAAATTAATATTAAGAATGTTGTGTACTAACCTGCCTGCAAATTTCCAAAATTATCTTATTTCATAATTAAAATTTATTGATTTCAAATTTTAATTAAAGAGTATTTTAAAATATTTAGTATAACATTTTTTTTTTAAGTTTTTCAATAGGTTGTGGAGATTATTGTCATTGCAAGTATTTTGGTACTTGATAAACTTAGCATTATTATTCTAAAATTTTCAGTATTGTATGTACTATTTATTGTATGTACTATTCATTGTTAAATTTTGGTAAAGAAAATTTTATAGAAAAGCATGAACGTCGAGAAAACCCTGAAATACAAACCAATATCCAAAAACCCACTCAAAACCTCCATATTCAACCTAATTTGATACTATCGAGTGGTCATAAACCCAACTTCGATAGTTGACCATGTTTGACCAAATATTGACCAAGTTTTGCAAACTTTGACTACTCATTTCTCACAATCTAACCGTCTAATTGTTGTCATACTTCACCAATACCAATATCTCACCACATTCTTCCAATCCAAAAATCGGATTGTGGATTTGAGTCTAGAGCATTATGGACATGTGTTGTTGTACCAAGACACCAAGAAATTTTGATTGGTCACATTCTCCTAATCTATCCATTTGATTGAGCTCAAAATCCATCAAAACCAATATTTTATCCCACTCTTTCAATCTAGTGGTCAAATTTTAATCTAACTCTGGCACAAGATGGATGCATGTCGTTGTATCCACCTATCATGAAACTTCAACCAATAAAAATATACAATACTCTTCCAAGCGAGTTATAAACTATATAAATATTAATAAGAATCAAGAAAATGATCTACAAAATACAATCAAAAACCTACAAAATGACCTCAATGGATTTGCATGTAACCTTTGACTTTGCCATTTTTAAACTTGAAACTGATAAAAGCATAAAAACCCAAAAAACCTTAAAACACTGACCAATACCAAAAACCTACTTAAAAGTTAAAACCTCCTGATTTGCCTAATTTGTTCAAAACCAGTGGTCCTGGAACCAACTTTGAAGTTTGACCAAAGATTGCCCAAGTTTAATAGACTTTGACGAAGTTTCGCAAGATTTGACTACTCTGTTCTCACAATTTGATCGTCTGATTGTCATTGTAATTTACAAACACAAATATTTCACCACATTCTACCAATCCAACGGTCAGATTTTGGATCTCCATCTGGTTGCATGATGGATATGTGTTGTTGTACCCACCCACTGGGAAACTTTGATTAACCCCGTTGACATAATCCGACCATCCAAAATGGCTAAAATACGCCATCAAAGCTAGGAAATAACCAAAATACCCATAAACTTCTAAAGAGACGAAAGTGCCCCTAAAAGCTTCAAAATAATAAAAATACCTTTTACTTCTGAAATGACCAATATTGCGCTTAAGTACTTAGAGGGTCTTGAAATTTTTTTTTTTTTTTTTTTTTTTGGAAATTTTTAAAATTATGAAAAAAATTCTAGATTTTAAAGACAAAATTGAGGAAAATTTACCATTCAAAGAAAAAAAAAATTATGGTCATATGTATGTTGGAAATCACCTTTATTGTGACAGATTTACCTTACCGTCGCTAATATCTTCTTTTCTTAAGAAAATTTTAAATATTAATGATGAACAAAATGTCCATTTCAAATAACAATATAATATATAGTGATGGAAAACAATCGTCAAACAAATAAAAATAAGGGCATGAATTCCCCCCTTTACAAAAAATTACCATTGTCGACGGCTTAGGTCCATCGCAAATATTATTTATTGGGAGAGATCCAATTCTATCACTAATACATTCTTTCTTTTAAAGCAAATTAACTATTTATGACAGTCAACATGTTCGTTGCAAATACAAACTCAATTACCACCGCACACCCTTGGTGCGATGGTCAGTCCACAAGTATAAGTACTTGTGGAGTGTGGGGGGCAAAGGCCGGAGTTCAAGTCTCCAGGAGGAAGCTTTACACACATATACACTTAGATTAAGTTAGAGTAGAATTATATCTTGTATCCAAAAAAATAAATAATAAATAATAATTGCGATGGATAAATGTCGTCCCAAATATTGTGAAAAGTAAGGGGAGAATTTTCCCTCCAAAATATTTCACCATTTTTTATGGCTTCATGGCTGTCACTAATACCCTCTTTTATATTTATGATGGAAGAATGTTTGTCGCAAATAATAACACCATAAAAATATATATATTTTGTATTTTCAACGCACAAAAGCTATCACAAATGTTAATAGTTCTGATGGTTTTTCTTCGGTCGTCGTAATTAATACTCTCTTTTATATTTACAATGGAAGAATGTTTATTGCAAATAATAACACCATAAAAAAAAAAATTTGTATTTTCGATGCACAAAAGCCGTCACAGGTGTTACTAGTTCCAACGGTTTTTATTTGGTCATCGTAAATAATACTTTATTAGCGATGAACATTTTTATGCCGTCATAAAAAGTAAGGTGGGAAAACTTCCCTCCAAAACAAATCATATTTTTGACAAAAATAATAGGCATTTTCGACAAACTCATTTTGCCGTCACCAATGTTTTAATATTTGACAAGTAATTGTCAACGAAAGAGACTTGCCGTTGAAAAAGCTAGTTTTTCCGACGGCTTTTTGCAGTCGTCGCAAATAACAATCTTTTTTGTAGAAAATTTGTGCTTTTCTTGACCCTTCTGAACCCAAACATGCCATTCTTAGAGCATTCCCATCAGGTGTGTCAAATGCCAAATATTTGGCATTTGACACACTAAACACTAAAAAACCACTCTCATCAGGTGTTTTAAATGCCATAATATTTGGCATTGATGAACAGTGCAATCTCAAATTTGAGACCGCACTGTTCACAAATTGTAAAACTTATATTACTTTTTTATTCAGGTGGGGCCGCTTTCTTTTCTTCTTATTTTTTCTTTCCTTCTCATTTTCGTCATTCTTGCTCTGCCTCTCATTCTTGCTCTGCCTCTAAGCCTCCAACCATTTCTCTGCTCTCTCTCTCTCTCCCTTAGCTCGACGTCTTTGCCTCCCTCTCCGACGAAACCCAGGCCGGAGCATCAAGCCAAGCCGATCTCTATCACAGTGGTTTCTTTTCTTTTTCTTTTTTCTTTTTTTTTCTTTTTTGTGATTTGATGGTAGATTCGGCAGTGGTTGTGTGGGTTATGGATTCGGAGTTTTGGATCAGTGTTCAGCGGTGTTGTGTGGTCGAGGTTTTGGGTCGATTTTAGGTCATTGATTGATCGGTTGGGTTGGGGTTTCATACCACTCTCTATTTTTTTTTTTAAATTTGTGAGAGGATTCCAGCGATGGTGGCTGTGAGTTTGTGGCGTTGGTGACTATGGGTCTGTGTCGGTGGTGGTTGTGGGTTTGTGGCATTGGTGGATGTGGGTTTGTGCCAGTGGATTTGTTGTGGGTATGAGTTTAGTAATGGATTTGTGCCGGCAGTGGCTGTTGGTGTTGTTGTTGTTGTCGAGGCAGTTGTTGTTGTTGATGGCCGTTGTTGCAACTTGCAGCAATAGTGGTTGTGCCGTTGTTGTTATTGTTGTTGAGGAGTAAATATATTATTTTAATGCGTTGTAAATATTATTTTAATGTATAGAATTGAAAAATAAAACATGTGATGAAGGTGATATTGTAAAATGATATGGTAAAATAATAAAGTAGGTTTTTTGTGTGTCAAAATGACATTTTTTATAGAACAGCTGATGGGAATGCTCTTAAGGGCTTGTTCTTCTCTATTCTCGCTTCTCGTCATGATAAATTCATCCCACTTTTCAGAAGCTGCTTGTCTGAGCTTTTCATCAACATTGAAGACCAAGTATCTGACAAAGGCAAATTTTACTTCAACACCCTTAGCGATAGCATGTCTTGACTTTGTATTTTGGCTCTTTTGTGATCAAAACCCTTTAGATACAAGTATCGAATCAAAGGGTCCGACACTCTTTGATAAATGGTTGTTTTTTCAACTTGCACCATTGATTACACTAGGGTTACCAAAGTTGTTTAACTTTCTTGAAAATTTACTACTCCATTCAATCCCATTACCACCTTTTCTCGGTAAATCTAGCTATAAGAAGCTTTATAATGCATTTTATGTGTCTATGTCTTCGACCTTGGACGAAGCTGAGCAATGTGGGATTAAAAGAAATGAAGCGTGTCATAATTTAGTATTTATGGCTAGTTTCAATGCTTATGGTGGAAGTGGAATGAAAACTTTGTTTCCTGCTTTGATCAAGTGGGTTGGCTTAGAAGGAGAAAAGTTACACCGTCAATTGTGTGATGAGATTAGGACCATTGTTAGAGCTGAAGGTGGGGTTACTGTATCATCGTTGGATAAGATGGCCATGGCCACCCTTTTGGTCCTTCCCACCCTTCTGAGACTTGTTGTCTTTGCCCCCTTTTCCATGCTCAAATTGCATATTCTTGAACTGGTTATTGAGTTGGTTTTGGTTGTAGTTTGAACCTTTTTGAGGTCCCCATAGCTCTGCATGTTTCCCTGACTTCTCCAACTTCTTTATGAGTTTAGCTGGATCAACAACTCCTGTCACAGTCACCCTGCCTTGCTCTGCATCTATGTTGGTAGAATAAACTCCTACACAGAAACAAAAGTAACAAGAGCCTAAATAAAAACTATATACACCCAATTAAATTGTACATACATAAAATTACAAAGTCATACTAAAAAATCACATACTAGCATAGAAATTTAAAACATAGAACTTAAATTCTGTAAGAAAAATCAGATAATAAAGTACATACCATCAATTTTCTGCAATAGTTTCTTTACTTTCTGCTTACATCCATCACAGTGTATATTCACTCTAAGCACACAAGACTGCAAGGAAAAGCAACCCACAAACAACTTAAAATGGCTTACAAAAACCAAATTTTTACAAGGAAAGAAGAAGAAAAAAGAACATATCAATTGAGAAACAGTGGAAGAAATGAATAAAGGGTCCTAAAAGAGCTTCATTTCAGAACATGAAACATGAAAACAGTTAGAATGGTGTACCTGCATCTTCATGACATCTTGTTTATTCATCTTTTTTTCTCAAAGAGAGAGAGAGAGAGAGAGAGAGAAAAGAAGGAAATGGATCTGTAAGGCTGAAACTGTAAGCTGAGAATAGTGAGAATTAACTAAAGGGGGTGCTATAAAAGAGAGTGTGAGAGAGTTCAAAGGCGCTTGGTGAGCATTAAACACTTATCTTTAAGCTGTGTGTCTGTGTTTCATGCCAGTCTGTTGTTTTTTGAACTTAAATATTTTTACAAGCACAAAAGGCGGTTGCTCGAGATACAAGAAATATCTTATAGTATATATAAACAACTGGAAGTGGCTTGTCTAGACATTGCTTTTTGGGTAAAAGTGCTTAACAGCCAAACTTGGCAATAAGGAAAGACATAATTACATTTATGGTTCTGTTTTGAGACTCGCTTATTTTGATGAAATTGAAAATTTTTTATTAAAAATTTGGTAGATAAAAATACAAATTAGTTAAAATAGTATAATGAGACCCGTAAATAGTATTAAAAAATGTAATAGAACCTATAAATAGTAGTAAAAATAAACTGAATAATAAAATAAATTGGCAAAAAATATTTTTGCAAAAAATATTTTTGCCAAAAATACACTATAAAAATCAATTTATCACTAGCCAAGAGGCTCCACTGCACAAGCTTGTCATCTACCCCATTTTCCATGGGCTTCATTTGCATATGGGCTTATTAACTTTTAAGCTGGATCCAATCTTTAAAAAAAAAAAAAAAAAAAAAATTTGAGGTTAAAATTGTAAATTTAATCTGTTTCCCAATTTTTAACTTAAACATGTCAGTTTCGTCTCTCAATTTTCAAGATATATTAATTGCGATATCAATTTTTAAATGCACACTTCATAACCATGTTTACTAATGTCATTGTTAGATAATCTCGTTTGACGGAGAAGAGATTTGAACGCAGAAATCGATTTGATTTTAAAAACTTAATAGTTGAAGGACCGAGCTCATCTTTGTCCAAATTATTAGAAGACCAAATTAGTAATTTAAAACAAAAAAGTTGATTTATAAGAAAGCATGGTATCTATAAACCTATATACCTAGTTAGTAAAGTTTCTTAATTTTGTACTAAACAGTATAAATCAAATCAATAGAAAATGAGTTACTCAAATCAAATCAAAATCTCATGGCAAGAATGAGGCTGTAATAGAGGAACAAAGTTACACATTGTTTATCAAAAAGAGTTACACACTGTTTAACCAATCATTGAACAGAAATGAAAATAAAATAAAAGTTTTTTTGAAATCCGTTTATTTTATTGCAGCCGAAAGTTTTTTATTAAAAATGTTGTAAATAAAAGTAAAACTTTGTTAAAATAGTACAATGAGACTCATAAATAGTACCAAAAAGTGCAGTAATACCCATAAATAATAACAAAAATAAGCTGAACAGTAAAATAAATTGGCAAAAATTTTTTTTGCCAAACACAAACTAAATCATGAGTTGTATTGTATATCTGCTGTGAGACCCCTCCACCACAATAATTAACTGCTGTGACGTTCATCAAGCACATGAGTTGTATCAGATTTTTTTTTTTTTTATAGCTAAAACAGAAACCTTGGCCTTTTTTGAGTTTTTTTTTTTCACACTATTGAAATACCATGGTCGCATCATTGCTGCAATGATTGTACTCTACTCGGTTTGTGTGTGTGAGATCATCTTACACAAAGATTGCATTTATATTTTAACATTATAGGAAACATGCACTATCGATCTTGGTTCCACTTTTCAATAAAAAATACTCCTTTTAGATCAAAGCCACTTATATTGTGAAGCAGCTTTTTGGAGGTATGGTATGGATGCAAACTTGACTATATTGGGAGATTGTGGAGAATTGTTATACTGGAAAACAGGTTGATAGAGAT
The DNA here is from genome assembly GCA_030021035.2 of Notholithocarpus densiflorus. Classification (NCBI taxonomy): domain Eukaryota; kingdom Viridiplantae; phylum Streptophyta; class Magnoliopsida; order Fagales; family Fagaceae; genus Notholithocarpus; species Notholithocarpus densiflorus. Next base: position 987,688 of record JARYZH020000156.1, on the reverse strand, counting down.
ATAAATTTGAGAAGAATATTTTGATTTTATTTAAATGCCCATTATTCCATATCTTAGTTTTTATGCTCAAGTGGTCCTTTTGTTTTTATAGCACCAACTTGACCCTTAGATACTTGCCCTTGACCAATTATTTACTCTCTTTCAATTTACGACCACACACTCTTCCATGTTACAGTTGTGGCAAAGAAATTATAAGACAAATTATAGTACTAGATTTTAACTAGCAATAATAAATATTTTTAACTATCTACAAAAAGAAGGCCATAGTAGATAACAAAGTTTGGTTATTGTCTAAAGTATAATCTCTCCCTCTCTCTTGAAGCATAGTCCAAACAAATATCTCAAGGCAGGCAAAATTGTCATTTCAGAGACAGTGAGATATTTTTTGTTTATTTATTACTATTATCATTACAGTACGGACACACACAGCATCTTAAAACTATTCCAAATGGATCTTATATAGACATGCACTAGAGTCAAAAACACACAGAATTAAAAAGTGTTTGGACCCTTCTTTTGCAACCAAATTATTATTATTATTTGCTCTTCTTAAAAGCCTCGCCAGTGAAGGAAATGCTGTCATTAAACCCTTCCTTTGCCTGTAAAAGATGTTTGGATGGTGACAAAAAAGACCCCCCCTCTACAGGGCACAACCCCTAAAAAAAATCTATCATGCTTCTGTGCTTTATTGTGTTTGTGCATGGGTTTGCTCAGAAATTGGCTTTTGCCATCCCCAAACATTGACTAATCAACTTCTTTATTCATTTGCATTTGTTGGAATTGTATGAAAATAGTTATATTGAACTCTTTAATGGTTCAAATTTTGAGGGCTAAAATCCAATTCTTTGGCAGCCATATTAAATTCAGCGAACATTCGAATCCTTTAAAGGCAATCTCTAGTGGAGTGATTGTATATTTCTGACCCTTCTTTACAGAAAGCTCACCATTAAAACATGCCCTTTTTGAATTCAAACCAAACCACTTTCATGGTGTTAGAGCTCAAAATGAAGTTTAAGATTTGGATTTATGTTAATCAATGCCTAACTTGGTACAACTAGTCCTTAACACAACACAAGAACTGTAACTATTTTCATGTAGTATGTATATCTAGAGCTACAATTAAGGTAGAGATATTTGCCATTGGGATTGTTGATTAAGTCTGATGATGATTTTACCTGATGTCAGACAGTCAGAGTCAAAGTTTCTAAGGAATATTATCTGCATGGGAATGAAGACACGGTAAATTTTGTCACAGTTAAAGCAGAATTGCATGCCGAAAAAGGATAAATAAAACGCTCAGGATAAAACAGAACAATAAAAGTAGATGTAAATTGTTGTCTTCACTCTCTTGAGCACAAACATATAATTTTAGTCAGTAGAAATTTATGCACAAACCTCGGAGGAAGATTCAGATAAAATCCTATATATATATATATATATATATATATATATATGGGATTTACTATATATTATTCTTCATGAGAATCACGTGCATAAGCATGCATTTTTTTTACAGATTTACTAATTTATTTCTTTGTCCAAAGCTAGTTAGAGTATAGTTACATCTTATAAAATAAATAAAAAACTCTAAGAAATTGTACATAAGCATTTTTTTATTAAAAAAAAAAATCGCATTTGCTGAAATTTTTTGTTAAAAGTGTGTTGTAGTATATTTGTATTTTAAAAAAGTATAAAAAAAAAATTAAAGAATTAAAAAATTGTACATTAAAAAAAAAAAAACTAATCTCAAGCACACACTAAATTAAGTATAAACTTCAGTAATAAGTCATAACCCATGTCCTAACTTCTAAGATTTTTTTTTTTTCATGAGAAGTGATATTTACACCTCATTAGTAGTTGCTTCTACACTACCCTTTTCTCAAACTACTCAACCTATGAAAAAGAAAGACATAGAATTCTAAAAAAAATAATAGTTGCTTATACACTACCTTTACTTATTCAGGCCACTCAACCTGCAGTGAAAAAGAAAAGATAAGGAAGCAACCCAACCAATAATAGTTTGGAAATGACACTACAACACCACTATTTGTTGCTGTTGTTATTGGTGTTGTTGGTGTTGTTGTTTTCAGCATTATTGTCGTATGTGATTGTGAAAGTAGGGGCTGAAGAAGAGGAATGGGAGAGAAAATATGATAATAAATATAAGATCTAATGCTTTGCTTGCTGCTGCTGCACTACTATTACTGTCCCCTAGCCCTATGGCTCTTCTTGACTGTCAGTTGTACCTTCTTCAGCCCCACCTGATGCTCATGATCATGCAAAGCAACAAGCAAATATTAATTGCTTATTAGGTACATTTTGTTCACACATGTGCATGTGCATGCGCAATTTCACTTGTACTTTGCTCCGTGTCTCTGTGTCTACTTACTCTGTATTTTACATTGATATGATCTAAATTCATCTTGCTCTTAAAGACTCCTTCACATGTACATAACAAAAATAAATTGAAATAAGATTTCCTTTTTCTTTTCTTTTATATTTGGTTAATAATGTTAGATATCATAAAGAGAATTGCTAGGTCTATAACATTTTCACAATAAATCCTAGTTGACAGGTTGTTACGAGTTTCTAATTTGAATCTACCATTGAAATTACTTCATTGCCCACTAGTAACAGCAAGTAACAACTTGCTAATTAGAATTTGTTGTAAAAATGTTGTGGACATAACATTTCTATTACATAAAAAATAGTATAAGAATAAAAGGATGGGGAGTGTTCACAAGACGGTTAGGTTTAGATTTAAGCCGATTCATCTTTCGGGTTTAAAGATAGCACACAAAGTGAAATAGCGGCAACATGGAAAGCTAGTAGTGGGAAAAGCTCAATAGTCAAGTTTCAATATGGAAAATCTGATACTTGACCCAATAAAATCAGGTGTTATTTGTTTTGATTCGTTACTAACCATCACAAATGTCAAAATCGATTGAACCTATCGACTATGGTTAAACGGGTGAGTTGGGTCCTTTAGGCGCTTACTCACACCTCTAAGTAGAATCAATGTGGGTCTTGTGTTGTGTATTCAAGAGTTAGGCTCTTTTGGATATACACCACTGTAAGTTTCTTTAAAAAACCTTCTTCCCCTCTCCCCGTGTATGTGTGTTAAAAATACTTAATATTCTATAAAAAAAAAAAAATGTGGTTTAGCCATAAAACATATGTCCACAATTCCAAAAATCAAAAAACTAAATCCTTTGTTTACTTAGTTGATAACATGTTAGAATGGATGCTATATTTGGAGAGGACAAGGTTTGTCTCCTACTACAAATTAATTTCACATTTTGGATTAGAATTACAAATTGATAATATTGATTTATTCAAATCTAGAAATTACTCATGTTAATATGGAAAGTGATTACTTTCCATTATTCTCTCTCAAGATGTGTACGAAATCTTTGATGAAGAGCACGACTTCATTTCAAATTCAAAACATGAAAAAAATTGTCTTCCTAACAATTACAACAACTCCTTTACAATAGCAATCCCTCAATGAAAAATCCACAAGAATTACTCCCCTCAAGATGTCACTATAGCAATAGTGCAATGAACTCTTTTGTTAAGACGCAAGACTTAATGAGCATTAAAATTTCCATTGAATATATGAAAAATAAAATAAGGATGTAGATAATGAAAAGGATCAATAGTGCAATCCATGTTTTACTAATGTTAATATTACTTTCCAACAAATAAAAGGATCAATGTAAGGTAGCTCCTTCATAGTTTTTGATACTAACATTTTCTCTAGTTTCCAAATTCATGGCCTAGTTCTTAAGGTCTTCACATGGATTGGTCTTGAGTGGTTTAAGCGGTGCTAAGGTCATGTTAGGTCTTAACCTACTTGAGGGAAAAATTATCTTATGTGCCTGTCTTATGGAGCATGCCTCTCACAGACATGTGACTTGCTCGTAGGTGGCATGCTCCATAGGATAGATACACAAGATTCTAGCTCCATTTGAGGGGGCACCATGTGCTTGTGAGAGGCACGCTCCATATGACAGACACACAAGATATCAGCTCCATTTGAGGGAGCATTCACATGTCTGTGGAAAGTATGCTCCATAATACGGACACACAAGATACCAACTCTACTTGAGGGGGCAGCCACATGCTTGTGAGAGGTACACTCCATAAGACGGACACACAAATATCAACTCCACTTGAAGGGCACCCACACGTTTGTGAGAGACCCACTCCATAGGACGAGTACCCAAGATACCAACTCCACATGAGAAGCCTTTTACAGCCCCCTCATTCATTCAAGCCCGTGAAACATTGATTTCAGACACAGGTTACTTACTAGGCTCACGCTCATGTAGGGTCACCACTGCTAGTCCCCTCTCACTCTTCTTTATTAAGGAGAAAAGACAAGAGTGTAAAAGACAAAATATGCTGAAAATTTTCATTCTCTTCTATACATTAGTTTAGAATCAATGAGGTAAAAATAAAAGGAAAATGTTAACAAGCACCGGACGGTGCTTGTTAATGTTTCCTTTTATGGGTCTTACTTAAAAAAAGTGAAAAAAATTATTAAAAAAATTACTAAAATAAATTAAAAACTGTCAAAGGCTGCAAAAAGCTACCAAAAAGTTGCAAAAAAATTGTTATTAACGGCTTCCAGTGCCCGTTAACACAACCCAAAAATAAAATACAGGAGGGTCACAACAATGGTGGAGTGACTGGAGTGAGATGTAAAATCATGTTTTATTATTGTCTGTCAAAGAGTTGCTGCATATTGAAGTCTGAAAATTTGGGTGGTGACTTTTGTTCACAAATTACAGGCACAGGCACAGCTGGTCTTAAAGGACTTAACGAGCTCAGTTGGGTCCCCCCTCAAAGGGTCACGTATCCTCTAATTTGAGGGACAATCACACAAAGGCTGAAGTACCAGTCTTCTTCATAAACTAAACTTGGTCAAGTAAAGATAAGAGTTGGGACAATTGGACCCCAACATTAAGGTCAGGGAGACCCCAGCTGCTATTATAAGCTCGGGACACAGGCTCCTTTATGTTGGATGGGATGGTTGTTGGTGACAGCTAAAGTGAATTATTAGACTTAATGTTAAGGGACAAAAAATGGTCCAACCTTGTTAGCATACACTGCTACTACCATGAAGCCTATTGCAACATATATATATTATTCATTTTTCTATTTGTTTTTCTTTGAGTTGGTCTGGCAATCTTCCTCGTAGCAGTGAAAGTGAGCTAGATAATCACCATGCCAATAAAAAAATGCTGGTACTACAGTAGTAACATGAAAATCGAGGTGATTACTTTTCATCTGTAAAGAACTAAGCAAGATTCAAATCCTCAGCAATAAGTATAGTCAGTGATTCTTTCGCACTTTTGGACACTATATAAGACTGGAGACCACACTTTTGTTCCCTTTTCCCATGGCACTCACAATTTTCACATCTACTTTTGGACATTCCAAGCCACTTTTCCCTGTTATGCTAACTTGTGTAGCAAATATTCCCTCCCGGCCTCCCCCTTTTACAAGCTCTAGAGAGAGAGAGGCATCGTGATTCATGATATAGTTTAATTAGTGTAGTTAAGGAAATTAGCTTTATTATTTGTGAGGTTATTTATAACCATCCACCCTAACAATAGGCATTTGTAATATGCAGAAATTACAGAATTTTATAATCAACATCCTATTTCAAGATTAAGTTGCAATATCCACTCTATTATCCAAATTGGAAATGAGTTACATGAGTAAATAAAATATTATCTAATTAAGGTACTAATTACAAAATTATGCACATTACAAATATCCTAAAAGTTTAGGATGGATAACCATCCACTAATCTATTAATTTAAAGATTGATTTCGATGGTACAGTGTGAATTGCAAATTAATTTTGAATTAGGATGTTGATTGCAGAATTTTATCGTTTAGATACACAATGCGAACATCCCCCATTGTTAAAGTTGAATAATTGTAATTAACTCTTATTATTATTACATGATGAAAATTCCCTCCTCCTAATTACCCTAAACAAAAATACATAATAAAGATAAAATCTTCCCTAAACAAAATGCAATTTAAACAGAAAGGTGTAAACTTTTCCTGCTATTAGAATAAAAAACCTCTATAAAAGGGTAGTAAAAGAAAGATTTCTTTTTCTTTTTCTTTTTTCTGGTATGTAACTCACCCAATGTTAAGAAAACTGTATCAGATTTTCAAAGAGATAAACCAAGGAAAGATTCTGTAAATTCCATACAGAGAGAACTTGATCTCCAACTATGGACAACTTCTTACATGAGCAGTTATAGCTGTTTACCAAATTGGGACTGTGCTTCAAAAGCTGTATGAGTGATAACAACCCATGAGTCCTGTGGATTTTTCACCCGTGCAAAGAAATTAGTAATTTCCTATCTTAGGATGATGCTGAAAAGTGAAAACAGAAATAACATTACATGAGGCAAAGATATTTCTTGGGTAAAAAAGAGAAAACTAAAACATGTGAAAGGTGATTTTTTTTAACTTTTAAAGGGGGGGGGGGGGGGGTGAACAGAGAAGAATATTAAAGACAGGTCATCAAAATCCAATATAAACAAAAACATTTCTGAATTCTTACCTTTACTAATTTTATTTTTTTTGCTCCTGGGCTGGCCACATACACTGAAAATGCAAAAACTACTGTTCAACATTGGAAGAGAGAAATTCAAACCAAAACAAAACCAAGTGGAGCTATTTGCAACAAAACTAAACTCAAGCAGCTTAACTTTGGAAAATTATCATAGAACATTTCTAATGAAATATTAGATACTAAAGAAAGATCATTATAGTTTTTTCCTTTAATTATTTTCCACCTTTAAGTCTTGCATCAGAAAATATTCCCAAAATAAAAACCTCAGTCAACTTATTGAACAAGCTGGTTTAAGGACTACAGGAATATATTCCAGATTACATCACGTTCTGTGCAAAGCATGAAAGCAAAGTCCCAAAAAATAATAATTACATTTGCCTAGTACATGCTCGGATGCTCCTTTCCATGACATAATTTGTATTGCAATTAAGACGGCCATGACTGGAATAATGCTTATCAGATCTACACAAGATTTTCTTGATTTCCATTCATATATCACCTACTATTGTACTTTCCCTGGTATTGTCAATAACTAGGATGCACAAGATGTACTAGTAGGGCAACTGAAGGCCCAATTGAGTTTCTGGACCAGACACCTGTATCTCAATAAGCAGCTGCTACTACAGCAAGCATTTTCACACCAGACAGACCCAGTTGGTTAAATCATCAACAGACTAAGTGATGGGTTGCTTCAATTAAACCAATTCCAAGACTGAACCTTAAACTATCTGAGATGTTCTTGAAATTTATCACTTCAACAATTAAGTACTTACTTTTCATAAGTAAAAAAGTTATATTAATAACAAAAAATCGAGTCACCCAAGTATACAGGAAGTATACGACTGGGGACCATACAATCAAACATTGAAATTACATAGATCTATCAAATTGGAAATCAAACAAAGAGAATGACTCCATAAAATAGACATCCAATCCAACAAAGTTCAAAAGAAAAGAAAAAATTTAATCAGGAATAGTTCTCTCTATAGTTATTCACTTATTCCTCTCTCTCTAGAGACACCACATCAAGCAATGGGGGTAGCCATCCCCATTCCTATGACGCCCAACTTTGACAACCAAGTAATTTTTTTGACCTTGCCCATAATTGCCAACTGATAGCACTAATGATATCCTTTTACAGTGTCATCTAGGACCTAGACTAGTTCCTAGATAAAATAGTTTGCATTATTACCAGTATGCACTAAATTCTTAACTGATTTTTCACAAAAAACTAGTCAGCTGTACAGTCTACCCAATGGTCAGACCCTTAATTGGATTCTTGCATTCCTATCTAAGTAGTTCATGGACCAACAGAACATAGACATCAAGGAATCCAAGAAATACATGGACCAACCATTCATCTTTAATTCTAGCTAAAAGAAAAAGAAGCTATTCTCTGATTTCGCAGGGCCAACAAAGAGAAGCATACTCATCACCAATTAAAAACAGGTCAAAGAGCCCACCACACTGGCCCAATTAGAAACCATACTGAATAGTGAATAGCATATTATTTACCATAGCTAATCACCTTTTCTCCAGGAATTTTATTTTTAAAAAGGAAGAATGAAAAAACCCTTTGCCAATACCTTAGATTTACTCTCACTTGAAAATGGCCCTCATTATTCTTCTCCAGGACAGCTTGAGTTATCTGAGCATGAGGAAACATGGTTGGCAAAGGCTGATTAGGTTGCACAGCAGTTGAGAGAGGTGGCAAGCCATGTTTCCTCAAAGATAACAAGTGGGAAGATGTCTTCTCTTGGTAAGGGCTTCTATAGGTTATCCATTTCAAAGAAGCCTAAATCAAGGCCAGTTCCTGAAGGCTGATAGAAATTCCAGCTTAGACCTTTCTGGAAAGGGATTTTCCTATGCATATATATTTCAGGGTATGCTGAAGTGAACATGCAGTTGGCCAATCAGTGGCAAAGTAAAATATGGTGATACTGCCATCAAAAGCAAGGGGGAAGGAGGAATGAAAAAAATGTCAGTCATCATTTATATAAGTATGATGAATTAAAAGATCCCAGATGTAAATCATAGTTATTGACAACATATCATCTTGCCAATAAATAAATGAGGAAAAGAAATATAACAAGAAATCAACAAAACTCAAAATTTAAGTTAATAAAAGAAATATAACAAGAAATCAACAAAACTCAAATTTAAGTCAATACACTGCAGTTAAATTGTCCAGTCACAACTAAAAAAATGAATGTATATTTGTTTGTAGTCTTCAAAAGTTCAATTATTCTTCAAACTAACCAACTTCTATCAAGATAGTGATTGACAGCAAGAAGCAAATATACAGTTAAAGTTCATACCCAACAATTTAAATTTCAAAAATCAACTCAAGTTACTCACTTGTAGCCCCAAAAAATTTACATAAATATCATTCTTTCAAACCAATCACAGATATTCTAATTCATAATCATCAGCCATTTAAAATTTCTCAGCAGAACCTCAAACTAACCATAGAGAACAGTAAAAAATGTTAAATAGACAAATGGTCAAATTCCAAAATCCAATGGATCATCAATTTGAAAGTCATTAAATTACCTTGGACACCAATTGATTAGGAAAAAAAAAAAACTAAAAAGTAATGTTATCACAGAACAATGAGAGAGAATAATGCAAAGAAAATAGTTTCAAATAAAATAGTTTCTAAAGAATTCCTAACCAGAGTGGGAAATGCTAAGGGAGAAAAAGAAGCCGACACTTGACCTTCAAAATAAATGAAAAAATTCATATAAGAGTTTGCACGAAGAAATTGTTTCAATAGGACTTCAAAAATAGCCACTTCTTATCAAGAAATTGGTAGGTCATCTACACAACTTATATCTTTCTATGACTATAAGAATCTAAACTGATGTTTCATTACCAGACAGCTAAACTGTAAGAACTTTAATTATCTCTACCTAACTTTCAGTTCTTTCAATTTCCCATCTCATCCCGTAGTTAGCTTCATCTTAATTCTGGATTGTAAAAAGAGCTAAAGAATTATCTCCCAACAGCAGTCCCCATGCAACCTAAACTCTTTTTTCTTTTCTTTTTTTCTTCCATGTCCACTTATTCAATAGAAATAAGTATGCCGCACTCAAAATTTTGAAACAAACTCTTTAGGATAGCAACCAAGAATAACACAAATGTATTATGCATGGGAGAAAAATGCATGCCAAAGGAGTAAGCAAGATGCTAAAGTACCCATCTTTGGCCAATGATATATTTTGTATCAATTATATTCTCATAAGTATCTCTATCTCCCAATATAGTTTGAGGAAACATCCCAAACCATCAAATTCACTTAGTAGTAGCCAAGTTTTGTCAACCAATTAACCTGATTTTTTTATAAGTGGAAAAAAATTATTTAGAATAGAGGAGATACCTCATGTACACAGGATGTGTACACAATATTCTCCTAAAATACTACATTATCATAGAATTATATTTGCAAAGAACCAACTAACCTGATTGTAAATGAATAATAAAAAATTCTAAAGTAACATAAATGGACAAGCCATATAGGAAATGAGAATGATCTTTACCTGACTAATCTTGTTCTAAGCTCACTTGAAATAGCAAAATTGGCAGACTAACTGTCATTGAATTTTGGCCTATCTAATAGCTCTCCAATTACCCAAAAGAGTATATATGGATCACCTAGGCATTCTAAACTACAATTTCTATCAATTCAAAATTCAAGAGGCAATAACCTCTATTTTTTGATAGGTAAGAATAATTTTATTAAAATGAGACTACTTCGTGAAAAGAGACACATAGTAGCCTAAAGAATTATAAATGGAGAAAGGAAATAACCTCTATGACACAATCAAATGTGAATATATCATTTTTTTTTATCCCCCAAGGATTTGTTTGCTTCTTCCAACAAACCAGAACAATGGCCTCAAAACATTTTTCATGCTCCTTGGAAAAAAATGGTGCAAGTTAGAAATTACATCCAATTTATGTGCATGCTATTACAAAAGTAGTAAACCATAATTCTATTCGTTTCTTCCCTAAATTTCTAATTGGTAATGGACGTCTATCAAAGAGCATTGCAAATCTGTCCCCCTCCCAAATGAAAAAAAAAAAAAAAAAAAATGCCATGCACCAGTTATTGTTCTAGGAATCTAGCAACTCTGCAATAGACTAGCAACTCAACAAGTTTGCATCTATGAATAGCCCCCAACTTTTAAGAAATTATCTCAGTTTATGCTTCTTTCTAATAACCCTAAAAATTGGTGTAATCAGTACATACCCATAAAAATATATATATATATATATATATAAAAATAAAAACACACACACACACACACACACACACACACTCACACACTTTCTTTTTTAAGAAGTTCAGAATTTCAGCCACAGATTGTTACCTGAGATTGAACCTAGGCAATGAGTGGGAATAAATGACAACAATCCCAATTCCATTGTTTAGTTGCTCTATAAACCAATTAAAGCATACCCAAAAAAGACATAAAATTAAGTTACCAAATATATTCAAGTTCTTAATTACAGAATAACCAATCCTAATCTTTTCCAACCACTAAACCCACAAAAAACCCAGCAACTCTTCACTTAGTAAACACACTTTACAATACACATGAATGAAATCCCTTGTATCCAAACAAACAAAGAACAGCTCAATAGCTACATTGAAACCAAACCAAACACACACACTAAAGTGACCAACCATTTCATCAATGCACCAATGCACATAACTAAAATATCTCATTACAAAAAAACTACAAAGCACAAAAGTACACAAGATACACTCAAAGGCACAACATAAAGAAGCAAACTTGAAGAAAAAAGAGCACGCACCTGACATCAACAAGAGGATTAAAAGTGAAAGAAATCGAATGGGGAATCCGGGTCATTGTCATTCTCATCCACCACGACCCTTATGGTATTTTTGTGCAAGTTTTACGTGACTGTTGATCTTCTTGGTTATTGCAGTCAGATACAGGTATGGTGGCATTGGTGGTGTAGGATAAGAGGGATTGATGGTGAAGGCGGAGGTGGGTGGTGGTGGTGTTGGACATGGTGGAGGATGAGAAAGGTGTGACCTTTGTGGGGTTGATGCTAAATAAGAAGAAGAAAAGGGTGTTGTTGTAGAGAAAGAAGAATAGGGAGTTGGGTTATGTGAAGGAGAGAGACACAGAGAGGGAGGTGGGTTTTGATCTTTGTTGGTTTTGATGATGGTGGGGTGGTACTGGTAATTACAGTTTCTTCTTCTTTAGAATGAAGTGACTTTTCTTTTTCTTGTATCAAAAAAACAGAAGAAGTGACCTGTGAGCTAAATTTAACCAAAATAAAGAAAATAGAATTTAGAAGTAGCAATTAGAGAGTTTGTGTCTGGTTAATTTTACAATTGGTAATTTGAGTAGGGAAAATTTAGTTAGACACTCGTTTTTGTATATTTTGTATATATTCTCTTTAAAATCATGTTTTGAAATTGCATATTTCATCACTTCATTTGAAATCGTATTCTCAAAGTGTATAATAACAAATATAATAATCATTACTCATTTGAGAATGTGTTTGTGTTTATGCCTTTTTATGGGATGGTTGAAATTCAAAACTCAAAAGTGGGAGCTATATATGTGTGAATAATAATAGTACTAACTTATAATTTCCAAAAGATAAAAAGAAGCTTTGAAGTGGTTTTGGAAGTGGGCTCTTTTTAACTTGTAGTGTCCATTTCTTGTTTTCTATTTACGGTTCAGAACATCAATTGATTTTTACTACAACTCAAAAGTCTTGTAATTCTATTGGTATTTTAAAGAATTTCTAATGGAAACTTTCACGGTTCAAATCTCACATTTTTATCATTGTAACTAGCAAATTATCATAAAAGAATATATTTTTTTAGTGTAAATGATATCTAAATCTAGGTCTCTCTTCGAAAACATGAAACTATCAATTAGGCCAACTGAAACCCAAGTGGAATAAGAGACCATACAAATTTAAAATAATCTTAATGATTTTGAATGAGTTTAAGTTTTTAGATTGAATATCATTAGTGTAATAGTCAATTTCTTAAAAGATTATGGATACACAAGACTTGAACGTAAAGAGTGGAAGACTATACCATTCAAACTTGAGGATTGGAGGATTAGATAAGATGATTGTAAAAATAGCAAACACCTTCACTTTCCTAAATTTCAAATAGTTTTGAGTTTTTAATTTCCTTTTTATTTCAGTTCAATCCACAATTAACAAAACCCTAAAACCCCATATCCGTCCAACTTTTTCTTCTTCTATTTTTTTGATAAACGGTCAAATAAAACAATAGGAGAAACAAATAGTCGAAAACTTTAGTCATTTTCACTAAGAACTATCACTAATTTGATTATGAAATACAGACAAATGGACAAACTCTCTCTTTATATGTGTGTTATTGCTTAAGGAGGACTTTGTGCTAATGGTCTTCCAGTTCCAACCTGAGCTCATCCCTATAGGAGTCAAATATGCCATTTCAACCTAATGGTTCTTGGTAGCCATCTCCTATATATGTATTGCTACATAATTAAAACATGCCATTTGACCTAAAGAAAATTGACAATTTTCTCTTATATATTTATTGCTAAAAAAGTGATATGTAGTCTCAATGGACTTCGAACTCGAGCCGTCGAGCTCATTCGTGAAAGAGTTTGATATACTATTCAATCTAAACGTAATTGAAAACTCTCTTATCTACATATTTTTCTTCTTGACATAATTTTTTTAATTTTGTAGCAACCGGAATTGCATATAGCAATTTTGAATTTATTTTCCCTAAATAAAAAAATATTGGATTTTATTTCTCATTAAAAATGGGTATTTAATAAATTATTTTGGGCTTTTAAAAATGAATTCTCCTTCAAGTGGTCCAGGCCCAAATGAAAGCCCAATCCTGCAAAACTAAAACGGCCATTGTCCCATGCGTTTCACTAGAGAAAACGGTGCGTTTTCCTTCTTCTTCTTCTCTGAAACCCTAAAATCACAGCTCTCTCTAATCCAATGGAATATAGATTCAGCTGAATAAGGTACAGAATTTTCTTCAGAATCTAAATTCCAAAAATTTACCCTTTATAGTTTTATTTTCTTAATTCTCAGCTGGGTTTTGTTATAGGCATTCGCGTGGTTTGAATTGTGAAGAAAGAAACAAGTCATCGTAAAATGGGAGACACCGAGAACGGTGAAAAGGCAAGCAAAACGGTTTTTGTAACCGTGGGAACGACTTTGTTTGACGCTCTTGTTAGAGCAGTGGATAGTTTGGAAGTTAAGCAAGAGTTGTTGAAAAGAGGGTATACCAATCTTGTCATTCAGATGGGTCGTGGATCCTACACACCCACGAAGGTATTGTATGTGTGTTGTTCTGGTTTCTGATAAAATTATTGTAGTGTATTTTCAATGTGTTGTTGAAACATTGCTTCTTTAGTTTGAAATTGAGTGAGATAAATGCATGTAAATCTTGAAGATTTTTTTCAGATTGTTTCCATCTGTTATGCTCTGTCACAATTTTTTTATTGAAAATTTGAGATTTATATATAAATTTCAGGATACCTGTTGAGACTTTAGATACAAAAAAGGTGACTAACACCCTATGATGCACGGGCACGGATACGAGTATGGGTATGGGTATGGGGATACAACTTTTTTTGAAAAACTTAGGGTAGGATACGTTACGGATACGTGTATTAATAATTTATTAAATATAATTTTTTTAATATATTTTTAAGCATTTATTATATATATTGTTAAGATTGAAACTAATACATAAAACATATAAATAAAAATTCTTACAAGTTTTAGCTATCTCTCACTATCGGGGGTTAGTTTAGAACAATATCCAAGTCATATCACGGGTGTATCCTAGATGTATTGGTATTTTTTTTTTTTTTTTAAATGATTGGGTATGTATCTTAGAGGATTCCGGTATGATATCGGTACAATACGTATCGGATACAGGTACGTGAGCAAAAATGGAGTATCCGTGCATCTTAGCTAACACTTGTAATCACCAGAGATGGGAAGGGGCTACAAATAATTATAAAAACGAGTATACAGTAAGCTGATTTAGTGTTAAAGAATTAAATTTTAAATTCAACTTGGAAAAAATAAATTCAAGAAGAAGAAGAAGAAGAAACATATTAACAATAATTTGAGTTCTTGCTGAAGTTGGCTTATTCTCTTCTTGTAAGAACAAGGTGGAGGGTAAATTTATGGGTTCAAGAGCCACCAATTGCATGTGTATTTACCTTTAAAAAAAAAAAAAAGATTTTTTCTTAGAATTAAGTTGTCAAAATATTTACCAAAAAAAAAAAATTTCCACAAACATTTCATATGAATGTTCTAAACCTTTTCTTTTATGCAGTCTGGAGGGGAAGATGGGTCTCTAGCTGTAGACTTCTTTACTTTCTCATCAAGCATTGCTGATTATCTGAGGTCAGCATCTCTGGTGATCAGTCACGCAGGTAAGCAATTTATAGTTATGTTCTAATTTCTTATCCCTTGTTGGAAATGGCCAGATTATACTGATATAACACTTTCCTTCTTGCCCATGCTTGATTTATTATCTAATGAATTGGGCTTCATTTGGAGGATTACTGGTTCAAATCTTTCATTAGAATGTTTTTTCTTCAATAAAGATTATTATTTGTCAAAAAATCTTTCGTCGGACTGATACCAGTCATTTGGACATTTCATCTCTGTTGGCTTTTAAACAGCTACAATATCATCAGGATGGTGTTTATAGTAATATTATTGTTATAATAGCTACAATATGTATGTGATTTCCCTTCAATTCTCATTCCAATAGTTGCCATTGCTCAATCTTCTGATATTCTATTATTGGACTGGATATGCTTTGTTTTCTATGGTGCTGTTTACTTGATTGTTGAATTTAGCCTGCCACACAATGAACTTCTGTAATGGTAATATCAAATTTGAGTCAGGCTTATAGTAGGATTTGTCTTGTCTTCTAGAAGGAGCGTATAATTTGTACTTGTGAACATCAGTACATGAAATGAAAAGTTATTAGCAGGCAAACCTTATTTCTTAATACTCTACCATTCCATTCATGAGGGTTGTGTTTGTATTTGTCACCAAAATTCCATGAAGCAAATAATTAGAAGTACCCAGAGAATCAATGATTAGGAAAATTGTACCAAAAGCCCTTCAACCTGTACCAATTTCAAATAAGCTAAGATATTTATGCTGTCCAAGAACTTTAAGCTGTCTGCAGTTTGGTATGTTGGGGTTTGGATACAACGCAGAGGTAAGCTTAGAAGCTTCCTCGGAATGTATCAGCCTAAACTTTGCCTCCCCAGTCCCCCCTGCCCCCCCCTCTCCTTTTCACTTTCTTCTCTCTTCCAGTGGGGAAATGGCAAATATTAAACATCAAGATTTTATTCCAACTTGCACCCTGTTACATGGTAACTCTATATTAAACTAATGGAACAGAGAGAGAGAGAGTTGCACAGCAAAAGTTCTGTTTTTATGTCTAAGTTTTGGATTGTCAGAGGATTCATATTTGCTGTAATAATTTATGATTACATCCATGACTGATTTTGACCATGGTGCAGGGTCAGGAAGCATATTTGAGACACTGCGACTTGGTAAGCCTTTAATTGTGGTGGTGAATGAAGATTTGATGGACAATCATCAAATTGAGTTAGCAGAAGAACTAGCGGAGAGGAAGCATTTATACTGTGCTCGTCCTCAAACACTTCATCAAACCATAGAGTCTATGGATTTGGAGTCTCTCCTCCCATATCCTCCAGGTGATGCAATGCCAGTTGCGGAGCTTATTAATCAGTTTCTAGGTTTCCTAGATGATTAATGAAACTGTTGAATTTACCTCTTCAGAGATAATCTTTTGCACGTACAATTGAGCTTTAATTTTTTGATGATGAATAAGCTTTCCCTCAGTGCTTATGTAATTGTCTTTTGGGAAAAATTTTTGGTTATAGCTTTTACATAGTATATTTTGTACAAATTATTAATTATATGCAAGTTTTTGAAAATTTTGGAAATTATTTAGTTGCTGGAATAAAAGATTGGCACAAATTTGTTTACTCTTGACTTTTCTTATCTAGAAGCAAAGTTGGTAGTGATTGATTCTAGTCAAAGTTTGGCTGGGTTGCAGATGATTAATTTGTACATTAAGGAGTTTTGGGTGCTCAGTCATAAGTCCTATGTTGCAGGATATGGTGGTGGGAATATTGAAAGAGCATGATGGCTTTCCAAAAACAGTGATCATGTGATTGATTTTGAGCGGTCAATTGATTAGGTAAGTGAAGATCACAGATCACATGATACCAGATTGAGGTGACATACATACATTATATACATATGTGAAAGGGAGGGCCTTTAACATGATTGTCATTTTAATACTCTTGCTATGAATTTGAACTTGGCTCTACTTGACTTAAATGCATGTTTGTACTCCAACACAGCTATTTATACTAAAAGTAACGGCCACATGGCTTCTTGTGAATTACAGATGAGCAATTTTCATCTCTCTCTTTCTGTCAAAGAAGGGTGATCTCTGGTGTGAGAGAGACAGATCAGTAAGTGCAACCCATGCAGATTGTGATTTACTACTGCTTGGGGGGGTCAGGTCTTACATGTTGTCACTCTCAATCCCAAGTGTAAGAGAAGGGGACAGGAAGGGAAGGATAAAGCCATAACAGTGATTGGGAGTATTAATCTTTGATGATGCTTATTGGCATGTAAGGACAACATTAGTCCTCATAAAAGAAAAAAAACTCAGAATTTTCTTCTTGCTAGATACCAAAGAAATAAGAATAAAAATCATGCCATATGATTTGGTTGCTGAGGATTACAGATTTTGATAGCTAATAGAACTTATAAAACTTAGAATTTTGGAGAATTGACATTTCTTTTGTTTTAAATGTGCTCAAATTAGAATTCATATAAAAACTTAATTGTTTAATATAATATTATAAACATTCTTTTCATTTATTATAGATTTTCTTTTCCTTACAATAAGTGGAAAATGTAGAATTTGAACCAAGGTTCCCCATGGGAGAGATTGGGTAATGACGATGAACCACAAGCCTCTTAGTAGTAATTATAAAATTAATCATTTGATCATTGTGGATAATTTCTTAATAACAAAATTACTCTTAAAAATAGATAAACATAATTTTGATGATAAATAACTTTTTTTTTCTTTAATTAAGTTTACTCATAGATACTTTTAACACAAGTGAGAACTGTTGTTTTGTACCTTGAATGTGAAATTTTGTGTTTTTTAAGAGAATTGAAATGTTTTTAAGAATTATAATTTTCACTATTTTGTTAAACAAAAAAACCAAAATGTCATGAATTCTTATAAATAAACAATTCTTATACAGAATTTTGTCTTATTATTTTTCTTACATGGATGTGTTATCAATTTTTATTTGTCATTTACTGACAATTATAATGAATTGTGGCCACGCACTTTTACGAAAAGGATAAAGGGAGGAGGAGTGGAGGGAAAAAGTATCTCTTATGAAAAATTTATTAAGTCGATCATGTAATAATGAGTAAATGCTATGTGGAGGATCAATGAATGAGACCAACTATGACCAAAAAAAAAAATTATATATATATATAAAATTCAAATGTGACATTCATTCATTATTATTTTTTTCGAGACTGATTTTGTATGTTTGCCATAAGAAATACTCTTTCATGGGGGAAGATTACTCCTTTAGCAAGTCTTGTAAAAATCTTCAAGTGCCAAAGCCCATTTACATGAACAATATCCAGGTTAGAAAGGCACTGTAGACCAAAGGAATGTAATTCAGACTTGCTGCATCGGCTCCAAGTTTTCCAGATACTGTAAATTCATTTTGATCATGTATTAATAAATTTAAGCACGCTACTTGCTCTAGGGTTGTAAGCCGAATCAAGCTTAGCTGAGGGAACAAGATCTTCTCACAGTTAAGATTTTATTTCCTGAATGTAACAGTATGCAGAGTGCCACATCATTTAAAATTTTAGTGACGTGACTCTGGATACATCTTTCTTTATACAATTTAGTATGAACCTTGTATGGATCCATTTCAAATGGAAAGGATCCTTACTTTTTTTTTTTTTTTTTGAGGAACTAAAGGATCCTTACTACTAGTTGAGGTGGATACTAAAAACTTAATTCTAGGTCAATTTGAATTCATCACCAAGGCAGTAGACTACATATTAAAGTTTTTCATATTAATTTTTTGAACAATATCTTGTTCTTGATTATGAGATGTTTGATTGTATTCATAACAAATAAAATGTATTAATTGCCAATAAATTAAAAACAATAACTTTATACCTTATGACCTTATCTATAAAATCAAACAAACACAAGTATTTATGGTAGGGCCAATAGTCATGATCTCTTAACTATATATTTATGATCAATATAGATGGTTTAAAATCCTACTTCCAACTTCACCTTGGCTCTTTCCTAGACGAGTATAGTATATATGCTCACATGAGTATCCTATTTTGTGTTTATTACTCTCTTTTTTCAACCATAATTGCTAGGACAGACCCAAGTAAGACAATTGATAATTTTGAAATCTTATGACAAGTTGAGGCTGCGTATATAATTCATTTCTTAGACACTACTTGATACTGAAAAGTCAAGCTCACCAGCTGGGGCTATGAGTCAAAATGTAGTTTAGCCAGTTCAGAAATAGAGCAAGAAAAAACTTATAGAACTCATAGAACTCTTACTTTCTTTCTATGGTTCTTAGACAAATTGGCTTTTAAGATTTAGCTTGTCTGGTTCACATGTGGCCTGCCTTGATGCTTAGCAATCCCTCACAAGTTTGCCAGTACTGTCCAATGATTGAGTACTGTTTCCCTAAATTCTATGCAGCCATTGACATGAACAAAATTCTACTCCTCTTTTCTTTTCCTTTTTATCTTCTCAGTAAATATTAGTAATGGATTTAACAAGGAATTGGAACCATATATATCATGTCAAATGAACTTTAATGAAGACATTATCTAATTCATGGGTTTAAGTTAATTTAGCTCGTAAAGTATATTGTTATTAAATAAAAAATTTGGGATCAAATCTCATTAAAAAAAAAATTCAAAAGACATTTTGGCTTGATTGTAAAGAACAATCCTCACATAGAACCAATATCATAAATTCAAATCCTATCATTTATATATATAATTTTTAAAATTGTCTAGTACAATACAAACTCTTCAAATTAATTTTTAATATGTGTGATTAAATCATTTTTCTGTGGCACAGTGGCACTAGGCAACCAAAAATTGTACTGGCTTTCTATTCCCTGTGGGTCAAGCAGCAATTTTATTGGTGGTGACATTACATGCACGGTTTCCTAGTCCACCCTCATTTGTGAATTGTGATAGAAGCTATCATCAAAATATCTACGAATCTATCTACCAACAAGTTAAATAAAGAATTCAAAAGATGTAACATTTGCACACTGTTTTGTACATAATTAGCAAATAAATCATAGTTAGTTTTTTTTTTTTTTTTTTTTTTTTTTTTTTTTTTTTTTGAGAAAAAGCAAATAAATCATAGTTGGATGGGTATATGGATGTGAAATGGTGCAAAAGCTTCCAAGTTTTTTTTTTTCTGATACAAAGACGAAGACAGTTCTATGGAAAATACATAAGATGGGACGAAATGAAATACAATAATACACAAAACCAAGAGGTTTATCACGAGAGAGAGAGAGAGAGAGAGAGAGAGAGTAACCTCATAGGAAGGGAAACTCAACCTCCATAATACAAAGTTGCAACCCATCTTTTAATAAAACTCATCTCTCTCTCTCTTTCTAAGGCTTTGCCATTTTTCTATCTTGCATTGCTCTTTGTGCTCATGGAAGTCAACAAAACTATTGCACCTGCAAGCCCACCAGGTCCTAGTACTGCAAACAACCACACACAAAAACACCATCACTTACATTCACAAATCCATAGCCAAAGCCATCACCATGGCATTTTCTCTTCCACTTCCATTCTTATACTCGTCATATCCATCATCTTTATTATCCTCCTCCTCGCCATAATTCTAATCATTTTTCTGCTCAGAAGACTCAAATCTGCTAAAAACAATGGCAATTGGAAGGAGCACAATAGCATGCACAACACACGGAGCAGGTTCATTGCTCACACCACTGTGAATGTCAATTCTAGCCCAGGTGATTATCTCTTTTTCAAAGTCAATAAATTTAATATTTTTTGAAGATGTTGGTCTTTTAAGGCTATGTTGGCTTATAGGAAATGTATCCAAGTTTCCATTTTCATGGTAAGTGTTAATGTCCTTTTATCATCACCACTTTTTGGCCCTCCATTGTTATCTCGTTTTCACAAAACAAATCATTTTCAACCACCCAAATATACTTTCACATATAGTTCTCAAAAATATGTGCTTTCACATGATTTATCCACATAACTTTATGACTAAAAATGACCCTATTGGATTTTTGTTCTTTTTTTTTTTCTATTTCTTAATAAACTTTCTCCCTTTCAAATTCTATTCAAATTAATTTTGATGGGCATGTCTTAAATTGTGGCAGATGTGAAGGGTGGGTGCCTTTATGGAGGGAATAAGGGAAGGACAGCACCACCTAAAGTTAGAGGGGTTCAAGTTTATACGTACAAGGAGCTTGAAGTGGCCACAGGTAAATTTAGTGAAGCAAATATAATTGGTAATGGAGGATACGGAGTGGTGTATAGAGGGGTCCTGAGTGATGGGACCGTGGCGGCAATTAAGATGTTGCATAGGGAAGGCAAGCAAGGGGAGCGTGCTTTCAGAGTTGAGGTGATTAAACTGACTGACTTCATTTATTATTTTCTGTTCCTATTTGCTCTTTCTCCTCCATTTGTTTCTTTCTTAGTTTCTTGCTTCTATTGTGTTTTTTTTTTGTAAACAGACTTGGAAAAGATTGCCATTTTGTCCTTATCGCTTGTAAGCAGTTGTATTATTTGAGATAGGAAAGGAGAGGCCTTAGTTTAATATGCAGAAATCCACTTCTTGCCTCATCTTCTAATATCACATGCATAAACAGTTTGCCTTGACCTTCTAATCACATTTCCAAAGCAAATTGAGACTTTTGACTAATCTCTCTCTCTCTCTCTCTCTCTCACACACACAGTCGTACATAAACATAAATATCATGCCAGTTTAGTACGAGAAATTACACCCTGTTACGGGTGTATGTTTCCTCTATCTCACAAGCTGGTGGGACCCAAAAGAGATAGAGGAAACATACACCTGTAACAGGGTGTAGTTTCTCGTTTAGTACAACTTATTTTTCGACTTTTTGAAAACAGGGCTGTTTAAAAAACTGAAACTAAAGAAAGGTGAAATTTAAAAAAAAAAAAAAAAAAAGAGATTTACTTTGAAAAAGCTTTTATTCTAACAATATCCAATGTGATTCCTTTGAACTTGTTTGCCCCAACTTAAGGACATATTTTGTCTTGTTGGTAGAAAATAAAACCATGAATTTCGGAGTATAAAAATAATTTTTCTTCTATGTATGTATTTGCCAGCAAGCATTAATGAAGTCTTTTATCCTTGCACATGGGTGAGACACTATTATATGACATTTTTTCTTGTTCTTTAATGTTGTAGGTGGATCTCCTTAGCCGCTTACACTCTCCTTATCTGGTGGAGCTACTTGGCTATTGTGCTGACCAACATCATAGACTATTGGTTTTTGAATTCATGTCTAATGGTACACTCCAACACCACCTCCACCCCTCTCACATTCAACATAGGCCATTGAATTGGGGTACCCGATTGAGGATAGCCCTTGATTGTGCTAAAGCCCTTGAGTTCCTCCATGAGCGTGCAACCCCATCCCCAGTTATCCACCGTGACTTCAAGTGCACCAATGTTCTACTTGATCAAAATTTTTGTGCCAAGGTGTCTGATTTTGGATTGGCCAAGACAGGGTCAGACAAAATCAATGGTCAGATTTCGACACGTGTTCTTGGGACCACTGGATATTTGGCACCAGAGTGAGTGCATCCATCACAGTCATGCACCTGATCTGTCTTTCAAAATCACTACTATACTTGTGAAAATGCAGTGTTATACAAGCATGCACATGGGCATGTTAAGGTCCCTGTTAATTAGGCAAGATGTCACTTTCTTAGCATAGCAAAAATTCAAAATGACCATGTGAATTTTAATTGCCTTGTCCTTAATTCAAAAGATGAAAAAAATTTGGAAGTATATAACAAATCATTAGCTTCTTATTAATTGTTTAGTTCGTAAATTTTTTTGGTTTATGTAGGTACGCTTCAACGGGTAAGCTTACTACAAAATCAGATGTGTATAGCTATGGTGTGGTACTCCTAGAGCTGTTAACAGGTCGCGTACCAGTTGACACAGAACGACCCACTGGAGAACATGTCCTCGTCTCATGGGTTAGTACTTAGTAGACAAGCTCCATCAACTTTTCTCTCATAAAGATGCTAGCTGTGATGCTATATATATTTAAACCACAAACATATCTATAATCAAGAATGAAATGTTCTTTATCATAGCCTATTTATTGTAGTCACATTTTGAGAAGTAATATCAGCATCATTGAACCAGCATTGTATCTTTAACTAGAGCTTTATGAGTGCTTATTGTGCTATTATTCCAATGACTAGAGTAAAAAAAATGGTGTTCCTAATGAATTCACTAAGTTAGAGCTTCTTCCTCCCACGTCTATATCATTAGTAGCAAGCTTCTTATGCTAGTTCTTTATGTCTCAAAATAATGCTTCTAGAGAGTGCAACACCATAAACCACTGAAAGGATACTTATTCTTCATAGACACAAAAAATACATGTATATTGTGTTACTAAAAGACACCCTAAATATAAATGTGCTGCAACAAATTTTCAATAACCAAAGACTCTTTGAAGTTATTATACCTTGATTCTTTGTTCAATACCTCTAGTCCTAAACAATGAGCTAACGTTCAAAAGTTCTGTAAGTGTAAATTTTTATCTATTCTGTGATTTACAGGCTCTTCCGCGATTAACCAACAGAGAAAAAGTAATGGAAATGGTTGATCCGGCTCTACAGGGCCAGTATTCAAAGAAGGATCTAGTTCAGGTCAGCTTGGCTTCTATCGTAATCATTATCACCATTATTGATTCTAAAATCCTACTAACTCTATTTTTACCATTTGATGTTGTAGATAGCCGCTATTGCAGCTGTGTGTGTGCAACCAGAAGCAGATTATCGGCCTCTAATGACTGATGTTGTGCAGTCACTAATCCCTCTAGTCAAAAACCTCTCTTCTGTTTCTTCCTCTAGTTCCTGTAGATTTCTAAGTCAAACAGTAAGTCCCGGGTGTTAGGGGCTACATTGAAAACTGTGTGATCAAGCTGTCGCAGTAACTCTAAGCTGGTTCTTGTGAGAACTAAGTGACAACCATCCTACAATTTCACAGTGAAAAATAAAACCCTTATCTTTCAAATATAAACTTTCAAAATGTGCAACATTCTCCTCTCTACCATACAAAATAAGATTTTGTCATTTCCTCCAAGGTGATCATAGCAGGCTGGCTTGATTTTTTCAGTTTCTTCTGAGACCCTAATAGTACATTTTGTAGTATAACAGCAGCACTAGAGATAGCAATTGCTTTTAGATTTCTAAGCCTTGACTAGAGCTTTTGCAATATAAACATAGCAGTTTCATGCATAGGATCTTGTAAGCAGAATTCCATACTTGAAGATTGTACTCATAAATCTGAGCTTGAAGGTCAAAGGCAGCTTGGGGCACTTAGGCCTGGTACATAAGCTGTGATTCTCCTTTGAGCATGTATCTTCAGTAACAATTTTTTGTAGATAAATTTATATATGTTGTTCAGACCCCCCCAAAAACACATTCAAAAACATGTTGTAAAAGTTCAATATATATAAGGCTTCATCACTTGCTTTTGTCAAGAATTAGTTGTTCTCCTAGTGGAATTAAAAATTTACATATATGTTCTTTATGAATTTCAAGGAACAAATTACTCTCCTAATGGAGTACCATACTAAATTAATCCATCATGGTTAAATAGAGAATTTTTTTAAGAAACAACCCACACCCCCCCCCTCCAACACACACGTGTGCGCACAAGGAAGAGAAAATGAGGTTCTAATACAAAAATACACTATAACACGGTTAAGAAATGGTGAATTTAATCATTTTACCATTTTCTAACACATAAAATCATACAAATGGTCATACACACTCGGAGGAATTAATGCACTTCTTTAAATGCTTTGAGAAACAAAATGGACAAGTACCAATGGGTAAGGAACTTCAGCTAGATAATTACATTTCCATGGGAGCATTGAAATGCCTTAAGAAAGGGTGAATAAGCATGTTCAATGGTTGCATGGAGTATAACTTGAAGATATTGTTGTCTATATATGTTCTCTTGTTGACTCTAATTCTCAGAAAAAAATCAAATATTTTAGGGTTGATGGTATATTGTAACAAGAGAATTATATATGAGAAGTAAATGCTTAGTCGAGCAAATCAACTCACATTTTTTTGCCTTGAAAAAGTTGTAAAAAGAAATAATATTGAGAGCTTATTTTCAACTTATTTAGTTTATTTGGTTTATATAAAAACCAGATAAACTAAATAAGTTGAAAATAAGCTCTCAATATTATTTCTTTCTATATATATATTTTACACATTTTTTTTATTTATTTATAAATTTTAAACTCAATAAACCAATGAAAATAAACTCTCCCAAACAAGCGCTTACCCATATTCTTGGAAGAGTTGGTTGAGGCTCTAGCAAATTATAGCTTTAGGTTCATAGTTTGCAGGTGATGATTATGTAAATTGTAAACCACCACCCCCCCCACCAAAAAAAAAAAAGAAAAAAAAGAAAAGAAGAAGAAGAAGAAGGAAATCATGGAAGTGAAATTCATTTTATTGATAATTTTCATCCTGGAGAGGCCCCTTCAAACATGGTACAATAAAAAGCCATCATATTTTACTGCATTTGGTGAAAGCAAGGCGCGAAAATGCAGCATATATGGGGCCCAAATATACAGAATCAAATGGGCAAAGAAGATAACCATGTTAAAAGGACCAAAGGAAAGGCCAAAGGGCAGAACTATCTATGATGTCGTTTCCTCATAGGCTCAAATTCTGACCCCAGAGAATCTTGAAGGAGCAGTTCAATAATTTGAAATATGCTTTGTAACTAACCTTGTACGTTTCCCTTCTGTAAAATATGTAGGGAGAATAAGTACTTCTCATCTTGGGTATTATATCATCACTAGGTTAAAAAATGTGTAAAAGTTTTCAACTGAATAATTTTTATGAATTATAAGATTGGTATGAGACAATATAGTTTAGGTACCTAGTAAAATTAAGAGAGAGCCTTATGTAGGTCCTTTTTGTCCTGTCAGTCTTATCTGTTGGGAGACAACTATTGTGGGAATTATCGACCCTAGAAGTCTCTAAGGTAAGAGACAAAAGGAGTGTCTTGTGGAATAATTCATATGCCCTAAAATGACAAGAGGGTCTGCAGTGGAATACTGTCGAAAGCTAAAGATCAAAGCAAACAAAAAGGACTAAATTCAGGAAGCATAATTTTAGTACAAGAAGTATCTTAAAAGCATCTTAGAGTCCTTCGATAGGACAACCTAAGCTTCCCACCTAGATTAACTACCTAGATTAATCCCACCGTAGACCTTAGGCTTCACCACCTAAGGTTGTTTGGATTCACCATCAACGTAATGCAAATGTTGCATGAATAAACACTGAATAATCAATATCAATATATATCTAATACTAAAGCAGAGACTTTATGTGAAATTAAAAGCATGAAGTCTTGTCACATAGCACTCTAATTTTGCATTTAGCCTCTTTAACCTCTTCTCATTAACTTTTTTTTTCACTGTTACCAAAAAGATTAGGTTAAATTCTTTTTACTGTAATCTAAAAGATGGGCTGTTATTGGAGATTAGACTAAATCAAATCAAACCTTATGAAAAGCCCAAACCCACTTATTCCCTTACATATTATGACCCAAGCATGATCATTTCCCATGTGTAAATGAAAGCCAAGACTCTAACCCACTAACAAACTCTCTTTCTCCTCCCCCACATGCAGATGAAACTTGAAAACCAAGAACCTGACTCACTTAGAAGCTCTCTTCCTCCATACAAGCTTCCTTTTGGACTACACACACTCTTCAACTTATTTGCAAACAACAGTTTTGTAGTCTTAATTCAGTGATCCCATCTACCAAACCAACATTCTTACTCACTTTTCAAGTCTTAATTTAGCCCTTATGAGTAAACTAATGGAGATGTACGATCAAGGAAGATATACAATCACTATAAAAAATAAAAAATAAAAAAGGAAAGAAACGTGCAGTCTAACCTCAACAGTCCCATCACTCTATCTTCTCTCTCTCTTCCAAAACCTCTCTCTCTCTCTCTCTCTCTGTCTCTCTCTCTCTCTCTCTCTCTCTCTCTCTCTCTCTCTCTCTCTCACATATTTTGAGTGGTATATTAGGATTCTCCAAATTGAAGTTAATATTCAATCTTACCATTGGGCTACACATTGGAAGGATTGTCTTCTAAGATAACGAGTGCTTCTCTTGATGTGTAACAAAAATTGTCAAATGGTATGCGATATGGCATAGGCAGTTAGGCACCAGTAGTCATATTGCATTCAATTCGTATTAAATTTTGAGTTGTTTGTGATGCTATGGTACTAGGTATGAAGACCAATTTGTTAATATAACTTTTGATATGCTCCTATAGCTGATTAAGAAAGTCATAGCAAATTGGACCAAATTGTTTGTGATGCATTCAAATTGCAGTTTTTTTTTTTTTTTACACAAATGCCTGAAAGTGGTAAGTCCATTATAAGCATAAAGATGATCATAAGTTCAGATATTGACAAACAATTGAGATACTAAGGTCATAGATTCTAATAGCATTTGTCCATTAAGAAAATCTAAACAATTTATAGGATCCTAGCCACAAATATTTAGCATATAATCTATGATGCAAAAATATTTTTGGTATCCTATATGGTAGAAACTAGAGAGAACTACAAAAAGTTTTAGTTAGATGCACACCAATTTTTTTTTAAAGTCTTAATGTCCTATTTATTATTTCAGTTTGAAACTAATATAATTTGATTATACTTTCTATGCAAAGCTCGAAACCAACATACTTTTAGGCAAAAATTTCTCATGTATCGCACTAGTATTAATAATTGTCTGAATCCAAAATAAACCAACTGGAGTTTTATATACAACTTCCAGGAATCACAAAAATAAAGATAAACTCTTAATACGATTCCTAAACAATCTCAAATACTAATCAAATTCTAATGATAAACCCAAATAAAGATAACATAAATGATATTGATAATCTCCACAAATGTGCTATAATGTGGTGTCCGCACCACCTATTAACCTTTGGGGTTAAAAGAGTGCCAAATGCTAGATGGTCTAGATTTACATGCACTTGATGATTCAAGGCAAGCTAAGGTGTAGTGCTGTAGTGACATGCAAAAGTTACATTGCACATATATTGAACTTGTACTTTCAGGTGAACATATCCCAAATATTCAAAAATCTTTCAGCTGCTTGAAATATTGAACTAGTAAAAAGGAGTCGAGATAATGTATTGTACAAGAATTGGGCAAAATTTTCAAGTAAAGATATTTAAAAATTTCAATCTGAAATATTTTCAACATTTGAAACCTTGATTTATACCTATTGCTTAATTTTCACTGTCACTATTACTATTTTAAACCTAAGAATTATGCATCACAAACATGAGATAGATTCTGTAACAGGCGAAGTCCTTGAAATTATGCGTCACTGTTGCTTGGGACCGTTAGAAACTTAAAATGGTATAGAACTATAGATGTGACTAGCTCAAATAAACTAGTATAAACTTTTGTTTGTTTATTTATTTCTCCATTCTTTTCCTCATTTCTAATTACTAAGATTCTCAATATTTACCCCATTAACACTAATTCAGTATGGCATTGATGGACATGGACTAAGAAAGCATAAACTCCATTGGTATAAGTTGATGAAGAAGGATTTGGCTTGTCCTAGGTGTCTTTGCGCATTGAAAGGGTAGATAGATGCACGTCCATTTTTACACACACGGCACGCCTATGTTCGAAGTACAAAAAATCGAGACAATAATTAAAATTATGCAACCAACCAACCATAAGTAGTTGGAGCTACCGATTAAGGAATTCTAATCTCTGTTCCATCTAAAACCATCCATCTCACTTTATTCTGAACTCAATTTCTTCCCAAGCAGGCACCAAACTTTTAGATTCTCTAATAAATCTGTTTCCTTTTATTAGAAACTTTTTAACAAAAGCTTGATGGTAAAATGTCTATCACTGCATGTCTCATGTGCTTCACAGTCCTCATCATTGATCTCACTATGCATAAATAGACTAAAATGCCTTGGCCAGTTTCAGACTGTAATATCTGATTACAGCTTCCTTCTATTCCTTATCTATATTCTCTTATTCTTAATATCGGGGCCACTTCCTGACTGGGATTTGTCTCCTGCAAAATTTCATCATCGCCCACCATCTAGTTATATCAACTTACAATCATCATGACTTTGATGGGATTCTCAGTTTTTCCCAGACCTGTTAACCAATTTTAACATACTAACACTGCATGCATCGAGAATAATGCAAACATGGTAACACTGCAAGCATCAATAAAAGGAATCCCACATTGGCATTTTATGCTGTGAGGCGTCAAACTCCACACTTGCATGCCCAATAATAAGATAAAGACTGCAGGCATGGTCAGTGTTGGTAAAAGCGAGGGGCACACTTAAGCGCAAAGGGCTCTTGGAGCCTAGGCGCAAAGCGCAAAGCGCAAGCGCGCCTGATTGAAATGAAGCGCACATTTTTCAAAAATTTAAAAATTATTATTAATGAGAAATGCAACAATCAAATGATCAAATTATTATATAAATTGAAATAAAATTTTTTATATAATCTATATATTACTAAAAGCTGAAGTTTAGCGTTTAATGCTGCTGCTCTCACGTTGCGCCACATCAGCTGCCACGTCATTTTAAAAAATATATATATAATTTTTCCTTCAATTTTAAAATGGTTTTTACAATTTTCAGCCCTATAAATCCAAGCCCTATAAATGCAGCCCACTACTTATTTATTTACTTCCACTATCACTCTATAATAAATTTGTATAATTAATACAGCCCACCTCTTATTTATTTAGTTCCACTAT
Source organism: Notholithocarpus densiflorus (assembly GCA_030021035.2). Lineage (NCBI taxonomy): Eukaryota > Viridiplantae > Streptophyta > Magnoliopsida > Fagales > Fagaceae > Notholithocarpus > Notholithocarpus densiflorus. The sequence continues at coordinate 957,828 of JARYZH020000156.1, read as the reverse complement.
CAAGCCCAACCCAAAGCCTTTTCAGTTTAGTTTAAAGGAAAAAAGCAAAAAAAGAAAAAAGAAAAAAAGTGACCAAATAGACTTTTTTGTTTGAGCCTTTTCAGCTTAAAGGAAAAAAAAAAAAAAAACAAAAAAAAAAAACAAAACAAAACGTGGAAGCCTTCAGGGTTTTGCGTGACCAAATAGAAACGTGAAGAGACAGAGAGTTTGAAGATTGTAACGTGGAGGGAAGCTTAAAGGGAGGGGAAAAAAAAAAAAAAAAAAAAACGTTGAAGCCTTCTTGTGTGAGAAAACAAAGAGTTTGAAAGCTACCCACCTTCCTGCTTTACCGTTTCGCAGTAACGGCTGCCTATCTGATTTCCTTCCTTCCTTTATTCCTTTCCATACGGTGTATAAATATTGACAAAAGTTGCCTGCTTTGGTTGAGGTATCTCTACATCTCAATTCTTTTTTTTGGGTGCAAAACTTTTATGCTCTGTTTATATTAATATGAGACCCTTTTTTTTTCGTTTGTTTGTGTTTGTGTTTATATTAGACGAGCATCCTTGGCATGCTATTGATGTGTTTGTGAGATTGCCTGAACGTCGTTTCAATAGTGCTATAATTTTACAGCCAAAAAAACTATTTTATTTTACCTTGGTTTATTTGGAAATATCTCAGGTCTCATTTTTTTAATGTGTTGTGGCTTATTGGAAGAATGTAAGACTCTGAATGTAGAGATACCTCGCAATAACGGTTGCCTATCTGATTTCCTTCCTTCCTTTATTCCTTTCCATACGGTGTATAAATATTGACAAAAGTTGCCTGCTTTGGTTGAGATATCTCTACATCTCAATTCTTTTTTTTGGGTGCAAAACTTTTATGCTCTGTTTATATTAATATGAGACCCTTTTTTTTTCGTTTGTTTGTGTTTGTGTTTATATTAGACGAGCATCCTTGGCATGCCATTGATGTGTTTGTGAGATTGCTTGAACGTCATTTCAATAGTGCTATAATTTTACAGCCAAAAAAACTATTTTATTTTACCTTGGTTTATTTGGAAATATCTCAGGTTTCATTTTTTTAATGTGTTGTGGCTTATTGGAAGAATGTAAGACTCTAAAGTAGTGAAGTATAAAGTGTTGGTGGCACGTCTCAAATCACCTTCCAACGTATTTCAACATGTAAGACTCCATTTCTTGAATTGATCAGATTGTACTTCTCATTAATGCGTAGTTTTAGAATCAAAGCAAATTGTTTTTGGTGTTTCAATTTTTGCAGTAAGAATTTTGCATAATTTTACTGCATAATCCTTGGCAGCAAAAAAAACTATTTTATTTTACCATTGTATACTACATCATTTAAATTGATATCCACTTCCCACAATTGACATTAGATCGTACTTCAATTTCATGATTGTATAACATGGATTGGGTTTTAGAATCAAAGCAAATTGTTTTTGGTGTTTCAATTTTTGCGGAAAGTTTTCTGCATAATTCCGCATAATTTTACTGCATAATCCTTGACATGCCATCGATGTGTTTGTGAGATTGTCTGAGTGTCGTTTCAAAAATAGAAGGAGCTGTTTATGTTGCTCATAATTGCTACCAAAGGCCAATCTTCAAAACATGGTTATATACATAATACTTTTCGAAGATTGATAGGAACTCTTTTTATTATTAGTTTTTTTTTAAAGATGATTACAGAGTAATCTAATGTTTAATTTTATTTATTTATTTCCTTATGAATGATAAATAGGAAGTTACTAAGTTGTGTAACATAAAAAATAAACAAATAAATGAATGCAGTTGCATCATGTGTCCGGTTGAGAAGATAGAGCCCGGTCCCAAATCATATGATTTAATTCCAAATCCTCCTTTTATGTATTTTAATAAAATTAAGGGCACATCATCCTTATCATGTATACTTATCAAAAAAAAGTTGAGGTTTTTATATGTTTTTCAGGTTTAATTTTTGTTTCGCTTTTAAATATAGCAGTAGACATATTGGAGAGTGGATTATGGTTTGGGGTTGTACGCAATGAGGACCAGTTCTACTTGCCAATGAAAGCAAGAAAGAATCAGAGTCATCAACAAAAAATCATAACGTGGTAATTCTAAGCGGGTTTGATGTCCTTAATTTTGTCATCATTGTCAATGTTTTTGGTGACTGTTTTGGTTGTTTGTGGTGAAAAAAAAAATGTTTTCATATAATTTGATTTTTGTTTTATTTTTTGATGTCCTTAATCCAACAGTTTTTATTTTATTTTTTTATTATATATTTTTATATGGATGACCAAATTTGTGATTTTTAGAGACTTTTCTGGGTTTTGCATGTTGAATTATCTTCTCACAATTTTAATTGAGCATCTATTTGGGTGTTGAGGAAAAAAAAAGTGAAGCAAAAGTAAATGGAAGCACAATCAATTGTGAAGGTGCTTTTTAGATACCTTTGTGAATTATGAATTTTGCTTTGTTAATTTGCCAATTGTGGATTACTTTGTAGGTTTTGGTAGGTATTCTTTTTAGAGAGATTTAACAAAGCAATGAACTATAGCTTTGTTTTTTTTTTTTTCTAATAAACGTATTTTTTATGTTATTTCTACTAAGATGTTTCTATGGTATTCTATTCTATTTCACTTGTGTTGGTTATTTCAATCTAACATATTTGGGAACTCTCATACCATCATTCATATGGGAAGAAAACCGTAATAACTTCTTTCGTTGCAGATGCTTTCATTTTTTTTTTCCATGTTTGTAGTTGTACATCATTAAGCAAGGGTTACAGATGATTCCTTATTCATTGTTTATTTTTTTTCCTTATTTTTTTGTTGGTAGTAAGCTTAATTTAATTACTGCATTTGAAGTTTTTTTTCTCCTTTGTCCTTTCTTATGTTTTTTTTTTTTTTTTTGCTCCAAAAGAATGTACTACTATATATGTAGTATGTTAGTTGGAGAAGTTCAATATTATGTTATGCTTGGTTAAATGAGATTTTTACTTTTTTTTTTTTGGGTTTCAATTTTTATAATTTTTAGCTGTAAGTTCCTCAAGGCTCGAGTTTCTTAGGGATTTTGTGCACGATAAATCTCTCTCTTCCCCTTAAATTTGCTTATTTTATAGACTTTACCCAAAAAGTTTTTTTTAAGTGAAAGAATTTTGATTTTGTTAATTTTTAAATTTTGAGCATGTTATTGGGGTTTTAGTACATAAATTTTGCAGTTAGAATATTGTTTCAAATTCGGAGAATTTTGGGGAGTGTAATAGTGTGAAAATTTTATAAACTTTTACTGTCTAGGAAGCCAACTTGAGTCTAACTTGAAAGCCATGAACAACTTAAGTCCAACATGAAGGCCATGAACATCCAGGTAGTCTGTTGGCATGTTTTTGTTTCAATTCTTTTCCTTCCCCTGATATAGCTTTGCCATTTGATTTGTTAGTTAAAATTGAAAAAACAAAATTTTCTTATTCTAGATGAAATTGTTTATGGGTTTTTATTTTATGTATAGTTTTCAATGTAACTAACATCAATTCAATACACAAACATGAAGGTGGAAATGAGAGTTCTTGATGTTCTTTTTTAAAGCTCTCTCTGATCTATTAGTTTCCGTTGCTTATTGTTTCAATGTTAAGGATTCAGTGACAAACTTATTTTGTATTTGTACTATTGTTTTACTTGTGGGGAAAATTTGATGAGTTTTCTATGTTTGTGATTTGTAGTTCATATTGATTTGCTGGATGTGAATAGTGATGTGGGGGGACTTAGACGAAGATGATGAGCTACTTGTCTTCTATCTCAAGGTTTCTGTTTTTCCTTTATAATAAGCTGTAAATGCGTAGTAGTTTCTTTGAAATCTTATCTAGATTCTATTTATAGTCATAGGTTCAACATAATATATTCAAAGAAACTCCTATTAATTATTTTCTTCCTAAGTTATTGAATCAAACATGCATCCAAAATCTGTTTTAAATGGAAATAATTCAATTGATGATTATTTGCCCTTTTTTTTTCTAGACTAGAGACGAATGTTTACATTGAATTGTGTACCTGATGGTGCACTCCCACACATAGATAGCATGCAAGAAAACCATAAACTGGAGTTCTATGGAGTTCTTGAGAACTTGCCTCAAGTTATGATTAAGAGTTCTATGATGATTGTATGTAACTTATTATAGAACATGGTGGAAAAATTGAATCTAAAGGAAAGAGGAAACATATTGGTTGAGAGCAAGCATCACAAATGTCTCAAAGGCTATTAGCGCATGTGGACAAGTTTGGGGTTTGATGATGCCATAGAAGTTTCAGTGGAAGTCTTCTCTCAGTTGCTAAGCTGTCATGTATGTAAATTAGGCTACTTATTGAAAAAGAAAATTGTAAAGTAGGCCAAATATTGAAAGTTCTTGCTGAATGCTATAGTTACTAAAAGTTATGTTTAGCTACTAAACTATTTGAGATGTTCCTTAAAATTTTGGGATATAAGTTGATAAGAAACGTCTTTTATATTATGCTTTCAGATAAAATTTTTATTCAACTTTGATGTTGGTTTTTATTCCCTTTTAGATTTTATAGAGAAGTAGGAACACAGAATTTGTATTTTAATTTTGTGTGTTTTGTGTATGCATATCCACACTCCCGCACACAATATATACACTATCAACTTTTATAGTTGCATGACTAGATAGTTTAGCAAATACTTGTTAGTCTTAAATGGGGTTTTGCATTTTAATAAAATCTAATGAATTCAAAGTGGAAATTTGTTAAATAGCACCGATTGTGTTTTCAACCAATTAAATTTTCAAGAAACATTTGACATTTTTTTTTAATGAATTTGTTTATATAACATGCCTCATTAAATAGATCAATCACCAAATATTTAGAAACAAATTATAAGTAGCATGTAACTTTGCAATAGGAACTAAAGATTAGACTTGCATATCTCTTTTCCAACTACAAAATGTACCAATAATGAGAAATACTATTTGAAAGGAGATTTAATTGGAAAATAATTGTGCTTGCCGAAGGAGGAGTAAAGATTCATAAATTTACTTTTGTAAGTCTGGAATGGAGAGGCTATGATATGGACACCTATTTATAAAATTTCCTCATCCTATTTATAATACTAATCTCTATCTTTAAACGAATAGATCTTTTATTATTATTAATATTTATTTAAAAAGACTTGCAACAACTTAATTACAGTCCTCTAAAGTTTTCACCTAGCATGACGCTAACTTCAAATTTATAAAATCATTTCTATCTAATTTTAAGTTAATTAAATTTTACTAACTTGGGAAGATGGTTGATCAGCTCCGGACTGACTACAAGGCCAAGTATAGTTGTATCGTTCCCACGTCTAATTCCAAGACAATACCTTCTATCATCATGAATCCTACAATATATTGTTTATACATATATAATGCAGCTTAAGTAGTAAAAGATCATTTGAAATAACCGGTGGATAACATGAACACCCTACCAATAATATGAGGACTATTTTAGCAAAGCATTTCATTTTACTATAAAAATTACCACGCGTAACGCGTGGGTCCACGACTAGTTCATATAACATTTAGATATGCCCTACTTTTGCAATTTTAACACAAAAATTGCAAGTCAAGTCATTTTATTTCTTTAGATAAGCTAGATATCAGTACTTCCATGTAATATCCTTTCTTAAATCTCCTATATCTATAATGCCCTATGACTAATTAGTAATATTAGTTAATAATTTAATCACTTAATGACTATAACTCTGGAAGAATTAGTTTGCTATGTTCAAAATCAACCACTAAAGTAACTAAACAATTACCACATATATTATATCATACGTTTTTTATTTTTCATGAATGAGCTAAGAATATGAGGACATTGCAACATGGTAATTGGTACCAAGGAGCTAGGTGGGTTACTGTTTCAAGGAGAAAAAATAAAAATAGAGAAGATCTAGGAGGTTGTGGGTTGGGTTTTAGGACAAGTTATACTCAAAATATTTTTTTTTATATAAGTAATTTACACCAAAAATATACAAAATCAATGGTTTATATCAATAATGTCAAGATTCTATAGCTTTAATTCGGTTTTGGTTTTTTTTTTTTTGTTGAAAAATATAAAAAAGCTCCAAAAAGTGTGCTTTGAGCTTTTTGAAAAAGCGCAAAAAAACGCGCCTAAAGCGTGCTTCTTTGAATGAGCTTAGCTTTTAAGGCAAAAAGCGCTAGAGCCTTGGGGCTTCGAGCTTTGAGCTTAAGCGCACTTTTAACAACACTGAGCTTAAGCGCGCTTTTAACAACACTTGGGGTTCAAAATCTAGTTCAATGTACATCAGATTCTGAAGCAATGCAGCGAACCTACTTTACAAGTTCATCAAGAATGAAACATTATTTCTGGGAGTCTGTCAAGCTTCTATAAATCATACCACATAGTTCATCATACAAATAGAATTCAATATAACAAATTTCTTATGAGCCACTCAAGGGCATTATAGTGCTCTTTCTTTTTTGGCAACCTTTGAAAAGACGGCCCATTTTCATTGCAGAAGATGATAGTTAGCACTACAGAAATTTGCTTCAAGGTGTGTCTATATACATACCAATACATAATGACTTTCAGATTTTATATCTTGTGTTGACCACCAGTTGAACAAAATTTGGTGATTCCGATCTTTTGTACCACCTCATATAGGAGAGCATTAGAGTAAGTGTGCCTCACTAATGCAATTGCAGCTCTGCCACAATCAGTTTTCTTCCCAGTGCGCCATAATAAGGGAAAATATCAATTATTTCCCCTCTACCCAGCCCTCCTGCTTGTGGTTACCTTGAGATCTGGAAAGGTATATCCACTTGGAGCAACTTCACAAGGAGTTCTTATTTTTCAGCTTCTGATTCGACACTAGCCCTTGTTTCTCCTTTCTTCTCCCCTGCCATCTTTGCATTCTTTTGACCAACTTTATCAGCATACTTGGCAAAAGCAGCAGACAGGGCAGATTTAACTGTCAATTCAGGCTCATTCTTCTTGTTGCTTGCATCTTCTGTGGCCTTCTCCTTTCCTTTCTCTTCACTCACTGAGACAGGCTCATTCTGGACAGAAGTTTCAGGAACAGCAGGGCGGCTGGCAACAACACGCTTGAATGGCTCATGAAAAGTGTCATACAAGCGTTTTACCTGATGAACAGAGTAGATTCCTTTTGTTTCGCACCATCAATTCCTTTACTTAAAGGTATTCAAAATTTAAAAAATGCCTCTAGCTTATATATGCAATCAACTGAATAACATCACACCAGAAACAAGAACCTATTATAGTATGACTTGACTCACTTTAAACAATGGAAAAGTACCTTGCGCTCTCCTATTCCAGGGCATCGAGCTAGATCTTCCATTGATGCATCCATGATATGAGAAAGGGACTGCATTAACATGACAATCAGCATATCAATATTTACACCGAAAATAGTAACCAAAAAAATAAGAAGAAGAAGAAAGAAAACTCCTAATGGAAAGATCCAGGTGCAAAGCAGTGTCATACCCCAAATGTAGTACCAAGGGTGACTACATCAGTCTTGTTAACATGTCGAACCGTTGTAAGAGCATGAGTTAGCTACATTTAAAAAGAAATAGGTTCAGTTCAATTAACTCATAGTGCTAAACTGAACAAATGCACCCTAAATATTTCAAATTTAAGCAAATTAATATAAAAAAATAAATTGATTCTAAACCAATGAGAACCAAAATATAATACCCGTGATAGATAGTCTGTATCCATTTGGCCTTGAATAATGTCTGCAGGCTTGTTTTCATATACTTTTATAGTCTCCAAGTAGCGACCACATTCCTCCAAGCTATAACAGAAAGTAGCCAAAAGGATAGGCAGTCAAGGAATCATACTTAGGTTAGAGCCATAGAAAATCTGAAAAAGATGATTTTGTTACTGGTAATAAGAACAGAACCAGGCTCCAATACACTTGAATAGATGTCTTTAGCATATTACATATGGTTGTCATCTGTATTTAAAGAGGAAATTACCTCCAAGCACATAATAGGGTACAGTCATGAAGCAGAGCTGTTTTAGTAACTTCAAGTAAAGGCTTGGCTACATCTTCCTGAAACCAATGGAAAGGAAAAATGTAAACTCGTCCATTTATATTAACAACAAAACTTCTAATTTATATGTCCACATGGATCATTAAAAAACTTGGATAAGAAAAAATTATATTACAGGCAAGAAAGCAGGGTGGCTTACCACATCGACATGACATAGAACAACACGAAGCTTGAAATTCTTTTGCAGTTCTCTGATTCGGTAATATAGGTAGTCTGGGTGCAGCAGATGATACCGAAGACTGCATCAATTGGTAAACTTAATACACATTGATGCAAAAGGATGGATTTTTAAAATTCATATAATAAAATGATTAAATAGAAATGACAAGCTAGGCCACTCTATATATCAAAGCCATGCCGAATATTTTTGTGAACTAAGGTTCTAACAGAAGAAGTCCCTCAATAAAGCACCAAGTTATCACCTTACAAACATAGAAAATGATATATATAGGTGCAAGTGTTCAAACCTCAGATAGAGAGCACATGAGCTTTGACCAAGTAAGTAGTCACAAACAATATCTGCAAAAGCCCACCTCACATTCCTGATATGTTTGAGCAAGGGGTTTCCCTTCTGAAAAAGAAGAGAAGACTTTCACATTCAGGCTAAGTAAAAATAATAGACAACTCTGTAATTGGTACTAAGCAGTCCTGCTGAGAACAAACATTTTTTTGGACCAAAAAGTTCAGTAAGAAGATGTTATAAAAATTTAGATATTCCAACATTTACCCTCAAGCTTTTAAGGAAAATAAGATAGATTTCACAGTATTGAAGAGAGTAAATGTAACGAACTAAGGAAAAGTGTTGGCCACTAGTCTAGTCACAATTGAGGTTCCTTGTAGTTAAAGCCCAGATTGAGCTAGTATATACCCAACTTGGGACTCAACACATACCCTCACAACACACTCAACCAATTCAATTCGATATTCAATGAATCTAAGGTATCACAGTAATTACATCACAAATATTCCAAATTGTTTAATGTACGATAGTATCACTGCTGCCTTTCCCTCTCCTTCTAAGTTTGTCCCACTTCCTACTGAACTACGACATAACTTATGCAACTACAAAAAGTTAAACAGATTTGACCAACAATTTTCATTCCACCCATGGTTGATTGATTTTCCGACCGTTTTTCTACTCTTATTATGCTGAGGGTACGAAAATAGAATAGAACTTCAAGATCCAGTTGTTGATAGAAGTTATTTTCTCCAACCCAGTTTAAAGAAAATCTACTTTTATATGTAAAAAATAAGAGAATAGTTTTTTCCTAAATGAGTAACTATGTAGCAGAGTGATATGAGCTATACTTCATAGTTTGGGCAAAATTTATGAACAATTCCTTAGGGGAAATACATTAGGTTTCCCCATTAAATTCAAACACATGGTTGCATTGACCAATGAAACACAAAAAGTGTCATTTTTTCAAGGACAATTAAATACAATGAAGCAATTTGTTTGAATTTAATTGGAGAACCTAATATAGTGCACCTATGGAACTGTGCCTAGTTTTACCCTTATAATTTATACTAACTAATATTGATCAATACAGTCATACCAAATTTTTCTTCTTACCATTTTGCACTATTAACACATACTTTTATAATAATAAGGAACAAATGCTGAGATCAATATTATATCAACAAATGAGATGTGGCATCCAAAAATTCTGGGAAAGTAATTATAAAGGTGCATGTATTATTGTATTGTCTTGTGAACAAATCCATCACTTCCAACAGGAACCTTACAATACATCTACCATTACCAACAAATGCCTGAAGTTCAAGTTAATGAACAGTTGCTGTAGTGACAACATCATCTACAACAGGCCCGGCAGCTATGATGCATATCAAATGCTTAAAAACAAAGAATGCCCCAAATAGCCTTACCTGTCTGTGGCTCACAAGAATTGCATTGCGACTCTGTGTGGCAAGTGAAGTTGACAACGGTGATGAAGTAGCAGGAGCAGCAGCAGAAGCCGGTGACGTAGAAGATGGTGGATGAGATTGACCAATTTGTCTAAAAGAAACAACAGACCACATATAACATCTCAATTTCAAGCCCCAAAGAAACAACAAACCACAGAACGCATCTAAAAATCAAACAAAAGCATAGAAACAAACTTCTTCACCCCAAGATCAACCACTTTGAAACTGAGAACAACAACAAATAGAGGAAAAAAAAAAAAAAACTTATGAGTGTTCTAGTTTTAGGTTCTTATTGATTGTCAGAATTAAAAAATTTAACCTGCTAATGCCAACAAGAAGGCACCTAAAAGATTCAATGCTAAACGGTTGTCTTAGCTTCATCATCTAAAGTTCTTTGTTTCCTCAGGTACAAATCAACAAAAACATTATAAACAGAACCTAACATTCCACGAGAGTCAAGACTAAACCCTAATTCTACCTTTGCTCCCTGAGAATAACGCATGCAATGAAGTAAAATTTCTTTTCTTTTTTTGGTCCTTAAACCTTTTTTTTTTGTTATAGGTAAGGATAATTTTATTGAAACAAAACTGCCTTGTGAAAATAGTCATGAAGTAGCCTAAAGAATTATAAATGGAGAACTGTCTACATATAAATCAAATCTATAAAAGAATGAATAGAGTCACTATTTGTGAGATGTAGTAATTCTTTTCTTTTTTTTCTCTTTGTTCACTATTGTGAACCTTGTGTATTTTTCATGCTTTTCCATCTTCAATAATATTTTTTCTTACCTATCAAAAAAAAAAAAAACCATTTGTGAGACACGGCACAAAAGACCACTCATAATTTACTCAACTATTTGGTACCTGAGTTAAAACCAAAAAAAAGAGCTCTTTTCAGCACAAACACATTGACCAAATTGAATATTGCATAATTTACTCAAACTTTCCTCTCTTACAAACAAAAGCCAAGAGAATAGGCAAAAGTTTTGCCGCAAAACTTAGTTACAATTCCTTAGGTGTTGAGCCGTACATTAGGTTCCCTGATTAAATTCAAATGCATGGTTGCATTGACCAATAAAGTAAAAACATTGTTATCTTTTCCAATGACAATTAAATTCAATACAGCTGTGTTTAAATTAATTGGAGAACCTAACATATTGAAGCTAAGGAACAGTAACTAAGTTTTACCCCAACAGAATCCTCAAGCCCCCAGATTTCCTTCCCCTCCATTCCCAAATCCACCAAAACCAAGAACATAGTCACTTTCCACCAAACCAAACAATAACCCAACATTTTCCCAGAAACTAACTTTCCTACAATATAACCCAAATGGGTACCTCAAGTCTAAATTCTAGAACCATAGAAATCTCCCAGAAACCAAACTTCCTCCAGAAAAAACAATAACCCAATTTCCCCAAACAAATAACAACAAAGTACTATTATAGACAAACAAAAAAGATAACAGTTTTGAATAAAACAGACAAATGGGTAACTCAAGAATAAACTATACCACAAGAAAACCTCCTAAAAAACCCAACTTTGAACCAAAAATTAAACAGAAACAACACCACCAATGAATTAGAATTGAAAAGGGACAAATGGGTACCTGGAAACAGTGCCATCCAAGGCCTGTGAGGACTGTGAAGAGGAAGTGGTATTGGAGGGTGGTGGTTGTGGTGGTGGGGTGTAGAACTCAGAGGATTTGATGAAAGAGAAGGCTTGAGAGAAGGACTTGGAAGGGTTGAAGAGAGAAGGTGGGGTTGACTTTGACTGTGAGCTCTCAATAACTTCCTGGTAAGATGGTATCTTTATCACTGTTGAGGAAGAGGAGCTCTTGTTCCTCTTGTGCTGGTTTTGCTGTGAGTTTTGTTGATCTTCCTCTTCCTCATTCTCCATTTTTTTTTTCTTTTCTGTTTCTCAGACTGTTGCAGAGAGACACAACGAGTGGTAGTGTTTATCAGACTTGGGCTGGGCCTTTCGATGGGGATGATTTCAATTCTCACAGAAATCCAACCCATCACGTTTGGATTGTATAGTACCCACTTCATCTGTTGCAGCACTTTCTAAAATTGGGTTGGGTCGAGTCACAGGGTTTTTTCAACCTAACCTGCTAAGGTCGGGTTTAGAAATTCTCAATCCAACCAAACTTGGGTTGGGCTGGGTTCGGTCGGTGTATTGTGTTGCATTGTTTCATCTCTTGTAAAGAAATTTAGACTTTCATCGACTATTTAAGCTTTTCTTAATAATAGTATATTATTACAATTCATAATATACCTAAATATTTATATTCCAAGATTTTGAATTTATCAAAACTAATTCTCAAAATAATAGAATGAATCAAACTAAAATATGAAAACAAGAGTTATAAATAAACTTATATGCATATAGTGACTTAGATTAAGTTAGATGAGTTAAAAAAACTATCAACCTAAACCCGACCAACCTGAGGCTCAAAATAGAATTGCAACCCAACCCGACTCATCAACCCATAAAAACCAACCCAAGGCGTCAATTTGGGTTGAATTGGGTCGGTTTTGTTGGGTTGGTGGGTTAGATGCATGCTCCTATTCTATACTTTTCAAGTTTTTTTTTTTTTTTTTGAAACCAAACTTTTCAAGTTGAAAGTGTTTGACTTAATAAATGTCTTTTTATAAAGTTTTTTTTTAAATTTTATTTTTACTACATCTTTCCACAAAGCATTGTTGTTACAATAGAAATACATAGGTTCAAATTCTATTTACACCAAAAATTAGTTGGTGTTTTAACCTAATAAAAAAGAATTATTATTATGAAGTAGACAATATAGTTTCAACTTTCAAATCATATCATACTCATCAGATTATCAAAAATAAATAATTTCTTATGTTGCAAATATAGACTCACTTAACATTTTTGGTGACATAAAGTTTTAACGTGTTACACAAATAATTATTTGCCAACCTTTCACTCTTTTTCTTTTCTTTACACCAAAATAAGTCTATTACATCAAATGTTAATACAACAAAATTAGTATAGTGGTATTAGACATAATATCAATCTACAAATTAAAATTCGTTGCAATAGTAACTTAAAAGTGGTAAATTATTACATTAATAATAATTAGTTGCAATAATTTATAATTTTCTGTTGCAATAAAGGCTTTAATACAAAATTGTATTAAGAAATTTTTTATTTGCTATAACTTTAATTGAAGAAATCACTGTAATAACTTAATACTAATTATTTTGCAATCTATTACAATGAAAATTTCTAAGTGACAACTTATTACAGCAAATATATGTGTGTGTATAATAAGTTTAAATAATTGGTATCAAGTTATTACAACAATTTCTTCAATTTAAGTCGTTGTAAAAAAATTTCTTAATGCAATTTAGTATTCATGCCACTATTGTAACTAAAAATTATAAGTTATTGCAACTAATTATTAATAAAGTAATAATTTACCATTTTTAACTTTTAAGTTATTATTGCAACAACTTTTAATTTGTAGATGTGATATTATGTCTAATACTGTTATACTAATTTTGTTATATTAACATTGATGTAATATACTTAATTATTTTGGTGTAGTGATTTCCCGGTATGTTTGTTCTTGTTTTGCATTGTGATTGTGGGAGGCTTTTAGAGAGGCAATGGACGGTTTAACTACAATACGTATATTACTACTATATTATGAGAGAAACAATTGAGCATATGTTTTGGCTAAAAGTGGCAGAAATCAAGTAGATAAAATAAGAGAACATACTCACTGTCCCTCTTTTGTACAGCTAATTATGTTGCTAGATATTATGGGTTGGGGTAACAGTAGAGAATGACCCTCTTTTGTTAAACAACCCAATAATGTAATATATTTTGTATAAACTCTTTCCTTATTGTCTAATAAAAAAAAGTTCTTTGTGTAAATGAATTTTTTTTTTTAAGCTGTACTTCTTTCATCACTTTTGGAAATTTCTAAACTTTTTTTGGTTGAAAAATGTTAGATTTAATAAGGGTGTGTTTGGTAGCAATTTTTTAAAACTATTCTAAAACACTAAGGGTATGTTTGGTAACTGTTTTTCCTCTTATTTTTTGTTTCCAAAAAAAATTTTCTATTTTTGAGACTAAAAAATTTGTTTGGCAACCAAAAATAGACAGAAAACAAAAACTGTTCTCAAAACTCAGTTTGTGAAGGAACTTGAAAACATGCAAAAGGCTGTTTTCAGTTTCTAATTTTTAAAAGTCAATGAAAATACGCATTTAATCTAATAAATATGTTTCATTTAATGAGTTAGCATTAGAGTTCAAATCCTAGTAACAACATATTTTAGTATTTTCTATTTTTTTCTTCAAATTTTTTTTTTTTAATTTGAATTGACCAAACATGTTTTTGATTTTAAAAATACAAGAAAATTGTTTTTTCTTTATATTCCCAAAAACAAGTTTTTGAAAATAGAAAACAAAAATTGTTACCAAAACATTTGTTTCTTGCTATTTTTAGAATAAAAATTATATTTGACATGATATAACTCAAAGTCTCAAAACCCATTTTGAGAAAATAAAAGGCAATTCCCTCAAAAAATAAAATAAAATAAAATGGAAGGCAAAAAAATTGTTGCTAACCAAAAATTATTTTATTTGAAAACGTATAATTTTTAAGAGCTGAATAGGTAAAACAAATTCCATATATTTCCACAAACATCTCATGGGCAACGCATCCAAATTGAAGTTTTAACTTTTAACCACAAATCATCACCAAAATAAAATCCATGTTACAACTTATGTAATGGTGTTGCTCATTTGGCTGAGCTGCTAAAGAGGATGAAGAGGTGTTAATCTTGTTGGAAGAATGTCTCTCCTTTTTCCATTCAATTGTTGAAAATGATAATTTTTGAATAAAAACTCTATCTTTTAAAAAAAATATATTTTAAAAAAACCTTCTAAGCATTTATATTTAAATAATGAAGAGTTTTATTGCCAGGCCCACCTTGGACCAGATTAAGGTTTTGGATGTGTCAAAATTAAGAATAGGCCTGGACCAGATGTTCTTCCAGAACATAAGTTCAGTTTGCATGCTATTGCCTATAGGTAGGTCATGTTTTGGTTTAGGTTGGCTATAATGTCCCGGTCACAATCAATTTATTTTTCAATTTTGGTGATTAAAAAAAAATTTTTTGAATTTCCTTATTTTCTCCTCATCAACAGCAAAGATTAATTTCTAATTCTCACTTACCTTTTTGTAGGGGAAACTGAATGTCATATTTTGTTTACTAAAAAACATTAAACATGTGATTCTCCAAAAAAAAAAAAAACACATTAAACATGTGAAACATCATAGTGAAATGCATTTTTATGTTGCTTGTACGAACTTAACCAAAAAGTGATTAATCTTAGACATCTCAATCAATTTTTTTCAGATAAGATAAACAATTTGGAGAATTTAGAACATGTGAGAAGTTGCTGGGGGAACTTGAAGTAAAAGGAGGAGTGACTTTTTTTTGTTTTTTTGGCAGACTTTATCTATGATGCTGAGAATCTGAGATCACGAGCATGTAGCATTGCAAGTCACAGACTACTTTAGCAGCCATCTCCACCATAATGACATTAAATGAGTAGGTAAGTGCAGCATCAGCATTTTTTATGAGCCACTTGGGGTGAGTCCAGGTACCAGCGTAATACCATGAATTTTCGTTTCACATAATACTTATCAGGAATTGAGTGGTTGGAGTAATGACGCTTCAATAAATGTGCGATGATAACCACATCAAAGTCTCAATGATACACGTGGTATTACCTGTTGAGTCATGTGACATGGGTTAATGAGTCCACGCCGAAAACTCCCTTTTACTATAAAAAGAAAAAAAAAAAAAGACTAACCAGCCTTCGTGGAACCAAACACACAAAGCTAAGTATCCATAGACTATGGTGTGTGTCTGAAAGAATGGTAACATATATTTCCTGCAAGTGGTGGAACCGTGGAACATTGAAGTTGATGGAATACAAAGAGATGGTATTAGATTCCACGAACACTCGCAAAGTTTACATGCAATGCAACTGACCAAGCTATTTAATTTCACTAGTAAACTCAAAAACACCCCCAAATAAAAATGAACCATTTTTTTTTCATTGTGCAACTCCTTTCCTCACGAGGAAATTACTAAGCAATAGGTTGATTTCAAGAAATGTCAAACAATTAGTACTGAAAATGAAATGTTATCCAAAAACTCATACCTTATTATATCATTAGGGAAACAGTCAAAATTGACCGGCCTTGGCCCTTTCCACGAATTTGACATGAATCTTCATAAAAAATTAACTAGAACAACTTGTTTGTTGGCCACTTCCAATGCAGAAAATTAATTGTTTTTATTCTGTCCACATTAAAATATTTTGTTTGCTGGCTCTTAAGAAGTAAAAACAATTACATAACAACAAAATAAATGAAAAAAAATAAAAGATTTAGAAAAATTTCTGCAAAGAGTCCAAATATAGACCAAGTCACAGCTGCCAATGTTTACAAACGCATGTTGCACCCAAGTGGTATCGTGTAAGATTGTAGTATTGTATACTGGGTACAACCTTTCTTAGACTACAAAAATGAGAGTTTTGTGTTTTGTACACTGGATGCTATGTTTTTATTTTAATTTTTAATTATTTTAATTTATGAGTATAGGATTGTAAGTTATGTAGCCAATGCAGCCTAAAATGCTAATGTATATCAAACGCACACAATAATTTATGTATCCAAAGAAAGTGGAGTTTGCAATGTACACAGCATAACATGTGATGTGAGAAGTCTCTTTATTTTAGGGCAGGATCGCAACAAAAGATAACGAATTATAGAGGGTTGATAGTTACAACCTATTCAGATACTGCTACGCCCATTAAAATTTGATAACAACTAAGACCTGGGACCATAATCACCATCTCCAATAGCCTTGGACAGTTGGAACACACTTACATATGGCGGTGATCAACATCAACCTACCTATCATTGACACTTTGAGCTTAAAATATTTTAAGGAAAAAAGAGTTAATGGAATGTACTAAAGAATTAAGAGGCCGTTTAGTAATGTTGTTTATATTTTTTAGAAATACGTGAGTGAAAAAGTGTGTTAAAATGCGTATAATGTTGTTTAAAAACTAAAAACACGTTGTTAAACTACTATACCAAATGGCCTAATTTTTTGACAATTTTTTTATTTCTTATAAAAATTATATCAAAATTTTTATGAAATAATTCATTAAAAAATATTCTAAAAGCATTCGTTCCGGAACTAATATTTTAAACGGTTTGGCACAACACGGCACGCAACGCCGTGTGTTTCAACTTTCATCCATTTGACATAATAATTGGTTGCAATTGATGAACAATCGGACAAGGACTAAGAATTCAAGATCTAACTTTGCTTTGGAGATAGCACTTATATTGTATTTTTGCTTTTTCACCAAAGTCAAAGAAAGAGGCTGGGATTTATTGCCATGGGTGCAAGCCAGTGCTAAAGAGAAAAGAAACTGCAAAGGCAAAAGGAATTATAGCTGTGCAAACTTAAAAGCCCGATATATGTACTTCCCAACTTGCAAGTTGGGTAGCGTTAGTTACGACTTATAACTATAGTTCCAAGTTGAAGACCAAGAGAGAGAACCATTGGACTTTACACATAGTTTGAGTAACAAAAGGATGCAACGACATGAAAATCATTTTTGGCGTTTACAAATTGCATTCCCATATGGTTGTCTTTGCGGTCAATTAGGGCAATTGACCCATCATTGAAGCAAGGAATACAACACCGTAGCATGAGAACAACGTCCTTATCGGTCTAAACTAAATTCCATTAACAAGTCTAAGGAGTTTACCTAATTAAAAAGAATCAACGAAACGAATAAAGAAGTAAAAAAAGTGTAACGAGATTAAGGGAATTTTCACAAAAACCAAGAGGCACATAAATGATTCGTGTATGAGATTCATTAATGTTGCCGTAACCAATTTGTATTTGGCAATTTCCATAAGCTGCCCAACAAAAAACTTAAAATCACATCAATTAATTAAGGAAGTAGTCAAAAGAAAAGAGGCAATTGCAATTTCTCTTCCCTCAATTATTATTATTATAGATCAACAACATTGAACTCAACATGTTTTTTTCTCAGGATGAGTAGATTAAGTAATAACAACATTTTTGTCGAAAGCCCCATCTACCATAAGCATAAGTTGTCATCAATGGTAGTTACCGTAACTTGTTGACAAAAATGTACATATGGCCAGAAAAATAATGCATTGGCAACCAAAAGAGTATAGTCAAGTTGTATTTGTTTCCACAACTTAGGTAGGCTTAGCACCAACCAGTGCAGAACTCAAAACAGCTATCTACCTTATCTATCTTTCCTTTTTTTTCTTCTTTTTATGACACAATTTTGCCAATGTATTAGAAAATCAAAGTTTGACATAGACAGAATCCTAGCATCTTGATCAAATTGACTTTTAATGTCAGGATTGTTATGTTCATCTTACATACAAAAAATAGTACATATATATATTTTACAAATTGAGACCAAGTCATGGCATAAAATTTTAAAAAATAAAATAAAATAAAACCCCAAAAAATAAAAGAAAAATAAATAAATAAAAACAAAATATACTAAATCTATGTTGAAGAATCAAAATTGGCCTTAAACCGGGGGTCGAGCCGAGTCACTTACAAACCCCACTGGTCTAACAGGTTGAGCCGAAGTTCCCTCACCACTATTTGTTGCCACTCTCGGTGACCTCAATGATGATGCCCTCACTAAGAATGGTGGTGCCATGGTAAACACCCAGCGGTCCGACTTAACCATCGGGTCCAATTTCTCGAGCCGCCTATAACTCTTCCCTTGACTACTCTCCTCTCCACCATTTCGATACCCTTGCCTTGAACTCCCTTCCCTCGGCAACAAAACCATGCTCGTGGCCCGGTTCAACTGCCGGTTCATTACTTGCTTCCTCACCTCGACTGGAAGCCGTAGAGTGAACCGGTCCGTGTTCTCACCCGGTTGGACCAGAGAGTGTCCGGTCGAGTGGGACCGCGGGAATAATAATAACTTCCGCACACGGTTGGATCGAGATCCACCGCCACGTGTACGGTTCCTCTTCAAAGTTTGATTCACATTTAATACCTCCAACATTTCATCCTTTTCTTTCTCTCTCTCTCCCTCTCCCACTTCCTCGCCTTCTGCCTCTCTGTTGTGCACAGACTCCAAACCGTCGTCGTATTGCCCCTCGAGGTCCAACACGGCCGGGTCCAGCTCGGCGAGCCGGCGAACCGACTCGCCCGGTTCGGGAACGAGATTAGCCCGACAAACCGGGCAAGTAGTGTGCGAAGCCAGCCACGCGTCGATGCACTCGGGGTGGAACACGTGGTCGCATTTCGGAATCAAGCGCAGCCTCTCGTCGTCCTCAAACTCGTTCAGACACACCGCGCACTCCAACGCGCCCTTCCCGATCTTGAGCCCCTTCACGGCGGAGTAGACCAAGGTCGGAAACGTCTCGATGACCGTCGCGTCGAGCCCACGCGCCGCGGCCGCGCGTCGGGAGAGGCCTCTCGTTCGGACGCTGTTCGAATTGGACGAGGCCTGAGAGCAGTGGCGGATGTAGATCGAGAAAAAGCCCATGAAGAAAAGAGCGGCGATCAGCACAACCACGATTATCGCCATTGACGGACTGAACTTCGCGTACTGGTACGGGTCCGGGCTGGTCTGGGCCGCGGCCCATTTGATCATCACCTCCGGACATATAAAAAGAATTCCGATCAGAGTCCAGATCGGACGGTTGGGATTGGAGCTGAAGAGCATTGTTTTTGTTTCTGAATTTAGTAAATGTAATGTGTGAGAGAGTGTGAATTTGTGAGAGAGAGAAAGGTTTATATATGAAAGAGAGAGAGAGAGGAAGCGTGGGAATCAAGAGAAGGGGTGTGGGGTCCAATGAAGAAATTTCTTTGGCTTTTCCCGAGTGAGTTGGGTCGGAGAGACTGACGTTGGTGTTGGGTCATGGATGACCGACACGTGGGTAGGTTTTGTTTGGTTTTTTAACGAAGGTTCCGAAGAAAATTGACCCTCTGAATTATTAGTGAAAAAAACTCATTAAATGGGTTGGTGGTGGTGTACAATGCATTAATTTTTTACTTTTTGTTAGTTTATTAGTAATAATGTAGATGACTGATATTAAAATAATAATTATCGGTAGATTGCAGTTAGTTCAACAGATAAAGTCTTTAATAGTTATATAAGAGATTTGAAGTTCAATCTCTATCTATACCAAAAATTGATTAGTGTCTTAGTCTGATGATAAAAAACTATTATAAAAAACGGACGCTATAAATTAAAACTCTCTAAAAAAATATTAATAATTTCATTACTTGTTTTTAAAAAAATCACTTAATTATTATTATTGAAAAAGAAAGTATACTAGAATGTATACATGCATTTAGTGTATCAAAAAGTCAAGTGACACAACTTTTGTACACAATTCTAACATTTGTTTAAGCCAGAAGTTACGAGTAGTAGATTAATTATTTTTATATGAACTCATTACTAGTATGAACTTTTATTCTTAGAGATTAAATTCTGTAAAGATGTAGTGTAACACTTGTGCGCGCCTCAAATGGGGGGATTGGCCCTAACCTCACCTAGGCTCACAACTTATTTGTAATATGGGTTTAGGATTTCCTACGTTGGGTCGTTCTCGGCACAGAGACTCAACCAAGCTGTTTCTTCCCCTCTCTCTCTGAATCACTCTTTCTCTCTACTATCTATTTTCTTTAGAACCTTTACACACACCAAAGATCAGAACCCCTTTCTCCATCCCCAACTTCTCATATTTATAGCCTTAGATTAGTGGAAGGATCATGATTATATTTGTGACTAGTGCGATGAGGGGTCCAATATCGTTAATTGTAAGTGGGTTTTAGGTGAGAGTGGCTTTGGAAATGGTTCCCATTTCAGTAGATGTGATCGGCAGCGATATTCCCCAAGGCACTGCCGGGCACGTAAGCTGTGGTGAGACTGAACGATTGCAACTTTGCTCGGTGACGACCTTCCGAACAAAAATCACACGGTAAGGTCAAATGTGAGCTAGCATCGGCTGCCCGTTTGTTGGGCTTCTTGAATAACTCTGAGTATGGGCTCGTAGCTTTTATGGGTGTGGACTGGGATCCTGGGCCGGGCGAAAGTCGAGGCTTTGGGCCATACCGTTGACCCATGTCCTAAGGCCCAAATGGGCTTGGGTATCAGGGGGCCGTACATTAGCCCCCCCTTGATTCGTGTTCGGCCCTCGGGAACGAATCAAGGAACTTGAAAGGCAGCGGTTACCCATACAACTCAACGGGTGCATTTTGGGACGGTTTCAGAGATCAATTAATGCATTTCTTAAAAGGCGCGTTGCGTCTGACCTCCCATTTCGGCTACCATCATTGCCTGTCAGTTCACATGTCAGTTGTTTTTGGTATTCGTAAGGTTTTATCGCCCCATTATTGCTAATTAATCTCCATTATTGCTCATTAGTCGATGCTTATTCTTCCCTGGCTTCTATAAATAGCCAATTTTTACTCTCTTTCTCACTTTTTCACTCTCCTTCTCTTGAAATTTCTCTCTACCGAGCATTTACTTACGCAATTGTTCGTCAACCCAGAATCTTCTCCTCCCTTAGAGCCAAAAGTAAGTCTGCTTCCCCTTTCCCTTGTTTTAATTTCATTTCTCTGAGTTCTCCCTAGTTCTAATCCCTTAAAATGGGTTATGCTTATCTTTTGAACGCTGGGGCCTCCTTAGCCACCTTTAGGCAAAACTATAGTGTTCCTGATGACGTGGAAGTGGCGTATTGCCATGAAAGTGAAATCGTCCTCCAAAAAGGGGTGGGCACCGCCTTTTTCCCATTGATGTCTATTCTAGAAAGTGGGGTTAGGTTTCCCATAAACCCTCTCTTGCTCGTCACCCTTAGATACTATGGGTTGAGTCCCGACCAACTCCCCCCAATTTTTACCGGGTAGTGAGTTGTGTGAGTAGGTTAAACCAAACATTTGGTCTGCAATTAGACTAGCATGACATAAACCACATGTACAGCTTATGTGAAAAGAAGAAATCTAATTACTATTTAAAGGTTAGAGATATGAGGGTACGGCTGATTTCGTGCCTGCCGGACTCTAATAGAAATTCTGTCGGGGAATACGTCTGAGTGCGCGGCAAATGGTTTGCCAGCGATGTCCCTCCCCCCCTCTCATGGCGTAAAGTGGGTTTGTTTCGATCTACAATTTATTCTCATTTTCCTTTTATAATTGTTTTATTTACCTGAATATTTACTGGTTCCCATTTTTTCATTGCAGACGGTTCAGTGTTCACTCAAGACATCAGAACAGTTCATGTACGGGACCTAAATTTCATACTCAGATCCGAGATTTTTGTCCATTGGGACGGGCAGCTCCCAGCGTCTCATCTCATACTTGGTGTAGACCCTGTGTATTCTACTTGGCAATCGTGCAGCTAAGCTCTCTTAGTGGATAGCCCCCTGCTTTCTTAAATAGATGTTCGGCACGCAAACTTCCTGTCTCCAAAGTTTACAGTAGGTGAAGCTCGGGATATTGGCCGGCGTTATACATGTTCGGATGAGCTAGCTCCTATAAGAGATGAATCGGCCAAACTAGCGTCTCGCCGTCTCCGAGAACGCGCCCAAAAAACCATTCAGCAAGAGGAGCCTGTCAAACCTGAAGCTCCTGTTCAGGAACCCGAACACGCAGCCGCAGAATCCAGTGATTCTTCTAGAACACATCCTACCCATGGTGAAGAAATGGTGACCCGCAAGACTTTGTCAGTTAGTCGATTTATTCCTAGTGCTCGTCAGGCCGCGCAGCAGCAGCCCCCTTAGGGGCGTGGCCAAGCCCCTCCTGCTCCTGCACGGACTCGCAAAAGACCATGGACTGCAGAACAGACATCTGCCAGTCCGAGCAGTGCTCAAACCCGAACCCCCCCTTCAACCATCAAGGGGTGTTACTATCCACGAACCCCCGGCCTAGGTCGGGACACACGCGACGTCTTCCTCCCGATCAGTACCGGCATGGCAGCCTAGTTTTGAGCTAGATGGTATGCCTCTCCCTGCCGATGCCAGTGTTCGGGTATAGGAGAAGGGAGAAGGGGGCCGCATTGCCCAAAGCTTAGTTCACGATCTCCTTCTACCCGAAGACGTGAGCGCTTTTGCAGACGGGACTAATGAGTCCATGGGGAGGAGGCTTCAGTGGCGTACTATAGCGGTAACCTCTCTTTCCTTGTATTTTTCGCTTTCATATGCTCTCATTATTGTCGTATATACTTTTCTATATTGCTGTGCACGTTTTTGTCGTTTAATTAAGCAGCTCAGCTAGCTCACATCCTGAACGAGCAGTTGAAGGACCTCTCTGAGGAGGTGGTCCGGGAAAAAGCTGGTAGGGACGTAGCCACCAAAATAGCTAAAGATAAAATAAAAGCCGCTGATGCCGCCTAGAAGAGAGCTGCCGCCGAAGAGAAGGCCCGGGCGCTGTTAGAAAAAAGATTGGAGGAGCTGACAACAAAACAAAATGAAACGAACTTGAAGCTGGCTGAAGCAGCGAGCCTAAACGTTGCCTTAACCGAGAAGCTGGCTGATTTGCGAGCCACTTTGGAAGCTTGTGAAAATAAATTGTACAACGAAGGATTTGCTGACGCCAAGGAGGGTGTGGAACCGATTGTCAGGAGGCTCGGCAATTATCTTTCCAAGAAGGTTGGATGGCTGCCCTGCATGCTTCGGGAGTGCCCAAAGACTCCCACTTAAGGGATCCTGGCTTGATCCCCTTCCCGGACTCCCTCCCAGCTACCCATAACCCTACGGGACCAATCGATGAGGAGGAGACGGACAGTCTAAGGGAGCTGGTAGAGCAAATTGATGCCCACGTGGAGGTGATTGGGACGGAAGCTACCAGCAACCTTCCCGCTAACAACCAGTCTGGTGAAAATACTCAGTACCAACCTCCTATCTCCAAGCATCAGCCTTTCGAAACGGCGACCGAGACACAGCCTGTGGACCTTACCGTTTGATTGCCCAGTTTATTTTTCGTCATTTCGCTTTCCTTAGGTAGCCTTTCATTTAAGTTTATTTGCCTATGTCATCGGGATGTGGTGACTGAACAATTATTTAATTTCCGGGTTTAACTTTTACGTCATTAGGTTTTGATGACAAGACAATTAGCTCTTTTATGCTTGATTTTGACTAAGGTTTGTTTGCCGATCATTCGCCTTGGTTGTTTTTATAAATGTCAAATAATATGCTTGCCCCTTTGTTATATATTTCTTTTTTTTTGTTTCCACGCATATGTTTTTAGCATTAGATTTCCGCCCGCTCAATAGTATTGATTAGGGTTTTTACTTGCTTGGCTATGGGAATCAGGCCGAGAGGCAGGTTTCTGTCTTTAAGAATAGTTTTTAGATTAAGGTTTTCACCTACTCGGTGATAGGGGTTGAACTGAGAAGCAGGCATCTGTCCTTAGGGAGAAATTTTAGATTAAGGTTTCCACCTGCTCGGTGATAGGGATCGAACCGAGAAGCAGGCATCTGTCCTTAGGGAGAAATTTTTAGATTAAGGTTTCCACATGCTCGGTGATAGGGATCGAACCGAGAAGCAGGCTTCCGTCCTTAAGGAAAATTTTTAGATTAAGGTTTCCACCTGCTCGGTGATAGGGATCGAACCGAGAAGCAGGCTTCCGTCCTTAAGGAGAATTTTTAGATTAACGTTTCTACCTGCTCGGTGATAGGGATCGAACCGAAAAGCAGGCATCTGTTTTTAGGGAGAAATTTTTAGATTAAGGTTTCCACTTACTTAGTGATGGGGATCGAACCGAGAAGCAGACATCTGTCTTTAGGGAGAAATTTTTAGATTAAGGTTTCCACCTGCTCGGCGATAGGAATCGAACCAAGAAGCAGACTTCCGTCCTTAAGGAGAATTTTTAGATTAAGGTTTCCACCTGCTCGATGATAGGGATCGAACCGAGAAGCAGGCGTTTGTCTTTAGGGAGAAATTTTTAGATTAAGGTTTCCACCTGCTTGGTGATAGGGATCGAACTGAGAAGCAGACATCTGTCCTTAGGGAGAAATTTTCAAATTAAGGTTTCCACCTGCTCAGTGATAGGGATCGAACCGAGAAGCAGGCTTCCGTCCTTAAGGAGAATTTTTAGATTAAGGTTTCTACCTGCTCGGTGATGGGGATCGAACCGAAAAGCAGACATCTGTCCTTAGGGAGAAATTTTTAGATTAAGGTTTCCACCTAGTCGGTGATGGGGATCAAACTGAGAAGCAGGTTTCCGTCCTTAAGGAGAATTTTATATTAACGTTTCCACCCGCTCGGTGATAGTAATCGAACCGAGAAGCGGGCTTGTCGCCAACTCAGATAAAGTTAGTGAAGTTGAATACGACAACATGGATGAAACACAATAATACATGACTAAACATTACAACATTATATTTGATCTGCGCCTTAGTTTACAATCGATTAGTAATAAAACCTTTTTAAATTGTAGACGTTCCACGGTCGAGGGAGTGGTCTCTCGTCTAAACTTTCCAGGTAATACGCCCCTGCGCCCGCTATAGCAGTAACTCTATAAGATCCCTCCCAGGTAGGGGCCAGCTTCCCGGCGTTTGTGTCTCGCATATTCCCCACTGCTCTCTGTAGCACTAGGTCCCCAGCACTGAACTCTCTCATCTTCACATCTCGGTTGTAACGCCGAGCAAGGCTTTACTGATACTCGGCCAGTCGTATAGTCGCTGCTTCTCGGAGCTCATCCAACAGATCCAAACACTCAGTCATCATCAAACTGTTTTGGGCCGGATTGAATCCGCCCACCCGTGTACTGCATAGGTTTACTTCAGCTAGTATCACAGCCTTTGCTCTGTATGTCATGGAAAATGAGGTTTCTCCCGTGGAACGCCTGGGCATTGTCCGGTAAGCCTACAACACATTATGCAATTCTTCGGCCCACCTGCCTTTCGCACCATCCAACATTTTTTTTCAATCCATTAAAAATTGTTTTATTAACAGTTTCAGCTTGCCCATTGCTCTGAGGATAGGCCGGGGTAGAGTATCTATTATTGATACCGAGATTGCAACAAAATTCGCAGAAGGCCCTGCTATCAAACTGCAAACCATTGTCAGAAATAAGAGAGTCCAGTACTCCAAATCTAGTAACTATATTCTTCCATACGAACTTTTTGACGTCTACATCTCGAATGTTAGCTAAGGCTTCTGCCTCTACCCATTTAGTGAAGTAATCTACTGTTACTAAAACAAACCGCCTGTTGCCCGTTACTCGGGGAAATGGACCTAGAATATCCAGCCCCCATTGTGCAAAAGGCCAAGGGCTGCTGACTGGATTCAGGTGTCCTGCTGGCTGGTGCATCAAGAGGGCATGCTTTTGGCACCGCTCACACCTTCGTACGTATTCGGCAGCATCTTTTTGCATCTTCGGCCACCAAAATCCCTGTGTCATTGCTCGGTGTGCTAACGAACATCCCCTTACATGGCCACCACACACATCTTCATGTAGTTCGGCTAGCAGTTTGTTTGCTTCTCCAGGGTGTAGGCATAAGAGATATGGCCCCCCGAAGGACCTCCGATAAAGCTTCCTTTCCGCCGACAACCAATATCGAGGGGCTACCCAACGAACTTTGCTAGCCTTTTTCTCGTCGTTCGGGATACAATCTTTGGCTAAGAAGTCCACAATCGAGTCCATCCAACACGGGTCGGTCGTTGAAACTGCTGTAACACTGACTCTGGCGATGCCAACGTTGGTTATGGTACTAATACTCGATTCCGTTATAAGTTCTACTTTAATCATTCGGGGAACGTCTTCAGTAATTGCCGAGGCCTGTGTAGCCAAAGAGTCGGCATGTCTGTTCTGCCCTCGGGCTATCTGGACCACTTTTGCCGTAGAAAACTTATCCATGACCTGTTTTACCACCTATAGGTACTCTTTCATCCGTGAATTGCGAGCCTCGAAACTGCCCTGCACCTGATTAACCACTAGCCGTGAATCTGAGTAAGCCTCCACTTCTCGGGCACCCATGCCTAAAACGGTGTTTAATCCGGTGAGCAAAGCCTTATACTCGGCCTCATTATTGGAGGCCCTAAACCCCAACCTGAATGAATGCTCCAATCGTATTCCTTCCGGAGTGATAAGCACAATCCCGGCACCAGCCCCCATGGCACTCGAGGCTCCGTCCACAAACACCCTCCATGGGAGGCATTCCACGTGATAAACCATTTCCCCTTCACTCTTGGGAGAAAATTCAGCCACGAAATTCGCCAACACCTGCCCTTTCACCGAATTTCTTGGCTTATACCTTATGTCGAAGGCCCTGAGCCAGGTTCCCCATTTAGCAATCCGCCTCGTGAAGTCAGATCTCTTTAACAACGACTGCAGAGGATACCCTGTCAATACATATACGGTATGAGTTTGGAAGTAATGGGGCAACTTCCTTGTGGCGTGAACTAGAGCCAATATCAACTTTTCCAAAGGCAGGTATCTGGTCTCGACGTCGACCAGGGTTTTGCTGATATAATACACAGGATGCTGTACTCCTTGATCTCTCAAGAGCACGGCACTTATAGCGTGGTCGGAAACTAACAGGTACATGAATAAGTCCTCCCTAGGGTCCGGGGCTGTCAACATGGGTGCCTGCGTCAGATACTCTTTCAAATCCTGGAAAACTCTTTCACATTCCTCGTCCCATTGAAATCCCTTCCACTTCCTCAAGAGTTGGTAAAATGGCCGGCAACGATCGGCGAACTTAGAAATAAACCGATTAAGGGCGGCTAACATTCCGGTCAACACTTGTACCTCTTTGGGATTGCTCGGAGGTTTCAGACGCTTTACGGCTTCTATCTGTTCAGGATTGACTTTAATTCCTCGGCCAGTGATTAAATATCCTAAAAACTTGCCGGCACCTACCTCAAAAGCGCATTTCTCGGCATTAAGACGTAACTTATGCTGCCGAAGCACTTCGAACACCCCCCAGAGATCTTCAATATGCCGAATTTTCTGTTTACTCTTTACTACCATGTCGTCAATGTACACTTCAACTGTGCACCCTATCTTATCTTGAAACATCCTCGTCATCATTCGCTGATAGGTGGCCCCGGCATTCTTTAACCCAAAGGGCATCACGATGTAGTGGTAGTTGGCATCCGGAGCAATGAATGCGGTCTTTTTTCAGTCCTCGGGTGCTAGTGCAATCTAATGATACCCTTGAAAGGCGTCCATGAAGCTCATCCTTGGGTGCCCATACGTGGAATCCACCAACTGATCAATTTTCGGCATAGGGATCAGGTCTTTTGGACATGCTCGGTTTAAATATGTGAAATCTACACATACTCTCTATTTGCCGTTCTTCTTCTTTACTACGACGGTATTCGCCAACCATTCCGGGAAATAAATTTCTCTTATTGCCCCAGCTTCTTTCAGCTTTTGAACTTCCGACTTTACTGCTTCGATATGCTCCCTGGCTGATCTCCTCGGTTTCTGCTTCTTAGGAGGAAATGATAGGTCTACGTTGAGTCTATGGGCGATGAATTCGGGGTCAACCCCGGGTACTTCGTACGGAGACCATGCAAACACATCCACATTATGTATAAGTAACAACAGCGTCTCTACCTTATCCTGCCCCCCCCCCCATACTCGCTCTTACTTGAAAGTACCTACCAGTGTCTGGTAATATTTTGACCTCGATCAACTCCTTGGCATAACCAGCCCCCATTTCCCCTCGGGGCTCCTGTAATTGCTATAACGATGCCTCCTCTGTAGTTCATTTTTGTTCAACCTGTTTGTCCTTCCAAATGACCGCAGTGACCAGGCATTACCTAGCAACATTCTGACTTCCCCGGACTACTGTCACGCCTTGTTCGATAGGAAACTTGATCTTCACATGTAACGTGGATGGTACAGCTCCCATGGCATGAATCCACGACCTTCCCAAGATTGCCGTGTACGGGGAGAACGAACTAACTACGATGAAGGTCACCATCACTTCATTTCCTTCCATATTCACAGGGAGGGAAATTTGACCCTCGGGAATCACAACCCTTCCGTCGAACGAGACGAGCGGGGTGTCATACTTTATTAAATCCTGATTCTTCAATCCGAGTCCCTTGAACAAGTCCGGGTACATCACGTCGGCCCCGCTTCCCTGGTCTATCATCACCCTTTTTACCAAGAAACCACTTATCCGTGCTGTGACTACTAATGCGTCGTCATGCGGTTGAATCGTTCCTTCCAAGTCGTCTTCATTAAAAGCGAGAGTCTCCTGAGCAAGTTTCGTCTTCTTTTCTATGGTGTCTTGTCCAGGGAATTTTCTGTGAGCACAACAACCAATACCCCTCTTTTGGTCACGGCCGTGCCCCTCGGGGCGGCGTGGATCACTTCAATCACTCCCAAGGGCGGGGGGAGAGGGTTTCTTCCCTGCTGAGCGCCGTGCCCGGCACCCCGATCCTCGAAATCTGCTACAAATTCCTTCAAATGTCCTACTTTCACCAACTATCCTAAATGGTCTTTCAACACCCGGCACTGTTCAGTTGTATGCCCCTTATCTTTGTGATAGGTGCAGTAGAGGTTCTGGTTCCTTCGAGAGGGATCGCCCCCCATCTTGTTCAGCCACCTGAAGTAAGGTTCACTCTTGATTCGATCTATAATCCTGTGCATGGGCTCTTTAAATGTCACATTCACTTCTCCCAGCTACCATTCCGGCCCTTGCATTCTCCAATCCTTTCGAGGCCTTGGCTGAAAACCACTCTGTCGAGGACGATTCATCAACGGGGCTTTACCTTTACTCTACATCCTATCATCCTCTAGGCATTTGTACTCCTCAATACGTCTCATGAGCTGTCTCATATCCTCGGGAGGCTTCTTCGTTAATAACTCCCGTAGCTCAGAATCCTTGGGCAGCCTCATCCTAAAGGTGCTTGCTGCAATCTTCTCGTTTCCCCCACCGATCTCATTATAAAGTTCCCAGTACCGACTAGTGTAACTGCGAAGGGTTTCCCTGACCCTCATCTTCATAGACAGTAAAGCATCCACTGGCTGTGGCACCCGACTGCAAGTCACGAACCGGACACCGAATTCCTAGATCAGCCCGACGAAAGTGTGGATGGAGCCCTTCCGCAACCCATTAAATCATCTCAAAGCGGTCGGGCCGAGGCTTGAGGGAAACACCTTGCACATCAGCGCATCATTGTGTGAATGCAAAGACATCATATGGATATAATGGCTGACGTGCTCTACCGGGTCCGTTTTCCCGTCGTAGGTATTGAAGGATGGGCGTGTAAATCGGCTCGGCATTGGGGCGCGTTCAATATCGTCCGAGAATGGCAACCGAGCAGCTCTTCGTAAGGCATGGCTCATTGCATCCATGGCGGCATTATGGGGTCGCCGCTCTTCGAGGGAATCTGAACCCCGGTCTGCGTACTCCCGTGAACGCAAATGGTCCCGGTGATGGCGGGATCCCCGTGAATGTGAATGTTCCCGGCGATGACGGGATCCCTATGAATGTGAGTGTTCCCGGCGATGACAGGATCCCTGTGAATGTGAGCATTCTCGGCGAACGTTCCCGTCGTCGGCGGGAACCGGATTGATCGGACCCCGCCCCGTGGCAATTTTCGCCCGTAGCAGATTTTCTATCTCGGTTGTCTCGGTCCCTTCTCTAGTGTCTACCCCCTGCTTCCAACTCCAGATCTCTCACTAATCTGCGTAACCGTTCAAGCTCCTCATCTCTCTCGTGAAATTGTTGGTGCCCCGAGGCATCCGATACTGTCCGTTGCGTTTGGTATGATCCCTCCCCGAGGCCCGAACGCTCTTCCTCTTGCTCGCGATCCCTATCTTCACGTCTCTTTTGCCTCCATTCTTGCCAGGAAGATTCCCGAGAAGCCCCCTCGGAACCACTTGCAGCGTCGCCCTCCGAACGTCTATCAGACATCCTTCCGAGATTGAGCCTCAGTAGA
Source organism: Notholithocarpus densiflorus (assembly GCA_030021035.2). NCBI lineage: Eukaryota > Viridiplantae > Streptophyta > Magnoliopsida > Fagales > Fagaceae > Notholithocarpus > Notholithocarpus densiflorus. The sequence goes on along the minus strand of JARYZH020000156.1, from coordinate 926,847 downwards.
ACCACAGCGTTGTAGGAGATCCCCACAGACGGCACCAATTGTGCGTGCCTTAAATGGGGGGATTGGCCTTAACCTCACCTGGGCTCACAACTTATTTGTAATGTGGGTTTAGGATTTCCTACGTTGGGTCGTTCTCGGCACAGAGACTCAACCAAGCTATTTCTTCCCCTCTCTCTCTGAATCACTCTTTCTCTCTACTCTCTATTTTCTTCGGAACCTTTCCACACACCAAAGATTAGAACCCCTTTCTCCATCCCTAACTTCTTATATTTATAGCCTTAGATTAGTGGAAGGATCATGATTATATTTGTGACTAGTGCAATGAGGGGTCCAATATCGTTAATTGTAAGTGGGTTTTAGGTGAGAGTGACTTTGGAAATGGTTCCCACTTCAGTAGATGTGGTCGGCAGTGATATTCCCCAAGGCACTGCCGGGCACGTAAGCGGTGGTGAGACTGAACGACTACAACTTTGCTCAGTGACGACCTGCCGAAAAAAAATCACACGGTAAGGTCAAATGTGAGCTAGCATCGACTGCCCATTCGTTGGGCTTCTTGAATAACTCTGAGTATGGGCTCGTAGCTTTTACGGGTGTGGACTGGGATCCTGGGCCGGGCGAAAGTCAAGGCTTTGGGCCATACCATTGACCCATGTCCTAAGGCCCAAATGGGCTTGGGTATCAGGGGGCTGTACAACACCTATGTTTTACCCCTCCAATCTTGACATGCCATATCTTATTACATATTTAAAAATAAGTACAACTACACCTAATCAATTCTAATATCCATATTTAAATCCAACCAAATTAGGAGTTTATTAAGATATTATTAGGTGTGGTAGGATGTATTGAATTTTAAGTAAAATACTAATGTGACAATCTCTTATTGGATAGTGTAAAACATGAGTTTTACACCCTGTCCTTACCAAATTTAGACTCTTATTCTTAACCCCTGGATTTCATTTTCTCCATAAACCTTTTATGCATACAAAACCTTAAGACAAACATATATTAATAACTAGTATCTTATTTAAGAAAATTTTAAAATTTAAGTTTTTTTGTTTTTTTTTGTTTGAACTTTAAAATTATATACAAAACATGAATTTATGAATAAAAAATAAACAATATTCAATTATCAGGATATTTGTTGTGCATATTAAGAATATAGGGAACACATAATACAATGATAAGATTTATCAAATTATTAATCAAATAAAAACTTATTAATTAGGGTAACATTAAAAACTTATTTAAAATTAAAGAAGAAAAAAGAGATAGAAAAAGAAAAAGAAAGGACATAAGGGCTTTTGAGTTTTTAATGTACTCTCTTCCATTTAGGCCTATATGGACTTTTGGGGAAATCTTGAATGCAGCCACCTGCTGGGAAGACTCCAACCAGATCGTTTGAATTTTAAGTGAAAGAAGTTTTAGTCCAGTCAACATATTATTACAACGATTATTTCTATATTTGACTGTTCACATTTTAAGTCTTTGTTATGTTATTATGTATATCTTTTAGTGTTGTAAGAACAAATTCATAAAATATTTTGTTGAATTTCCATATTCGGTAAAGCACCTTCCTCTCTCTTTCTTTATTTCTTTGGTCTTTTTTGTTCATTTAGCTGTATTACTTTAAAATTTTGAATTATTATTATTATTATTTTTTTTCAAAAAGGAGAGAGGGAGTCTGAATACAGTAATGTTCTTTCAAAAGCCTAAAAGTCAACTAAACTTACACCATTAATATCTGAAAATAGGCATCTTTCTTTTAATATACTCTCTTTTTCCTTAAACTTTAGTGGGATTATTCAAAGGAGAAACTTGGCAAAAGATTGGGGTATAATAACATGAGTCATGTTAACAGTGCTCTTAGAGTAATTGTTAATAAACAATTTTAAAAAGTTTTGATACCACTTTCATGTGAATATAAAAAATATTGAATTTTTTTTAATAAAAGATTTCTAAAAATATTATTTAAATCAATGCCCTTAGGGGCATCCATTAAGTTTTCCTTAATATTATTTATCACCGCGCACCATTAGAGCGATAGTTACTCCACAAGTATAAGTGTTTGTAGAGTATGGGGATAAGGATCGGAGTTCAAGTCTCTAGGAAGTAGCTTCATAAAAATATATACTTGTATCTTGTATAAAAAAAAAAAAAAAAAAAAATCCTAATAACATAGACTTAATTTCAAAAGTAATTTTGTAGGCTCTAGAGTAGGTTTTAGTTAATACATTAAAGTTTTAGATGACTTTTTAAATGCATTTTGCATAAAAAAAATTTCTCTATTTTTTTTTAAAATTTTACTTGGCCAATAATTTGGATAGAAGGCATTAGGCATGGCAGTGTACTACAATCTTTTAAAACATGCCAACATCTTTGCGATAATGGCATAGATTGCAAACTTTCAATTAGCTAAATTAGTAAAGTCTCTTATTGTTGGATAAAATATTTTGGATTTAATTTATGTTTACACTAAAAAGTCAATTAGTGTCTTGATTGAATGATCAAGAGCAATTATCATGAACAGACACTATAAATTAAAATTATCTCTTAAAAAAAAGAGAAGTAATAATACAATATTATTTATGATTTGTGAACAAGAATATGTGTTAAATATCCCTTAATTTGTGTAACAAAAGTAGTTATGCTTATCTGTAATAATAGGAATGTGAAGTTGGAATCTTGATTTTCTCCTTTGAAAGAGAGAGTATAATTAATGAGGGGTTGCTGTGATTTGTCCAGAAAGCTGGCATGTGAAATGAATTGGATACTCTTCTGGAAGGATATGATTCTCAATTCTCAAACCCATAAATATAAAGAAATTGACAAGTGTGGCGGCTGTAGGCTTTGGACTTTCTGTACAGCCAAATTCAAACAAAGAATTCCAAATGCGTTCAAGGACCACCAGTACTTTTATTATACTGAAAATAATAATAATAATAATTAAGAGTTGCCTTTTTTTTTTTATACTTAATTTTACTGTCTTGTTCATCAAAAAAACTTAATTTTACTGTCTTTTACTCTTTTTTAATAGGCCTGAGCTGCCTTTTTTTTTTTATATCTTTCTTGTTATTATAGTATTATCATCATATATATTGGAAGCGACCAGTTATGTTATATAATCTTGTGAGTTGAATTTTATATATATGTGTATATATATATATATATATATATATTCATTTTGACTTTGAAAATTCATATATGATTAAGAGATGAATTATGAAAGGGTTGTGTCCTATCAAATTTGATAAAGTTATTTTGCTCCCAAAAAAAAAAAAATGATAGAACCTATCATTTTTTTTTTTCAAATTTGACAGCAAAATGTTTACAGATTGAACGTCTACCGTTTGAATATAAGTCTACAAATTATAAAAGTGGACAATTTTTTTTTTTTTTTTTTTTTGAAGTTAGTATAAAGTAAAGTGAATTATATTGTATCTTATATTTGAAGCTTTTTTTATATGGTTACAAAATGGGATGAGAATTTAAATCCTAGATGTTATAAACATATTAGAAGTGTCAATTAATTAAGTTATAAAATACTTAAGTTATATTTAAACATGGTTAAACATCTCTTATATATATAAAATGTCTTTAATCTACAGTAAATCAGTAATCTAAATTGTTATAAAAAATCCACAAATACGAAGAAATCAGCTGATATCCTATCAAACTTCTTAGGACATCATCTTATCATATATAGTTTATCCCTATAACTAATCGTTCTATTTATTTATTGTTTTTGGGCATCTTCGGCACCAAAGGAGCCAAGATTTTAAACTGATCAAATAGTTTATTCTTTTGCTAGGAAATAAAAATCTTCATGAGCCACCCACATTTTTTTCCTAGAATAGTGTTTTGAAATTTTTCTTAGCATAATGTCATTTTCAAATTATTTTATCAATATACGTAGTTTTTGTTTTTTAGAAGAAAATGTACGTAATTAGTAAAACACAAACATCACGATCACGCATGCAAGATTTTTTTTTTTCTTTTTCCAACTTTTTGGGCTGTTCGACTTCTAATAAGAAAAAAAGCAACAAACTTGTAAACGGCAATCATTAATTAATTTCAAAATTTCATCGAACTTCCTTTGTTTTTTTTGGTTGAAAAATACAGTATTCCAGGAAAAAATTTGATTGAAAAATACAGTACTTTAAATTAATGCTGAATAAACAGTAATATTTTAATGTATAATTTCCAACATAGTATTCTAAGTTATAAAATATAAGTTAATGCAATAATATATACAAGGATAACATCGGGTAGATGATATCATATCAAATTATGTCTTAAAAGATTCTCAACCAAAAAAGAAAGTCTTAAAATTTGAGATTTTTAGGAATATATATAAAGAAAAGTAAGGCGCCTAATACAATTTTATATAGTTATTAATAGTCTCCAAAAATTAAATGGTGATGATGGCAACTACGGCCAAAAGTCTAGCTATAGACTCTATTCTATTATAAAGACTAAAGAGACAAGATAAATAGAAAAATAATGAGAGAATAAAGGAGACTTGATTTGGATGAAGGCTTTTTCAAACTTCGTTCTGCATGTTTTTGGTATTGTGGAAAAGCTCGTGCATCATACTATGCATATAAACATAAGAATGACACACGTGATGATTAGGGAAGATTTTATTAAATAAATCTTATAATTGATGTGCCAATTTTTAAATACAAAAAATATATATATAGTTCAAGATTTATTATTATATTGTTGATGGAGGGAAAAATGCCTGATTTGGTGCTCTTATGCATTAGGCCTATTGGGATGTAGACTCGTTGTAAGTGTTTGATACAGGTCCAGTGCATATAGGAGCAGTAGAGACAAGTTGATTCCATTATTGTGGTACCAATCATGTTAACAATTACGTCAATTATGAATATTTTGTAAAAATTACTAAAATTTTTAGTATTTTTCAAAAAAAAAAAAAAAAACAAGGTGGCAATGAATTACTAAACTTTAAAGGAAAGGAAAAAGGAAAAGAAAACACTAATGGAATAATTATGAGTTTTATTACTGCTAGCCAAAAATTTAAAAAATAAAAATAAAAACTAATATTTATCAAATAAATTTCCCCTCCCCTCCCCAATTACAATTTTATTTTTCTCTCATATTTTTTTAGTGAATTTAATTTATGTATTTCTTGTTGATATATTAATTTTGTTACCATACATATAGTCAATTATATTATTATCTCTTTTATATGTCAAAATTCATTCCTTCAAGAAAGAAAGTTTTCTTATTTTATTAATGTATTTTAAGTTCAAAAGAAGACAAAAGACAAGAAAAAAATTAAGAAAATTAAGAAAAAGAACTTTATTGTTACCTTATAGAAAAAAGCTAATAGGACCTCTGTTAAATAATTTATTCTCCATTAAAATTTGTTTAATAAGAAATAAAATTTTGGTGTAATTAAATAGTAACATAAACTTACATAAGTTGTATTTAGTGTCTATTTAACTATTTGAAAACTTTCATTCATAAGTGGAATTTCGACTTTGAAAAGAAATTGGAACACGGTGTATTCAAGCAGAAATTCCTTTACAAATAAACAAAATATAATGAAAATGTTACTATTTTGTGGGTTTTCTTATAATATAAAAATATCACTCAATATATATATGAATTGCTTTTTATATATAAAGCACTATATATATGTATGAGTGTATGTGCGTACTGAATACATGTGTATATAAATTTTGCAAATTGGAATCAAATTGGGACTTGACCACTGGTCCATGGTACCTTCTAGGTTAATATGAAACTTCAAACCATGTTTTCGAAGAATAGAACTCTATTGTCCAACCATCTTATCTAATAGTTGACATTTGAAACATACTATATGAAATGATGAATCACAAATTGACTCCTGAAGTTTCCCTAAAAATAGTCTTTGAGTTCAAGGTCCCAACCAACAGAATGAACACATGTAAATGAATGGAAATGTCAATCTTTGACAATTTTTACTTGAGTTAATGCATGTTCCGTACACTTGGTTGTTATAGACTATTGAAAAAAATAAATTAGGGTGACTGACAGAATAAAGAGAGTTGATCATTTCAAATTTATAATAAGTTTATTATGAAATAGAAATCATCAAGATTCCTATGAATAAATTTTTGCCTTTTCTGCTCGATATTTATAATTTTATAGACCAGATAATATTCTTTCTCCTAGGGGTTGAAGTTTGAACCACATTAAATGACTGCACATTACTTATTTAGAATGAAGGGCAGCATTAGCATAGGTGGGAATAAAGTTAGCTTCCAGAAAGCAAGAGTGCTATATGAAATCTGCCAGTTGACGAGGTCTAATGAAATATATTGCTGTTAAATTTATTGGTTGAACGGGGTTTGAGTCAACAACTTTTATAGAAGGACGTTGTTGGGTTCTTGACCAACTGTAGTAGGCCTAGACCCTTTTGGTGTGGATCTTTGCTGGGTGTGTTATTTGAAATATGTTATTTGAAACATGGTATCAACTATTGAATACATTTTTTGCATTATGAGTATTTAAAACACGTGTTTTCACAACACTTTTTAAACTATAGTTTTCATATCATTTTGAACAACAATACTTAAACACCACGGCGAAACGGGTTTTATACATTCATACTAAAGTTTTGCATTGCCAACCTCCAACAGTCGAACTATTATTATTTGACACACCGCAGTCTTCATCTATAACCTATATGGTCTTTTGCACTTGAAAGTTCTTCTACGTGGGCTTTAACTTAGCCAACTGGCTAAAGTCCAAAAACTGTAACTGGGCTCATTGAGGTCATGTTGATAGCAAATATGAGTAATTTCAAGGGCCCAAAGTGGATGCTTGTCCCAAAATTATAACTTTTTATAGGGGTAGAATAATTGGTAAATTTTCTTAAACCAGTGAAGGCTACTGATAATTTGCTACCAGGTCATTGGACTAGGTGAAATAAACTATTTGGTATATTAGGGAGTTGTTATATTGCTAATATTCAAATCTGCCTTATGTTTTCCTTATGATGCAATGATTTGGGCCTCCAGAATCCAGATACATTGTTGCATCATCCATGGGCTACTTTGGAGGAGTTGAGACTTGAGACACTGAAATGAAAGGGGCCTAAACCCCACATAAATCTCAAGTTATCAGTCCACGGAATGCAAGAGCCCAAACTGGGCTTTAGCTGTAAATTGAGGTGGGATTATGAATTTTGATTTTTAATTAAGCCCATAAATGACTTTACAGTATTTGGCCCATAATAACAGAAATATACTTGTCTTCCACTTACAACACTTCAACCCAGGTTCCATGTATTTCAGCCATTGAATGCTTCTGCGTATTGCAAACCATGAAACTTTGGCCCATTGTTTAAACCTACATTTTACACAAATCTTCGAGCTGGGCTGAAGTGTTTTGTATATATTACTAGTCCAATGTTCTGGAGAAAAAACAAAGGACTTAGTTTTTTAGTTTCATGGGTCCAGTAACTTCAAGCCCAGCCAAGTATCAGAGCTCAACATATATATAGCCCACGGGTTTGCTTAACTTTGTTTGTACAATGAAATGAGCACAGCCCAGCAGTTAAATTGATAAAGTTAAGATGAATAAATGGAAATACAAAGAAAGATGAATATATATATATATATATATAATTTTATTTAAAAAATATAGTGTCTCATGAAAAATTGAGGGAGAGTTGTTTGAGATAATTTGGTAATGTTTGAAAGGAGAGTTTGATTAATACACTGGTAGGAAAGATTGACTTGATTTAAGTGGATGGAACAAAAAATAGGTAGAAGAATATTTAAATAAATAACATTAATATAAGTAATAAAAAAAAAACTTATTAATTAAGATTGTAATAAAGGAAGTGATTTTAGATAAAATAAAATAGCGGAAAATTGGAGAAAATTTGTTAGAGGTCAAGACTCCAATTCGTTCGCAGGCTAAGGGAAACATCTTTTTTTTTTTTGGGGTGATCATACAAAAGTTTTGCATTGCCATATTCTGGCTTTATTTGGATGTCTGAGCCTCTGAGGGCATTGTTATTATTTGACACATCACAAAACTCTTCTATATTCTATGGTCTTTTCTAAGTGCTTCGATGCTAGGCTTTAACTTAACCAACTAGTTAAAGTCCAAAAACCGTGACTCAATGAGGTTATGTTGATAGAGAATTTAATCTTATACGTCCAGCATATAAGACTCATGTGAGATTGACATGTGAGTCCCACAGCTGTGAGATTCACATGTCAATCTCAAATGAGTTGTATACACCAAACGTATACAAGATTTTTTTCATGATGATAGCAAATATGAGAAACTCTTTTTTTTTTTTTTTTTTTTTTGAGAGAGAAATATGAGAAACTCTAGGGGCCCAAAGTGGATGCTTGTTACAAAATTATAACTTATAGGGGTAGAATAATTGGTAAGTTTTCATAAAACAACGAAGGCCACTAATATTATATTATTATTTATTTTTTTTGATAAACCATGATTAATGCATAAAACTAGGAATTAACCAGTCTGTTACAATACAAATTAGCTTTGTCAAAAGCCATAATTCTTTCCACCATAGGCGGTGGACTAAAAAATATAGCAAAAGATGATAGGGAGCTTGCTCCCAATATAGCCAATGCATCAGCATATTGATTGGCTTCATGATAGGTGTGAGTTATCCACTTGTTGGGATTGTCTTCAACAGGTTCCTGCAATCAGTTAACAAAGATTCCATCAACAAGTTTGTAGTAATATTATATTATTATGTAACCAGGTTATTGGACTTGGTGAAAGAAATTATTTAGTATATATTGGGGAGTTGTTTTAGTGCTAATATTCTAACCAACCTTCTTTAGCCTAAAACGCATATTTATGTTTAGAAAACACAGACTGAAATGTAAAAATTTCAAATCTGCCTTGTGTTTTCCTTGTGAAGACAATGATTTGGGCCTCCAGATACATTGTTACATCATCCATCGGCTAGTTTGTAGGAGTTGAGACACTGAAATGAAAGGGCCTAAATCCCATATAAATCTCAAGTTATCAACCCAAGGAATGCAAGAGCCCAAAATTAACTGTTGATTTTTCTTTTAGCCTATAAATGACTTTACAGAATTGTCTATATTAGGCCCATAAATATCAGAAAATAAGCATATAACTGCCTTCCATTTACTACACTTCAACCCAGGTTCCATGTACTTTGTTTCTCAAAAAAAAAAAAAGGTTCCATGTACTTCAGCCATTTTTATTTTTGGGCCGAATATTGTATTTTAGCCATTGAAAACTTGTGCGAACTGCAAATGAAATGATGAAACCTTGGCCCATTGTTTAAACTGGGGTGGGATTATAAACTTTGATATTTTATTTGGCCCATTAATGATTTTATAGAACGGTCTGTATTAGGCCCATAGTATAGGAAATATATCTGTCTTCCATTTACTACATTTCAACCCAGGTTCCATGTACTAAGGCCATTTTATTTTTGGGCTATAATGTATTTCAGCCACTGTAAATCATGAAACCTTGGCCCATTTTTCTAAACCTACACAAATCATCGAGCCGGGCTGAAGTGTTTTTATCTATCTTACTAGCTCAATGTGCTGGAGGAAAAAAAAAAGGTACTCGGTTAAGTTTCAGGGGTCCAGTACCTTCAAGCCCAGCCAAGTGTTAGATCTCAACATAAGTGAAATGATGAAACCTTGGCCCATTATTGTAAAACTTACACAAACCATTAAGCTGTGCTGAAGTGTTTTGTCCATATTACTAGCCCAATGTCGTGGAGAAAAAATAGTACTCCAAAATGAGGACAGTTAACATTTAAGGGTCCAGTAAGTTCAAGCCCAGCCGAGTATTACAGCTGAACATGTAGCCCATGGGTTTGTTTAATTTTGTTTGTACAACAAAATGAGGACAGTCGATTAATTTGAAATGATAAAGTTAAGATTGATAGATGAAAATACTTTTTAACAAAAATTTGAGAGAGAATTGTTTGAGATAATTTGGTAATGCTTGAAAAAAAATAGAGTTTGAGTAATACACTGGTGAGAAAGATTGATTTGATTTAAGTGGGTAGAACAAAAATGCGATAGAAGATCTAAAATAATATTAATATAAGTAATAAAAAAATGACATTAATTAAGGAGGTAACAAACGGCGTGATTTTTTTTTTTTTTTAAATACTAAGTATTTTTAACGCATACATGAGAAGAGGGGAGAAAGTCTTAAAGAAACTAATAGTGGTGTATATCCAAAAGGGTCTCAGGCGTGATTTTAGATAAAATAAAATATCAAAAAATTGGAGAAAAATTCCTGGTTGATCTCAATCAATATGTTGACTGTTGAGGATTGAATTTATGGCTGACATCAAAAGTTTTAGGACTAAGACTGTAATGTTGTTTATGAACCAAGTATAATACAAATATTAATATGTATAAGGCACTGCACCTTGTGTTCGAGGGAAAAGAAGAGAAAAAAAAAGGAAAAAAAATGCTTGAACTTATATTAGGAATATCATATAATCTTTGGCATAAATAATACTTAAGATGCTTTCTTCTCTCCATGGAAAGTGATTTACTTTAGGCCAACATCAATGTTCTTAAACCATAGGTAGGGCTTTCCATCATATAAAGAACAACTTGTTTTTCTGCTGCTTTCTTTTCCACCTCTAAAAGTGTTCAACATAGACCGTACCAGATGGAACTTATTTATGTCAAAAATGTCTAACATTAATATTGTGTCATATGTAAATCATGCATAGATTAACTAAAAAAAGATAGGCTGATCGTGGCAGCACGGGGTTTTTTTATAGAGACATTTAGCAATCTTGTTATGCTGCTTTTAGAGATAATGATGGTTTATAATATAGATATTGTTGGGGAATTAAGGGGGAATCAATTGAATAACCGAAAATTGAAGTAGACTTAAAGGTGAAACTTGATTGTTATCCTCACAATGATATACATGCCCCCACTCCATTGATTTTACTAATGGGTTCAGGGAAAATTATGTTCAAGATATATAAAACTAAGCATGGATTTTACAAGTTAACAAACTTGGAAAATTTTGTAAGTTTCTCTTTAATGATGTGAAAAACTTTCAAAATCTGTAAATTAATGCATTGTCAAGTATAAAAAAAAAATACAAATAATTGAATATGGATCATTATAAACAATGAAGAGTTCCCTTTTAAAATTCACACTTGAAAGGTTGGTTTTGACGATACAAGCCCTTTAAAATATTGCCTTGGCTTTTACTAGCCACTGGTTGTAGACCCATGCGTTGAGTGTGATAATTTTTTTAGAGCGGTCTCATTATTATTATTTGTTGGCAATTTGGACTAATTTAATGAAGAGTAATGCATTTCATAATCATATCACAACATATTTTTTTATTATTGTAGAATTGTTTTATTTAATTTTTGAAACCTTAATTCTACTATAGTCGATTGTCTAATTTGTACATCTCCAAGTCAATCGTATACATTTTTCATGTTATATATTACATGCCTCATTGTATTATGGGTACACAAACCTCTCCTCTCAAAGTATCAACATTTTTGAAGTAATTTAGTAATAATTTACTTCTATTATATTCCCAATAACTCACATATTTGTCTATCCACACAATACCCCTATTTAACTGCAAATCAGCATAAATACCTTGAGTTGCAGGAAACATGAATATTGCTTGCAAAATTTTGATTTCTCCTACATGCAAGAATCATTCTCCTTATTTATTTATTTATTTATTTTGAGAGAGAATCATTCTTCTTATTAATCGTGCATAATAAGAAGAATCCGTGGTAGCTACAAAGTATCATTATAGTAAAAAAATCATTTAAAATAAACGGAAAGGAAAAAAAAGGAAAAAAGTTTTTCTACAATACAAAATGTAGATTAGGGACAAGAAAATTGATTCTTAAAAATATCTCAAAATTATTGATTTCTTTGTTTCAACTTAGGATAATCCAACTTCTGAACTTGCAATTTAATAGATAATCTGTGATCAACTAGTAAATAATATTGTGAGTGCACTGATATTCACATGTGGGTTCTGCCCCTTAGGAGTACACCTCAGCCAAATGAATCAAAGATGGAGATTTGGGAGTTGCCATCTGGTTTAGGTTTAGGAACCAAATTAAGCCTTTTACTTACATAGGTCTTTTTCAACATACATTGGATTTGGAGTTAGGGTACATCATGGGAAGGTATTAGGCACTAAAAATTGCTTGACTTGTGACATGGCCTCCATTATGTGTTGATAGACCATATTTAATTAAAGAATTTATTAAGTAAGCTCTAATTTTTAACCTAAACATACACTATGAATTAGATAAAAGGAACACAAAATAAGTCAAAGATTATAGATGACAATTTTGCCCCGCCCCGCTTAACCCGCCCCTCCCTGCTTCGCCCCACTTAGATTAGCCCTACACCATGGGGTGGGACGGAGAAACGGGGATGGGTTTAGACTTTTTAGACCCACCCCGCCCCGCCCTGCGTTGCTAAGGGTTATAATTGTAAATTTGTCATACCCTAAAACCCTATTATTTAAACAAACATATCAATATTAGCTTATTTTATTTTACCCAATGTGGTACTTTGCCTTTATTTTATTATGTGTTATACTATGAGATTTTTTTTTTTTTTTTTGTGTGATTATCTTGTTAAATGCTTGGATATATTATTCAATTTTTTTTCTTCTAAAAATTGATTTGATTTGATTTGATTTGATAGGATAAATTTAGTTGTAATTTCAAGTATATTTTTATTAATGAAATAGGTTTCATTAAAAAAATTGTACTAGTTGTAGGGCAAATTAACAAAAAGTAGAGTTTTACGGGGTGGGATGGGGCTTCGCGGGGCCCCAAGGGGCGGGGGTGGGGATGAGGTTAGAAAGTTTTCCCCATCATGTGGGGTGGGGCGGAGATGAAGCAAGACAAAACCATGCGGGGCGGGGATGAAGACCCCATCCTTCGGCCCCGCCCCGCCCCATTGCCATTCCTATCAAAGATCACATAACAATAAATAAGGAAACACATTAAATATAAATCACATAGATTATATTAAAAAGGAAAATATAACAATTTAATCAAACATGAAAGGAAAGATATCAAATTAAACCTAACATAGAAAAATAGACTAAATAAAACATGGAAAAAAATTAGTCATAATTAAATAACCTAAATTCGGGTCAAACAAAATCATGTAACATGTGAAAAATAAACAATAAAATAAAAACAAGAAATTTTGTGATTTTTCTAGAAGAAATGAAACAAAAGACCAAATCTAGTTTAGGGTGCGTACACATGAAATATATCAAATTAAACCTAACGTGAAAAAATACACTAAATAAAACATGGAAAACAATTAATCATAATTAAATAACCTAAAATAAGGTTAAACAGAATCATGTAACATGTGAAAAATAAAAAATTAAATAAAAACAAGAAATTTGCCAAATCTGTGTTTGGGGTGTGTATGCATACTTAACCATGCATACGTAAGGTTGAAACCCTGCGGGCGTGGACTCAACCATACGGACACAACCTTAACACAAAATTTGGAAAATGACATTTTCTTATTACATCAACAAGAATAATAATTAAATAAAAATGTGAAGGACAACAAGAAACTAAACTTAATAAACTCAAGATCAGATTAACATGTATAACATAAACATCATTATCATCTTAACAAATCATACAAGAACTCATAAACACTAAAACTAAACAAGAGATTTCATGTTAATCAAGTAAAAAACTCTTGTGTAGATTGAATTAAAGAAACAAAAGAGGAACCAAAAACTAAACAAAGCTAAGTCATGGACAGATTAATACAAATAAAAAAAGATCATAATATCAATCAAATCAAATAAGAACGCTTAGATAAAGTTGATAAACAAAAAGCATGTGGATCATATGTAGCAAAATGAGAAATCATGGAAAAAAGATCCACCTTGCTAATGGATTAAAGACTAAAGCTTGTTTAATCGACCTCTCAGTGAATAAAATATAGAGATTAGATTGAGATAATGAAGGAAATTGAAGAACACAGTAGAACTTAGTTAATCACAACTCAAGAAAAAATTATTTTGAAAAAAAATGGAAAACTAATTTTTGCCCTATTTTAGTACTAGAGAGAGATTTTTTAGTACATAAAAACGTGTTAGTGTGTTGTGTGAGTGATTAGAAAAGATGAACTATGATTTTGGAAAACACGGAGGCCAAAAAATAAACTCTCTCTAGCTAAGTTTTGGATTGGAGACATAAGATTGGCATTTATACAAGTAAACTAGGGTTTCTAGGGTTTTTTAGAGACTTTTGGACGTTCCTAAGGGTTTAGGAGATGACCCAACCCGAAGATTGAAGCTTTAGTGCCCTAAAAATGAAAATATAGTGTTCTAAAACTATGGGCATGCGTGTGAGGCCATGAGTGCATGCATGCGGCCCTAAAGGTGCATACACATGTAGCATCGACGTTTCGTACGCAGAACCTAATTTTTCACAACACTAATGGGCTAACTTCAAATGGCCATACCTCACTCATTTTAAATTTAAATTTAATAAATTCATGTTCAAATAGAAGCCCAAGATGTCTACTAGCTAATTCAAAAAACCTCATTCAAAAATTATTTGTGGTTCAGAAGATATGGTCAAAACAATGAGAAAAAATCATTTTTTAGCATGATTTTCAAAGCGATTTGAGCACTTTTGAGTTATGATTACCTCTAAACTATTGAGAATACTTTAATTAATCTTGGTTGAAATATGCAAAGCTCATCATTGGGTTAGGGACTAAAGGTTATTAATGGGTACAAAATAAGGTGTCTACAAAAATGAACCAACCTACACAACCATTAAATAATATGAGCACTATTTAGTGAAACCATTTAATTTTATTTACAATTGAGATTTAGAGATACCGGAAGAAATAATCTAGCTTATGAACTTGAAATTCAACAAATAATCCATGATCAACTAGTGAATAATATGAACAACCTACACAACCAATAGATAATATAAGCTTTATTTGGTAGAATCATTTCATATTATTTACAACTAACTTTTAGAGATACCTAAAGAAGCATTTCACTACAGGTATGACATTAGCGCTTGCAAACACGGACATTTGCAAGACAACATTGAATTTGAAAAGATGCCAGTCATTTAAAGGGTCATGAACAATAGCTTGAAACATGTATGACTAAGAATCAATTTCTCAAAAGTCAATGCATATGTAAAGGTGAAATAATAGATGTGGATATTAATTACTGTAGTTTCAATTTTAATAAATTAAATAGGTATGATTAAGTATCAGATTCTCAAAAGCAACCAAATAGTTCTATGTATATGTGAAGGTAACATAACTGATGTGGATATTAATGACTATTTCAGTTGTTTTAATATTAATAATTTATTTATATGGGACTTTTAATAGTTCAAATATATATATTGTCTTTTGATTTTTCAAGGATAGTGACAATTGAATAGATATGAAGAAGTGATTCAGTTAAATGAGGAGACGAAGAGCCGAAGGAGGGGATTGAGAGAGGCTAGTGTTAATAAGCTCAAGCTGGGAAATTGTGAAAGCATGAAAGACTATTCGGCTTGGACTTTATGGTGGAGAGCATTAAACCGTAAGCTACAGTTGAAAGATATACAATATTATAAGGCTTGGGCTTTATGGTGGAGGGGATTGCTTGCTCACTCCTAAGTGAGGCCATGCAGGAGATCGTAGCAATATAATTCTTAAAGTACCGAGGTTGAACCACAAGAAGCAGAGTAATTCAAAATCAATGTAGTCAAACAACAATTTGGATGAAGAAGAAAAGTAATTTTGCTTGGTGATTGTTAACAAAAATAATAATAAAACTTATTTAAATCAATAATGTAAATACCACGGCATCAAGATGTTTCCTTATATCAATATGAAATTCTTTGTGATCTAATAAAATATATATTTCATAATTGATTGTTCTTAGACAATAAAAAACTTATGATTCGGTTGAACTGAGATATTTCAAGAACGCATGATTATAGTTTTCAGTAAAACCTATTCACTTTAAAACCTGATTTCTATTTAAAACTATTAGAAATTCATCTAAAAAATAAGAAAGACATGATTGGACTTATTGAAAGCATAGAAGAACTAATAAATCAAAAGAAATCTACTTAAACAATCAAATATGTTGTCAACTCAAAATTTAGGAAGAATCACAATGAATATTCATATTGTATACAAGAAACATAACACCTAGCCCTAGCTAAGAGTTTAGGCTGCCATTAGAGAAAAGAAAATACAAGTTTATGTCTCTCCAAATTCATTCTCCATAGCCTTCATTCAAAACCCTAACTTAAAAAATAAAACTTTTGACTATTGAATTTTTGTCTAGATTTTAAGTAGCAACTTGTGAGTTAATTTCAGACTTTAATAAGTGTGAATTTTGAAAACCTCAAAATTGGAAAGTTGTAGATATTTAAGTCATGGTTCCAGCCCATCCAACCTTGAGTCAATTGGATTTTTGAGAAGAGAGATACACCAAAAATACTAATCAATGCTCAAATCGGATATTTCCTTTTCAGATTATGCCCTTTTGATTTCTTTCCTTAATTTGAACATTCCAAACATGGTAAACAACCCAATCACTCCATCTGAACCTCCTTAGACATTTGAGCATGATATTAATGGTCCTTTAGTTCCTCTTTAATTCTAATTTGATCTCTATTCTCCCTTACTTCTCCCACATGATCTATGTTGTGATATTTTAAAGGAGAACTAAGCAGTTGTGATATTGTAAATTTTGGATTTTGGGAGAACTTTGGAAGGAGGAAACCATGTTGAAAGAAACTCATAATAGAGTTAAAGCATCAATTAGTCGCATGAAAGTCTTGAAAGACATTTTACGAATGTCTAGGAATCACTTTATTTCTCATAAGATATACTCTAACATCATGAAGAAGCACCGATACTCTAATATCATAAAGAAGTTCCAAAAACGCTGAAACCGTGTAGACTTGGAGAAAATTTTTCTTTCATCTGCTTTATGATAAGTCTAAGTCAGATATGAAGTGAGCATTGTTTTGGAGAAATTCAAACCAACCATAAACTCCAAATATTTTAATGAAAACTTTGATGCAATGATATATATATATATATATATTTTGTTGCAATAAAATTATTTTTGCTTCAAATATATTGTAATAGACTATTACTTCACGAATCTTATTGCAAAATATTGACCAAAATAAATTGGATCAAATTATTGCAATGACATATTTATTGTAATAGATAATTACTTCATTTTTGGCATTGTGATAGATTATAAAAAAATAGATATCAAATTATTGCGAGCAAAAATGATAAGAACCTTCTTGTTCTTTAACTCACAATCTTACAATAATGGTAGTTCTTAGAGGGAACTAGGCCTCCAATGATTCTTTCGAGGGAATTGACTTTCTAATTAGAATCTCAATGAGAAACTAATCAATTGCATTATTATTTAGACACCATTAGATTACAATGAGATAAGCCTTTACCTAACTAACAATTCTTGGTATTAATAGAATTACAGCTGAACTTGACAATTGAGATAACAGTACTACCCAATTAAGCCAAGTCTAACTAACTAATCGTGTACAAGCAAACTACTGCATCTACTTATACAACTTGCATATGATATTTTCGTTGCAGTTTCGCGTTCGCCATTGCCATTGTAAGAAAATGTATATCAAATTATTGTAATGATAACTTCATTGTAATAAGCTATTAGTTCGAAATTTTCATTGCAATAGAATGTAAAAATAATTGGTATTAATTTATTGCAACGATTTCTTTATTTTAAGTTATTGCAAATTTTTCCTAATGTATTAAAGTTTCTATAGCAAATGAACATTGTTGATGATCATTTTGGGAAGCCAAATAGAAAGAAGAGCCCAGCAACACGGGCAAAAAAGAATTGGTAAAAGGATAGAAAAAAACCATTAAGCCCAAGCGGCAAGAATAATGGATCACAGGTCCATGAAATAGACAAATGGGCCTTGAAGAAGCAAATGGGCTTAAAGAAGCCTGGAAAGAGAGGAATAGCAAATCCATGGGTAGTATATGATGTGGAAAAGTGAGAATGGGCCACAGCAAGCCCAAAGTAATGTAAGCAAAGAAAGTAAGGGGTTGATGGCAGGCCCATGAGCCCCAAGGATGAGGGATAAGGGAATTGGGCCGGAGAAGCCCAAATAAGTTAGTAAAAAGCCCGTGGGAATGCAGAGTTAGGAAAATGGCCTAATAAGCTCAAGGAAAGCAAATGGGCCAAGGATGCCCAAGAGAAAACAAATGGGACGCAAGAGCCTGCAAGCAATATAATTGAAAAGGCCCAAATGACTATACTGAGTCATAAGTAACAAGCCTAAAGAGGCCCAGCAAGCTTGGACCAAATAACATCACAGCGGGAATAGCAGAGTGATATGGCAGGAAACAATGGCAAGGCTACGGAAAGAATAAAAGGATAGGCTAGAGAAAGGGAAGCCCACAATCCGGCAAAGCCCAGCCCCAAAGGAAGCAAGGGCGCAGAAAATATGAGATCAGAAAATAGCCCACGCCATAAGAAGCCAAGAATGACTGGCAGAATGTGCAGACAGGTCTCCAGATCACGGCAAGCGAGTGAGCAGCAAGCAAGCTTTGAATGTACATAGAAGTAAAGCACGCGCAAGGCCCAGGCATCACCAGCCTGTACCCAGCCAATACGGGACGTGGTGAAGTCATGGGTCAGAGGTAAGAGGGCATGGTTTGGCGGTAGGGAGAGGAAAAAAACCTATTCTGAGGTTTCTGCTCAGGTTCTTTTGGGGGGAAATGTCCTGCTGGGATGACATACCGCCCAAAAGAAGCAAGGGTAAGTGAGAACCACTAGGTGTATGCCATGAGGGATAGAGAGAGAGAGCACCCACACTGTAGCAGGTAAGGGTGCCACGGCAGACAAACAAACAAAATAGTCCTCTTTGTCTGGTGGTAGGAGTGACACAGCCAACACAGATGAACCAGTGGTGGTCGGCAAGTACACCCAGACCAGACAAAGGCGGTTAAGGGCTAAAATAGTAAAATCCGATCACGACAGACATTATAAAAAAGGGGACCCTAGCCGTGCACAGGGATCACGAACTGGGTAATAGGAACTTAAAAAGAAAACCATGGAATAGAAAAGAAGCATTGAGAAAAGAGAGGAAAAGGAAAGACCAAAAAGGGGGAACAACCCACGACAAGAGAGTAATAAGAAACTAGGAGTAAAAAGAACGGGGAGAAAAAAAGAAAGAAAGTGGTAAAAAGAAGAGAGAAAACACAGCAGAATTAGAGGCATGCATCAATAGACCATCTTTTCCCTCCCTCTTAGCAAACCCACTCTTTGAAGTCTTCAAAAGTAATAATTGGTAGCCATTAGGCCTATTCTCCAAAATGCACAACTTTGATGGCAGAAGCTTATAACAAGGTTGTTCAAGTTGGGGTTTAGGTTCTTTTTTGGTTTACTTACTCAATGGGAAGATTCAATACTTGATTTCGATTGCAAATATATTTGATTTCTCTCATTATAAATTATATTTGCTGTATTTAGTCATTCTGCCGTAGCACGTTTTTATCACGTTTGCTGCATCAGTTGTCCTGCTGTGGTATATTTACTTGCTGTACTAGTTATTCTGCTGTAGCACCTTTTTATATTATATTTACCGTGTTAGCTATTATACTAGCTAAACCTTTTCTGTTGAAGCTTTCTTCTTTATTTGTTATTACGTGTTTTACTTTTGACACAAACTAATCATTATCCTGCCATAAGTATATATATACATATATCTTGTTTCTCATGTTCTGCAAAATATATTTTATAGATGTATATGTGAATACGTATAAGTATATTTACGAATATGTGTATGTATATATTTGAGAATATGCTAACTCATGTAAGCTAACATTTGCTTGATTGATATTTTCTTTGGGTTTTAGATTTGTTTATGTGCAGGAAGTAGAAAAGTATTTCTGCAGTAAAAAATGAAGAATAGTCATTCACATTGCAAAAGGCTTTACTGCACGGCAAAATGCTTTAAGGCACAGCAGACAGCTTTAATGCACAGTAGACAGCTTTACTGCACAGCAGAAGACTTTAATGCACAACAGAAAGCTTTACTGCACAGTAGACGGTTTTATTGCACATCATGAAGTTTTACCGCACAGCAGAAAAGTCAGTCTTGTGGCAGAAATTGGAGAAAAGTTCATTCTGCGGCAGAAATAGAGGATAAGCCCACTTTGCAGCGTCTTTCCTTGGACTTGGACTCGACGTTTGTGCACAAACTGGCAGCGGCAAAATGGTACTTTGGAGCCCATTCTGCGAAGCACTAGGCCCGACTTCCTTCTTAGAAAAAGAAATGTAAAAAGAACCCTCGACAAACATTATAGGTTATTAAAACTTATTATTGTTGATTCAATAGTTTAACACTTTTAAGTTACTCTTGCAACAAATTTTACTTGTAGATGTGATATTTTGTCTAATACCACTATACATATTTTTTTTTGGTATTAATACTTGATGTAATAGACTTATTTTCATGTAGTGTACCCTTTTATTTAAAAGGAAAAATAGCAGTATTACTTTAGTGCACAATTCTAAACACTCATCAATTCATTCAATCATCAAGGGCTTTGTCTTTTTGGATTTTAATAGGCCCGATTCAATCATATTCAGAGAACAAGACGTGGAGCTGGCCAAAAATAATGGGCAGACCACCCATTTGGCTGGCCTTCCATAACTGCATCACTATCGGGGAGGAATTTTTTGTTTTTGGGATGAAGATGGGAACAAATGTTTAAATGATTTGCGTATACTGAACACTACTACTATATTTTTTTAATCATTAGCGTCTTCCATAACTGCACACTGTCGGGGAGGAATTTTTTGTTTTTGGGATACAGATGGGAACAAGTGTTTAAATGATTTGCGTATACTGAACGCTACTAAGATATTTTTTTAATGATTAGCGTCTTGCCCATTTTCAATTATATGCCCCCAATACATTTTCAATTACGTGCTCCCTAAGTTATGATGATTCACACATTTTCAATAATGGAGCCATTTTGTAGATGCTGATCAAATTTTTACTGAATTGTAGCTTCACATACCTAGACAGCTCTACGCATCAGTGGTCTTAAACGTGAGCCATGAAATCATCATATTGCACCTCTTCTTTGTATGAAATATATTTCAATGATATGTATATGTTCCATACAGGTAATTCCTATCTACAACAATGATATGTATATATTTCGTGAGCCACATTGTTTTGAGCACTTCCTCACCAACTCGAGACTAGAGACATATACAATAAATTTCACAAAAAATACAAGCAAATAATTGAAAGAATTACAAGTTAATTGGCACGGAATAAAGCCGGCAAACAACAATAGTTAAAAATAACAACTTCAATAGGAGATTTGTTGCCACCTTGTGCTGGTCAAGTGTCTTACCTCGAAGATTTCATTCAGAATTGACTATAGGAAGAAGTTGAAGAAATTGTATGACACCTGTAGGGTGAAGTTGTATGTGTTTGGGGGATTTATAGATTCTCAAAAGCTATGCAACGATCTATATGAACTTTTAGATATTATATTTTAAATCTTATTTAGAAGGTGTAACAACTTAAATTTGTAATTTCAAAAATAACCAATTAAACCATTTATTTTTAAAAGTAATAGATTAAGATTTGGGATATTAGAAAAATAAAATTATATATATATATATATAATATGTATATATGTAGATTAGAAATGCAAATGGCTCAATTTCTTAATTTTTTAAAATTTATTTTGCAAATTTTCATAATTTACACTTAGAACAAGTATCTCGCTCGATCAACTTGAGTAACTCTCAAACAACTATTGAAAGATCCTTCACTCAAGCCCGCCTCAACTCACTTGTATCTTCGCTCGTACTCACCCGAGTAGGCTCACTAAAATGCCATAATGGGACTCTGCTTCATGATTGGTATCGTGATCACACCCTGACCTCACTTAATCGAGCCATTAGCATTCAATTTTTAATTTCTTTTCACTTTTTTTTTTCATTATTTTATTACTAAAGTAGGATCACTCATATGACAACCTACATGTATATACTCGTAATATATGTGTATAAATGTAAACATTTCACTACAAAAGATATTATCTTCTTCAAGTACAATTAAAATCTATCATTGGATAATCCAAACAAATGGTTGAATTTAATTGGGGAGTTTAAGTAATTGTATCTAAGTTTGGTATTTGAGATTAAATTCTATAAGGACTTGGTGTAAACCAATGGGTTTACACTATCCAATAAGAATATGCCACATCATCATATTACTAAAATATAAATACATCTGATCACATATGATAACATTTTAATAAATACCATATTTAATGTTTTAAGTAAAAGGCTGAAGTGGTATTATTAGGTGTGATGGGATGTATTGAGTTTTAAGTAAAAAGTTGTTATGACAATCTCTTATTCGATAGTGTAAAACATTGCTGGTTCCATACTCCATTCTTACCAAATTCTGATTATTTGTATTTTAACCAAATACTATTAGTAATAGAGATTAAATTCTGTAAAAATGTGGTGTAAAACCCATATTTTACCCCTTCAATTCCAACATGCTACATTATATTATCACATATTTAAAAATAATCACAACCACACTCAATCAATTCTAATATACATATATAAATCCAACTAAATTAGGAGTTTATTTAGATGTTACTAGATGCGATAGGATGAAATAAATTTTAAGTAAAATGTTGATGTAACAATCTCTTATCAGATGATGTAAAATATGAATTTTACACCCTACCCTTGCTAAATTTGAACTCTTAGCAATATAATACTTGCAACCCTTGCATTACGGCAAAGCCTTTTCTTTTACAGGTGTGGGGATTTTGAGACCTAATTAAATGCAGTCCCTTTCAAGGTTTTCTAACATAAGGTCCATCCTAAATTCCTAATCCCAACAAAAAACCAATCAACCAAAGGCATTAATTAGTAGGATGGAGTGTGGTTTCTGGTTTGATTCTTTCAGCTACCTAAAAAGTAATAGAATCAATGTATACTACCCAAAAGGCTTAATCAATTAGAAAGCTTCCTTTATATGTCATGCCAATTTTGATTAATAATCTACGGTCTATATTATTTGGTGGCCTACAAATAAATAAGGTATACCATTTTTATTTATAACATGTAAAGGCTGTGCCTTTCGAGCTCTAAAGCCCCATATGCCACATCGTTGCGGTCTCAAAATATAAAGTGTTTACTACCATAATTAAGACATAAGACTTGTTTATTTATATTATACATATTCTTTTACTTGGGTTTCATAAAAGTATATAGTCCTTTCCTTGATGGTCCAAAATGGTTGGCATTATATGAAACATATAGACATGGATCTTTATCAAACCATAGACAACGCCCAACAATCAAATGTGCCTTTTACTTTATACGAATCGTGACTAAAGGGAAAAAAAATTTGAAAAAAAATAAAAATTTGCAATGTCAACTTCAAATTGGGGCCCAAATATATGCAGGCAAGATGATGAATGGACGTGCGTATCAAAAATGCTTCTAGGGTTCTCTCTCTCTAGGCCTATATTGCTTGGAGTTTTGTTTAGGTTCAAAGCAACCATTATTACAATTATAATCATGATACATAATTGTTATGTAATCAAGCTTATCCATGACGACCCATTTCACTTTTTACCCCAAAGAAGCATTCCCACCATATAAAAATACATTTCAAGGAAAGGCATAAAAATAAATTCAATTACATCAAGATGTAATTAGATGGGGCCAGAGCCCATGGTTTGCATGAGCTTTTTTATAATCGAGACAAATATAATTCGTTTTATGCTAGCTACCTACTATTTCCTTTATTGTGTTTGCTTGGCCGACTGATTTATGTGTCTATATATATATATTGGTTTGGATATGGGCAATGTCATAGCATTCTTTTTTCAGACTAAGCATAATTTAAAGCTAGTTAGTTAAAATTGAATTTTCAAATTTGGTTAAATTTTGTGCCAAAAAAAAGCTTACTTTGAATTTTTAATAGTATTAACTATTAGCTTGTCAGGATTATTATAAGTTTTGTGCTAAAGACACCAGTGTGTGTCATATCATTCAAATTTAGAACTTGTTGATACATTCAAGGGTTTTCAGTTAATTTGATTGATATTCTACACTAATTCCATACACAGAACTTATGGCATTATTAAAAAGTTTCTCAATGCCCCCAAAAAAAGAAAAACAAAGGGGCCACTAGACAAAGTACCTAGTGCTAGAATTCATTTCGTAACCCTATGATTAACATAACCATTTGGAACCAAAAAAAAGAAAAAAAAAGAAAAAGAAAAAGAAAACACCTTTCTCAATCACATATTCACATAAGTAAAAATTCAAAAAATAAAAGAAAAGAAAAAATCAACTGACTTACAATCACATAACTATCATTTGTCTGTGAAAATTTGTCTGTATTCTTGATATTTTTTTCGCCTAGCTAATACGGAGTTATTCCAATACATCGAGTAGGCCAATATTGAATTTGTCACCATGCAAGCTAAGGTTTGAGCATATATTAATGCGACAAAATTCGAAGTGGATTATTTTTGTCAATAGAAGGAAATAATTTAAAGGGCATAAGGTATTGGAGAGTTATACCGACGTCTAAAACTTATCTATCTTATCTTACCAAATTTCCATGCATGGTTGGTCCTTATTCCTTAAAGGTCCAGTACTCACTCACTAGTTATCTTTCACTGCAATTTGAATTTAAAACTTTAAAATTTGAGAAATTTTTTATGGCGCCTTCATTGGTTGATTTGTTTAAAAAAATGAGTAGGTAGAAAAATACAATCATACATAAGGATAAAATAAAAATGAAGTCTTAAAAAGTTATACATAGGTTCAGTTTGAGTAATCTCTTTCAATTCATTACGTAATAATTTATAAAATTATTCATGTATAAGGAAAAAATTTGGCTCTAAACATGTTTTAAATTATTTTTCTTCAACATACTCTATGATAATTGAAGAGATCATTAATATGTAATCACATGACTTATTAATGAGTTATGTTAATTGTTTAAATAATATAAATAAATAATTTTATAATTTGTCACATAAAGAATTAAAAAAGGTAATTTTAAATATGTTTGAAGTCGAAATTTATTTTTATTTAAATAAATTACAGGACTCTTTAAAAAACCCTAATATGTTTAAATTTAATTCAATAACTTGATGTAGTGTACTTATAAAACTATATCTAATTTTTAGCTTTTTTTTATTAAATGCTTTAGTTCAAAATGAACATATTAAAAAAAAAAAAAAAGAGCCTAGACCCTATTGGTACTATGGTTATTTTGCTTTCTAAAAATTCTGGTAGAATATTGCCTCAAATATGTCAGTGTCCATCAGCTTCAACGAAAAGAAGCAACAATGCATGGATGTTTCATCTTTTTTGTGGGTTCCAAATGGAAACCGCTATTGTTATCAGAAAGTGGTTTTCGATGCAGCCGTTGTTTCTCTCTTAACGTATATGCACTGCATGAGAAATATTGTTGAGAATTCGGGGGATTGTTTTTTGGTTTGTGGGGTTGGAATTGAAAGAAACTTGGAAAGTAACATATACAAAGGTTTCATCATGATCTGCCACGTGGACGGCTGAAATTGTCCTGCCCCCAGGTTCTCTTCCAAAAACAAAAAGACAAATCACCAATCCAATTTCTTTATGTCAAATCAAATACAGCCCTCTAGTAAAACGTTAATAAGGTAAAAAGATATGTTTTCTCTATTAGGGCCACACTACTCAATAGCATTTTTGCATGCATCCATGCATATTACAATTTGGGATTTGATTAGGTCTCCAGTAGGAAAAGTTAAAACCTCACCTCACCATGGAGTTCTAGAATGCCACGTTGTGTGAACACTACCTTACCATGCATGCTACTATACTATAGAATTTAGAGTGGTGAGAGAATTACAGACGGTGTATGGGGACATACAATGTCATATCAGCTAAAATTGTGTTTTGAAAAAAAGAAGAAGAGGATTTTGTAAGAGTTGTGTACAAGAGTGTACAATAAAGAGTGTATAACAAGATTTATGGCCTGTTTGGGGGAAATAGGGGAAGTAGAGTAGAGTAGATTTAGCTTAAAATTAATCTATCTTTAACTAATTTTACTTTACTCCCTTCCACTCATTCTCCTTCCTCCCTCCATCCAAACGGGCCCTTAACTTTATATTTCTGGATAATGCTTTTTAATTTTTCCCCCTCATCAAGTAAGGAAGAAGTTTTGAACAATAAGTTTAGAAGCACAACAAATTTCACAAAATATTGCAAAACTATCAAGATAACAAATTGTGAATAGTAGATAATAAATTAATATTGGAGGTGGACCCAAATGAGAACCGATATAGTCCTATAAACTTAACTATTGTGAAAATTGTTATGTTAGTATGGGTTTGAATTTAAGTTTTCATTGGGAGAACTAGCAACAAAAATTCTAATGACACAATATTCATAACTTTTTTCACAACCTTTAATAGTTTGTTGTGATTGGTGCTTATTATTATTATTATTATTATTATTATTATTATTTATTATTTATTTTTTATTTTTTGTGTTTAGTTGAATCACCAAAAAATTTGAACAATTTCTTTTAAAGTCACTTGCTAATGACACGTTTTTTTTCCACGACCAATGACATAGTTTGTAATGATTGGTGCATAACAAAAATAGTATTAGTTGTAGACCCATATAAAAGTAATGTTACTCTCCAATCAGAATTTCACATGATTCACATTAGTTTGTTGTGAAAAAAGTTATGTCCCTAAAAAAAAAATTACTTATTTTTTCCCTAACATGTTATGTTTTATTCTTAAAACTTTTATATATTTACTTATTTTTGTAGCTAATTTAACTTTATTTCATATTTTACGCGTGTGCATCTTTTTTTTTTTTTTTCTTTTGCAGTGGTGATAAGATTATTGAACCTTCGAACTATGTAATTTAAAATTTTATATATTATTTAAAAATTGATTTTTTTTACAATTTTTGTGTTTTATTTGTTTTCTTATTTGTATTGAAAAAAAGACAAGCAAGACCCCAAATTTATTTATTATTTCTTAGTGTACCAAGCTGACCTGACCCTTAAAAAATCAAGTGAAGGTCATAAGTTTTGCAACCTATATATAGGATGATTCATTTTTTATTTGACCAAAACTAATTGGGTCGAAGTTGAACTCGATTGATCCTTGCCAAGTCTACAGCTTATGAGTCCATAATTCTACACTGGATTATACATAGGGGTGGCAAAATTTAACACGACTCACGAACCCGATACGACACGACACGAAATTAGCAAGTTATGGGTTGAGGCTTAATGGACTCATGTCATATTCGGGTTGACACAACTGACACGTTTAATAAACTAGTTGGGTTAGAATTCATCACATAGAACCCATTTGACCTGTTTAATTAAGTGACATTTTACCAATATACCCTTCAAACCCTAGGTATATAAACTTATTAGTTGTTGTGGTTTATTTTCTTTGACATATTATGATTGATTATTTGTGATTTGAGATATGCTTTAATTTTGAATGATTAATTATTTGTGATGCAGTTATTCGTTAGTTTTGAATTTTATATTAAAAATATTTATTTGTTTGGTTTTTAATAATTCATATAAATTTGGTTAATACTAAAATTTGTTTTTTCTTTTTGTTTTGATAAAATCTAATAAATAGGCCGATACAACAGACCCGTTTAATAAATGGGTCGTGTTAGGGTTGAGTAATCTTGACCAATTTAATAAACATATCGGGTTAATGTTGATCTATATAGTTTGATACTCATGAGTCGACACGACACGAACCTGCCACACGAATACGAATTGCCACCCCTAATTATACATGAGAAATAAGAAAAAGAAAAAAGAAAAAAAAGAGAGGATAAGAATGCATTTAAAAAGAATAAAAAAACTGTGGATTTCTCTCTTTTAAAAAAGTCTGAAATTGACCAAGAAAGAAAGTATATATATTATCGAAGGTAAATTTGACAATCTCTCCAAAACTTTAGAAATTATTCAGCATATTTGGAGGACCACATTAGTAATGTCCAGTGGTCCTACCACCTAATTAGAAAAAATACCACATGTTTTAATCCGAGGATAAGTATGCAATTAAAAAGAATAAAAGAAAACGGTGTATTTCTCCCTTTCTAAAAAGACTTCGATTGATCAAGAAAGAAAGTTTTTTTTTTTTTTTTTTTTTTTTTTGGAGAATAGACCAAGAAAGAAAGAATGTATGTTATCACATGTAAATTTGAAAATCTCTCCAAAACTTTAGAAATTATTCAGTGTATTTGGAGGACCACGTGCATTAGTAGTGTCCTGTGGTTCTATCATCCAATTAAAAATGCCACATGTTTTAATTTGTGGACCCGAAATTCAAAATTAGTAAAGGTTAAAAATAAAGACAAAAAAAAAAAAACTATTTACAAAGATGTTGTCATTGGCTCAATTGAGCACAATGAAGTCATTGATGATGGCATGGGAAAAGCAGAAGAGGTTGTTGAATACAGGCTAATTAAAACACTTGAGGCTGCACAAGAAGGCATGGCCGGAGAGCCTGTCCAATGCAACAGAGGCGAAATTTCAAGTAGAAATCTCTCCATGACAACAATAAGAGCTGCCTTGTCTTCCTAGATTTCACTTCTCGTCTGCGAACCTCTGTAATTGGCATTAGATCATAGGATATTTTGGTAATTTTAATCTCTACTAGCTATGTGTCTATGATCTGAGTCAAAAAATTTAAACACATGATTTTTTTTTATTGGGTGGGAGGCCCATTAGACATTACTATTGAGGTGGTCCTTATATGGTGCAATGAATAAATTCTCTAAAAAACTAGTGGCTAGCTAGTGCTTAACAACTTTGGATATATGACCAATATGATAGTGTTGATTTAAAATGTAATTTTAGTAATTGCATATCCATCATAAATTTGATTTATGGATACTAGCCTCGTCATATGCGTTACATGTGAATTTAGAAATTCTTTATTTTGTTAACAAAAAGAAAACATTTTGAAATTGAAAGCATAAATAGTTATAGTTTAAGTATAAAAAGTGTGTCCCAATTTATTGAAATTTGAATTTTTACTTTTTAACTTTGTATTTTTATTGTCCCTCAAAAAAAACTTTGTATTTTTATTTAGTCTTTTATTTTTAGAATATATATATATATATATGTATATTTTTAATATGTGGATGTGTGTGGGGTTGTTAGTAGAAGTAGAATTTGATTAAGTTTCTCAATTTATCTGTCCCTTTTGTGCGTGTGTGTGAGTGTGATGATTTATTGCAAAGAAGAAAATCCAAGGTCCTGCCCACCTACAATTTCTGCATCCGAAATGTGAGCAAGAGTAGAGATCAGAAAGGACCTATGATAGTTACAAAAAGGGACCCAAGCAGCGAGGCCATGGGCGGCCAGCGACTAGCTTACTTTACAACAATGGACAAAGAACAACAACTAAAGGATTTGGATATCTTGTTGATGTCCTATATGTCGTTAATTTATGTTATTGCTAAATCACTTTCGATAAAGTGAAAATTATTTTTGAAAATTTTAGAAATTGGACACTAAAGAGTTCTATTCTAAATATATTTTATAATTAAATAAAAAGTTCAGTTAACAGATGCCCTTAACACATTTGTTAAGGAACTATTTTAGGAAAGTTTTAACCATTTAAATTTGGATAAGAGAAAGAAAGGTGGTTTAATATCAATGTTATCCTTTAATTAATGAATTAAATTAGATCGTTAATTTACATTGTTAGGTGGGAACCACAAAGCGCACCAAACAAGTTTTTGTTTTTCTGGCCACATGTAATCTATGCATATTGACAATTCCATGGATAATTATGCCTTAGAAAAGGGAAAAAGGTTTCTCATCACTTTGAGATACCAAAGCCTTGAGAAGAATTTGATTGGACGTGAGTGAACTTTTTGCTGTTAAAATCATAATAATTAATCAAAGGTATGTGACCTAGCTAGGGTAGGTAGGTAAGGATTGTGGGCGGTCGATATTAAGATTTGATTAAGCCTTTAAATGAAAGTGATTTTGCCCGTTTGTTAGGATAAATCTCGAAAAAGTGTTTGCCTTTTGCAAATGATTTTCTTGTTGAAATGGCTTCGAATTTTAATTAGACCTGTGAGGGTTTGGTTCAATGAAAGGACCATAAGTTTCTTGAAACTGTAACCTTAAGTGTCATTTTGCATTATATCATGGGTCTAAAACAAGGTCCTCAAAACTCTCTCTCTCTCTCTCTCTCTCTCTCTCTCTCTCACAGGGTCTCTTTCTATAAGCTTACAGTTGGATAGAGGGAATAAAGCATTGATTATGAGACCCCACAACTATGTCTATTTTCACATGATAGAAAGATTAAAGCAATAAGTCCTCTCTTTCTCTCTCCTATTGTGGTTCCACATTAAGTAAAGGTAAAGCAATGAGACTCTCTCTCTCTCTCTCTCTCTACAGCACCTAGATAATATAGCAAGACAGAAAAAGGAATGCATGGTGTGTAATCATAATCATTGTTTAGAGAATTTTGCTTTCAACAGTGTCCAGGTGTAACGTGTTGTTCCTGCCTCCTAGGCAGCAAATAAATACATTGAACATACATGTGAGTGAGAGAGTTATAGGGAGCCTCTTCATTATTTTAATGGCACAGACCGTGTTGAAAATGGAGTAGCTATGGTGGGTAAGCAGTGAAACTTTTGAATATTTCATTATCCATGCGCAGCCTCTTCATTGTCTTAGACTGTGGAAAATGCTATGACTGTTAAGGTGATGGGAATTATCATGCTTTTGGAAATTGAACAAGCTTTTCAAGTTGAAAATTGACATTGGCAAGGAAACATATAAAAAGTGATCATTGATATATTTGGTCACATACTTGGAATAGCCTAATAGGTCTGCTGCCATATAACAACAAATATTTGCATGAAAGATCCATGCACCGGGCAGAAACTTTGTAAGAAAAATTCAAATTTTACAGCTTGATGAGGAGACAAGAAAGCTAAAACATTTTACAATTTTGTTCCTCATCCAGTAATAATTCTAATTGTATATATCTTAGTTTTTTAAAGATTCAAATAGAGCTTTTTTATTGTAGTTTTTATTTTTTTAATTTTTTTTTTAATTTTTTGTATTTTGTAATTTGTATTTTCAGAGATCTTAGTTAGGTTCACAATGTAGAAGAAGATTTTATACTATCATGCATGTACGGCCGTATGGGGAATATGGCAAATGGGCAAATATATATGAGGATTCTACTTTTTTCTTCTGAAAGAATAATTGTATAGTAAATTAAATAATGCACTACAATGTTTCCTTGAGAGTGTGTATACTCTATAGAGAGATTAATCCTATTTTGGCGATACATGAGCCCACGGTTACTTTACTTGCACTACAAATAAATTTACTCAAGGTAGGATTATGAATATTTGACTTGCTACAGACACAAGCTATTTTACAACATTTTTACAAACTACTGATGTGACAAATTCTTACTAGTTTTAATATGGGCCCATCACTAATATCACATTTTTACTTATAAAAACTATTTAGAAAATGCTAAAACCACATCAGCAGTTTGTAAAAATATTGTAAAATAGTTTGTGTCTGTAGCATTACTCTTTATATACAATGGACTTAAGCTAAGGCCATGATATTTCTAACACTATCAATTTATATTTTTCTATTTTTGGAATGTCGACAACTAATAAGGTACGAACATCTAATTAAGGTGGGTACTCTGATAACTCATCTCTATACTTTTATTTATTTTTCAATTTCTTTTGTTATAATTATTACTTTTTACATAATAATTTCACAAATTTTCAAAAGCAACTTAAAAGTGGTTGGTTCTGATAATAATGTTGCATTAAATTTGTTAAGATTGTCTCCTTTACAAGATCCCCAATGGAGAATTTACTGTTCTACCGTCAAAAAATTGAAAGATGACGAAATTTTAAAGTGATATCGTACTATATGAAACAATAATCATAATGTAATTTTTCTTTCTTTCTTTCTAGTGGCACCATATCATCTTGACAATTAGGCAACTTATCAATCTTATATATTGACATAAAGTGTAAAGATATTAATTAGTCACAACATACATAAAGTGTAACCATATCAGGTTACTGCTAGTAGTGCCGCAAATTAATCGTAGAGTATATATACAACTTGCTAAGATTTTTATTTACAACAATTCTAGTCATTATATACACCCCGAAACTTTGGAACACATTATGTTCTTAATATATATTTATATATATATATATATTTATATATATATTTATATAACTTCTATTGTAAAATTTATAATTAGAATAGTCTACTACCATATGTGGGATCTACATAACAAGTAGTCTCCAATTTTTAATCAAAAAAGTAAGGTTAAAAAAAACGTTTTCAATTGTATAGAATCTTTAAACTGTATCAATCACAGCTATTACCATTAGTGGATGTAAAAATCATGAGGGTAGGGATTAGTATATAGACCCTATGTAATAAATTATACTTGTTTTAATTTTACTATTAGTTTTAATCTTACGAAAGTTTTGGTATTAACATATGTAATAATTAGCAATATTGTTTTTTTCTTAAGGAGATGAGCTGTGATACATTGATTTTCAAGAAGGGACAAAGCCTAAAATAGACCACATATGGGTAGTGTTTCCTCCATCGTCGGCAACAATAAAATCTAAATCCTTGAAATCTGTTTGTTTCCATTCATACGTTGACCTTATAATGCCAAAATTTTCTGGTTTCACAATCACCACATAATGGAGGTCGTCTTCATTCTTCAAACTTTGCAGAGCAATGGTTGGCTAGGGCTTTAATGTTCCACCGACTCCCTGGGGTCCGGGGCATTCATGAATTTGAACTATGTAACTTCACCAAAACCCTATAAGAAAGCACAAGAAGAATCTACAACAGCCAAAACGAGAAGACCTAACATGCGAGAAATTAAGGAAAATATACATGATATTGATATGTAGTTGACTTGATTGTTAGGGACATTAATGTAGTAAAAGCAATAGATAAATTGACTTAAAACTAATAATTTGACAAGTTTAGCACTCGCTATTAATGAATGACCTAGCTTAATTAATTAGTGCCCCCATGCATGTTTCTTTGGAATGGTATTATTCATGGATTGTGGCCTAAAAATCAACCGGCCTAATGACTAATATATTAGGCCTAGCCCTAACTACGACCAAGTCCAATTCTATTAATTAGCTAGCTGAGATTTTACCTACTCAATATCTTCGCGATCATTGGACGTGGTATGCTTGGGTTTCTCATTAACGCGGTACATGAGCATGACAGTGCTATGTTTATATATTTGGGTAAATTATACTAACATCTCTTAGGCGTAACACAATTAGATTTATTGTATTTAGATTTCAAGAAATTACACTCCGACCCCAAATGATCAAAATAATTGACACTTCGGGATTCTTGAGGTCAAGTGTGTGTAACTTGCCCAATTTATTTTTCCTTGGTAAATATATACTAGGATTAAATCTATGATTGCATTTTAGAAAAAGAAAAACTTTATTGTCTTGATTTATCTTGTGTATAAAGTTTAGTAAGTTAAAATAATTAAATTTAGACTATGTGCCTGCCTTTTACAGCTATTGTACATCTCCATGATGCATTTGTGGTTTGTGATTGAAGAAAGATGCAACTAAATCATGTTGTTGCCCCTCGTTGTAGGAAAGGTGCAAAATAATCCTTTTTGTTTTTTTCTGAACTTCTAGTTGTATAGCTACAACAAAGTTATGGAAAACAATCTCTAAGTATCATTATCAAATATTTTGGATTGCTAGGTCTTCTTGGCGATAGGGATATGATACATACATATATATATATAGGTGGAAGGAACTAGTCTAGAGACCCGAATTTTAACTTTCAGCTGATAGTTTTCATCATTTATTTGTAGAAAGTTGTATTAGCATAGCATAGCAATAATAACAACCAAATGATTGAAGAATACAAACAAAATATTGGCCAAAATAATATTAATTAAACCTAAACCTAGCCAACAAGTTCTCCAAGCCTACTAATTGCAGTATCAAGATAGTCGATTTGATTTTGTTCTTGTCCATGCACGTGGCGAAGGGTTTTCTCTACACGTGTTTACTAACTCATATAAATAAATAAATATATATAAATATATATATATTTATATTTGTATGTGTTTGTAGTACATTTTGTGCTCTATGATAAGTCTCAATTTGTATATATCCGGCCGATTGAATGTATCTACCCTATTAGTAAACTAAAGACAAATTGAAAAGCAAAAACACGACAGGTAGTTTTACTTTTATGCTAGATATGTTTCCATCTTATTGTTGGATTAGGATTATATATCTTAATCCAACTTTTGTATATAGGAAAGAGCCAAAATCATATATGTCACAGTACTGATCAAATATCTTTGTATTCAATTACCAGCCATCTAAATCTACCACAACAAGGACAACCAGAGACACTCATAGATGATGACACAGTATATATGTAGCATTATATGTCGCATTCTACAATACCCATTTGTTTGAAAGTATCTGAACCCCTGATTAACTAGTTAAATAAGATTTGCATCTGCTACAGAGGATGTTCAGGCTTTTCCTTAAAAGGAGGTCTAGAACACATTGAATTGAAAAAATGAGGTTAATCCAAATTAAGTTGCAGTCTTCATTGATGACTTAGTTGTCATCGTATCTCCTAAACAATGACATTATCGATGCATTCAAACAAGTGCCAGTTGGGTCTAATCTTTATTTAATAGTTTAATTTAGATTGGTTGGTGAAAATGGATGACACTTTTTTTAAAACTCTGAAAATATTAGGTGCATATTTCTTTCTACAAGTTATTTTATTCTACCAACTTTGAAAGTATTCCTTTGGAGTTGGACTAGAGACTCTTCCATCCTTTTCTGTAAAGCATAACATAATTACTATATAGGGATCTATAGTTTGCATCACTTAACTTTTTTGATTATTAAAATCCGTTCTAGAAACACGCCAAATTAAACCTTATATGATCTACGTGATGACTTAGCTGTTGCATTAGGTTTTTTTCTATATTTTTTTATTTTTGTAACTCAATTTCTAAGTTGACCAACAATTTGCTTATCCAATTGTGCCACTAAAAGTTGTATAAGCCAAGAAGGTAGGAGGATATGCAATGGATTATTATTAATATATTGTTTGTTATGATCTCGATAGGATTTCCATTAGTTGAATTTTGATACAAAGTGATTGCCGTGGGTTTAAATTTTTTTTTTTTGACAAGTTAAGACAAATATATTGCAATGTTAATGAGCTTACATTACATATAGGAAAAAAATTTCAAGAAAAGCTTAATATATTAATTTCTTACTTGGTTGGATTTTGTCTCCCCCAAAATATGCTTACACAGTATGACACACAATTCGATCTTTCGTGCATTTGACATGTGAAAAGTTTTGTCATATCATTCTGTAAAAAGATTTTCTGTAAATATTTTGTTTGTATATCAATGCCTTTTAACAAACACATGCATACCACACAACCTATCATATATATCTGTGTATTCTTAGCTTGCTCTTAAATTTGGTTACTTACTTATATAAACCATAATTTTGTAGATTATAATTACAATGGACACTTCCTAACTTTAACAATCCACGAAAGAAGCTTCTGTAACTTATGGTAGAATGCATGAGTTACACTCTTCTCTCATTAACATTTTATTCAAGTCAATGAAACTTTATAAATATTGGTTAAAGCGTGTATATATATTTTTCTCTTTTTAATTTTTTCTTGTTCTACTTTAAGATCCCATTTAGTATGAAGATAAGGGGACCATACATGAGGTTTTGGATTAAATATTTTAACCAATGTTTCATAAAGGATTTTTCTTGATAATTTTCTGTTAATGAGACTGAACAAAAACGCCTGGGAAAAAAAGACATCGTCATAGAGGTCTAATTATAATATATATTATAAAAAGTAGTAGTATGCTAGTATCTTTTTTTTTTTTTTTTTTTTTTTTGATCAGGCTAGTATCTTCTTTTAAGAGCTA
This sequence comes from Notholithocarpus densiflorus, assembly GCA_030021035.2. Taxonomy (NCBI): domain Eukaryota; kingdom Viridiplantae; phylum Streptophyta; class Magnoliopsida; order Fagales; family Fagaceae; genus Notholithocarpus; species Notholithocarpus densiflorus. The sequence goes on along the minus strand of JARYZH020000156.1, from coordinate 890,653 downwards.
CTTACAGTAATCTTGGGAAAGCAAAAGTATGTTTATAAAAGATAGGAGTACATGGTGAAAGTAGTATAGTATTAGTTTTGGTTGTTTCATTTGTATTGCATCACATGGATTCCTCTGTACAATTCTGACATCCAATGCTACGTACAAACTTTGTAGCTTCTCTCACTCTCTTTCTCTATCTCTCTCATTAAAGCTCATGAGCTTTTCTCTCTCTCTCTCTTTCTCTATAAACTTTGCAAGAATCTCTGCAAGGTCAGCTTTTTCTCTCTATCTGATCGTACGTCCGACCGTATTATTACCAAATGACGAAGCCTCTTCTCTTTTATTAATTCGAAGCTGTTTTTTAAGGTTTCTTTGTAAGTCGTGAATGTCACCCTCCATTAATTGTGGTCAATAATGGTGTCTGATTTTCACGCGCAATGAAGAGCTGGAAAGAATATATAGTACACTTCCATGCACATAGATGATAGATCTCCTCCACTTGAACTAACAAGATCAGTAAAAAAGCTAATGAACTCTCTAGTCTAGTGCAGATGGGATTGCACTACTCTCAATTTTCTTTTGTTGTTGTTAAACAAAACTTAATTCAGTCTTTCTTAATTTCTTTCCCTTTCTTGAGCATTTGGGTAATCACTGCATGTCATGTCAATATGTCATAGTAAAAGGAATAATTGTGCCTTTTAGGAAAACATATTTTATTTGATGTAATTAGTGAATTTGAAGAACTTTGAAATGAATGTGAAGTGAGGGCAAGGTTGGTTCTTTTAGTGGTTAATGCAATATTAACATTTTAACCATGCAACTTGTTCTATAAAGCAAACTTACACCATAAATATTGACGTTAAAAAAAGGAAAAAAAGAAAAAACCCAAGAACATAATATGTGCCTTGACTTGTGCTCTTATTTTCTTTTGATTAGGTTCTTGACTTACCCCTCTGCACATCAATTGAATGGGACAATTTAATGCAAAAACAGGACATATCACCTTTAATGAAAATTGAAAATAATGTTTACAATTAGGGTAAATTAACATTCATCATAATGATTCAAAAATCAACAAAATTAACTTATTTTAGAAAAGTATCATTCATTTGAAATGAATTCGTTTTATGGTTTAGATTAAGAGTAATGCTAAATATATTATAACATTAACCACATAAAATTTACAAATTGATATGCTACTAATCACTAAAAAATAATTTAAATATTCATTTGTTAGGTAGTTAAAGCACATCAATCACATTAATTGTTATATATATATATATATTTTTTTTTATAATATATTAATTGTCATATTAGTTTGTAATTTTTATATAACAATATTTGTAATAACAATTATTAGCATTTTTCTTAGATTAAATTTAAACAAAATATCATGTTGTTTGAAATTTTAAATGACGCGATAGTGTGTTGTTCAATTTAGAAAATAAAATTTTAATCATAAAATGAATGCAATGAAAAGGACTTGAAAAAAAAAAAAAAAAATCATGTTTTCCTTATTTCCTTTATCCTATTAAAGAAATTGCACTTTCTTTAGGCTAAGATTATTGTTAATAGGGTAATAAGCACTAATTATCACAGTCATTAGATGAAGTGACAAGAGTGGCTCAAAAAATGCGATTATGTGACCCCACTACTTGCGAATATACACATAAGGTCTTCTGAACAAAATCATGTAATTATTTCTCATTATGTTTCTCTAGCTCTCTCAATAAGTTCAATTTTATTTCACGTGCAATATATGCTGTAGATTTTGTTTCATCTAGGCCTTTAAAAAGCTCCCTTTCTCCATTCAAAGATGACCCAAAAGGCAAAGTGGTCTTAAATTCATTTTTTTTTTGGGGGGGCCTCCATATTCTAGTACTCCTCCATTTGTGTTTCCTTTAGAAAACCCAAAGTCCCTAAGCTTATAGGTCTTGAAATAGAGAAAAAAAGAAAAAGAAAGAGAATGGCACTAGAAGCTGTTGTTTTTCCACAAGACCCGTTTGGCTATGGTGGCAAAGATCTCTACAACTTATTAGGAGGAGGAGGGAGTTGGAGCTATGACTTTGGCCTAGCAAAAGAAGATGAACAAACAGGCTCTTTTGATTTTCTAGAGAGCCAAACAGAAAGCTGTCTCTATGGAGATTACAATTCCTCACCTCCTGATTCAATGGTACCTAATCTACACCATGAAGTTTTGCAGCACTCCAATCCATCCTTAAATTCCACCGATGCTACTATGCTAACTCCTTATGAATCACAACAAGGTGATAATTCAACAGCCATGTCTACTCGTCCCAAGAGACGCCGAGCTAAGAGTAGAAAAAACAAAGAAGAGATTGAGAACCAAAGAATGACTCACATTGCAGTTGAGAGAAACCGAAGAAAGCAAATGAATGAGTATCTCTCAGTGCTTCGTTCTTTAATGCCAGACTCCTACGTCCAAAGGGTATCTCTCTCTTTTAAAAAATTTCTATAAATGCATTGGCTTTTACTAAAAATGTTAACAAGTTCAATTTTTTTGACATGGGTTTTCTTTTCTGTTTTTTGTTGATTTGATGACCAGGGTGACCAAGCATCTATTATAGGGGGTGCTATTAATTTTGTTAAGGAGCTTGAGCAACGCTTACAATTTCTTGGTGCTAGTAAAGAAATGGAGTCAAAATCCGAGGCTGATACTTCTTTACCTTTCTCTGAGTTCTTCACCTTTCCGCAATACTCAACAAGTTCGAGTCACTGTGATAACTCTATGGCCATGAGTGAGACTGATACTCATCAAGTAGGTGTGGCTCAGTTGGCCATTGCTGACATAGAAGTAACCATGGTGGAGAGCCATGCAAACCTCAAAATAAGATCGAAAAGGCGGCCAAAGCTGCTCTTGAAGGTTGTCTCTGGGTTGCATGGTATGCGCCTCACAGTGCTTCACCTCAATGTCACAACCTTTGATGAAGTTGTGCTCTATTCTCTCAGTGTCAAGGTTAGAAAAAAATAGTTTTCACAGAGAAATTAAACACATACTCATACATGGCATATAGTATTTATTGTTCTATAGGTGAAAATTTATTGGTGTTTATCCAAAAATGTAGCATTTATTGGGTTTTTTTGGGCTAAAAGTAATGCATATTTATTTAGCATTAGTGATTTTTTTTTTCAATGAGCTAAAAGTGAAAGTTAATTGTGTTGTAATGCAGGTAGAGGATGAATGTAAGCTGAGTTCAGTGGATGAGATTGCCACAGCTGTCCATCAGATGCTAGGTAGGATTCAAGAAGAGCCAATGTTGAATTGAAAAACTTGCTCTATAATTGGCTCTATTTAATTTACCTTGATAGAGCAAATGTGGGAATTTTCTCTGCTTTTAGGTTGTATCAAATTTATTTTCTCCTACTTCTTATTTCTCTCATCTTTCCCTTCTCTTCAAACTTTGATTGCCGCTCTCTTTTTTCTTTATTTCTTTTTTGGTTTTCTTTCTCTCTTTATTTTTTTTAATGTTGTACTTTTCTTTTAAAATTTTAGTTTAATTTAGTTCCTTAAAAAAAAAAAATATTTTGGGGGGTGGTTTCCAATGGAGATTCTGTATGAATTAACCACACAACGCCTGGTCAATTCAACCTATTTCTTTTCCCTGGAGGATGAATATAAATAATAAAAAGGAGATGGGTTTGCATTTATCAATATGATATGTGAGAGTGTAGAGCTACATTGACATCAATCAACAACCAGCTAGCAAATCATGGGCAATTTATTAAAACTGATTCACTTTCTTACCATTAATACATGTGATAGTACTGTAAGGTTATATTATTAATCAATATTGCCAACCAACAACCAATTAAAAATCATGGACAATTTAATTATCATTCCCAATTTTTCATTTTTTGTTTCTTTTTCAGTCTGTCCGACAAATTATCTTTTTTTATTTAATTTAATTTTATTAATTTCTAAATTCGGCCTATGGGTTCTAGTCCAAGATTGGGAAATCCATCATCACGAGGAGCCTATGGTAATAAATGTTAATGACTGCATGGTTATGATTCATCATTCCTTCTTTTCTTTTCTTTTAATCGTAGGTTAATTGTTACTAGCTAGTAAAGTTTCCAAATTATTGTTGTACAATTCAAATTCAAATCCGAATTATTATGGCTTTAGAAAGTCAGAAAAGTATATAGTCTGAAAATCAAGATTTTGTTCTCAAAAAAGTCCAGATGAAACTTATCGAAACCCTCCTTTGAACCACTTGAGAAGGCTGCCATAAACAGCTTTAGAAGAGCTAAGCTTTTCTGCATTTCAATATTTTTCAGAGGGTACAATAAAAATACATTCTTATCATGATCTACAAGACCAAATAGAAGCCAAAAACCAATATCCAATGAAACATTTTTTGTGTGATACTTGTGAGTCTGAAATAACTGAATAAGCATCATTATTTTATGTGACTTTCAAATGGGCATCATGTGAGCTTTGAAGATAATTGTGGACCACGAAAGCTGTACGATGTTCACGGTTGCATCCCAATGTGAAAAAAGTTGATATGCTGATGGGGTTTGAGTGTCTTTAAGAAAACACAATAAAAGAGATTTAAAGTTGTTGATATGAATTATTAAAGAGACAATTGACAATTATGTGATGTTTGGAGATTGTTATGATTAACCATAAGGTTGTCAATTCTAAACTTGGTTCGATTAAAAATAAATAAAAAAATTTACCCTCAAGGTTAAAAAATTTTAACTTGGACAGTTGTTAGGTTCAATGATAGTTTCCATCTATAGTCAGAGCCTGCAGCCCCAGAAAAACTTTTGATGGGAGAATTGAAGGTTAAAATGCAGATCTTCTTTTTCTTGTGATGGCAGAAATCATTCCTTTCTATCCCTTTCTGAGCCCAACCAAATTTAGATGCCTCATTTTCCACTAATTGATGTTAGAGATCCATTTAGACTATTTGATTTGATATCATATTTTGATGTCCATTCCATAATAATTACTTGTTACTAGTAGACTTATACCGTCTAGACAAGACATCAATAAGGGTGGTCTTTCTATTTTTAAAATTAGCATAGACAGGATATAATCGCATGTCCCTTAATCGAGAATGAAGATTTTTAGCATTTAAAGTAATTGGAACCCATGCTTTTTTTTATCCTCTTTGTACTTATATTTTTTTGCTAGTCTATACAATATTGAACAATTAATTAGTCCACAATGGCTGTGGACGCAAATTTTGAAAACTTATTGGTGTACAGCTTGAACTAGTTTGGTTAATATATGTGGGGTGTACTAATTACTTAATACAATCTGATAAGGAAACCCACATTCACATTGCTGAACCTGGAATATCCCCTATCTCACCTTGTCAGAGTCAAATTGTAATTTTTACTTGAATTTTGTTGCATTCGAAAGATGAACAGGGAAAGAAAATTTGTTTAAAGGGTCGTGTGAACATAAAGTGGACAAGTTTAAGTTTTAGTGCTTTTGTTGCCAGCATAATTTGACATATATGTCACTGTATCTGAAGGAATCAGAAATGAACTAAAGTGGATGTTTCTTACTGTACTACTTTTGATGTGGACCAATACTCAATTGCGTGCCACAATGAAATCACAAATGTATTATATAATGTGTTATTAGAAAAATTGAGCAATGCCTCTTGACAGTATATATATATGTAAGGTCCTTTTCTTATTTCAGATTTCTGTCTCTCTCTCTTGGTTTTTCATATACAAGATGTCACATGCATTCAAGAAGGGTCTAAGCATCCATAGGTGAACAACTGTATTTCTTTATTCTTGCAAACCTCTATGGTTTTTTTTTTTTTTTTTAATATTCTCTCTCTCTCTCTCTCTCTCTACACACACACACACACATATATATATATATATATATATATATATTATATGCTTGTGTTTTTACCTTCTTGTTTTATAGTAGGAACATTTGGTTGAAAGATTCTAACCAAATTCTCTCTCTCTCTCTCTCTCTCATTACATAAGTTAATTTGGTTTAAAAAGAAAGCTTTATATCTAAAGTGACACCAAGAAAAGATTATAAGTGGTTAGGCTTGTTAGCATTTTGGAAGAAGAGAGAAAAGAACAAAAAGAGATGCAAGAGACTTCACTTTACATATATAAACTATTACTACACAACCCTAAGTTATAAAGAAATAGCTGCAGATAGTGACTTCCTTTGATCAAACAGAATAAAGCAAAAGAGATAAAGGTCCTAACAAAACAGTGACAATTTAACTGAAACGGGAAATACAAAGAACCATAGTACTATAACAATTATTTGAAAAAAAGTAGTGAGATTTTAACAATTTATTGGTCCCACGAATGAAAAGTTTAATTTGCATAATTTTATCTTTGGCAATTAATGCATTCTGGAAAGTTTCATTGGGTATTTGAAAAAAACAATGTTACCTATATAAGTCAATTTCACGAGGGTTCTCTGAGCTATGAAAAAATGAGTATGATTCGATTCCAAACAATTAATTTTACTTCGGAATTTTGATTGGAAAATGTTAAAGTTATTAATGATTTTATTACAAAATTTTGTATAAATAATTGATTAATGAAATATCAACATAATAAAAAAAATTGTCTTATACTTAAAGGTTGATATATTAGTTTGTTTTTACTTTGACACTTAATTATTGGCCTCAATCACCTCAAAAGTCATGCAAACTTGCAAAGTGATTGTTCACCCACAAATGTTTTAAAAGCTAAAGAACTGACATTTGACACTATCCTTCTTGTGTAAAAGATAAAATTACAAAGATCTCATTGAGATTTAGTATACTTTGATCTTTATTGTTTCAAATGGAACTAATTTTTTTACTTCAATTTCTACGATTTCTTATACTTGCATCCTTACTCCTCCAATGTTTGAAAACATATAGCTTATACAAATTTCCAAATTATCCTTTTTAATAGTTCGTTAGTTGGATGAGAAATTTGAACTTTAAATATCTCTATTAAAAATACTAAGAGTTGCTAAGTAAGCTATAAGGCCAATAACTTTCCAAATTATCCTTATTACATATGAAAAATAAGTTACTATTAAAACTTGAGATAATGTAGGTAGATGAAGATAAAAGTCAAAGAGTTAGAAAGAAGTTGTGCTATAATATTTTAGACTTTAAGAAGACCATAAAAGCTTTGGAAGAGATTAGGAAAGTTGAGTCATGGACTTTTTTTAAAGCTCTTCTTCGACTGCATTCTTATACAACTTCAATTTGGTGTGTCTCATCTTATGTTTGAATTGAGGGTGGGTGGGGGAGAACAAAAATGATCGAATTATACTAAAAGCAAACATAAGAAGGGGGGGGGGGGGGGGGAACAAAAATGATCGAATTATACTAAAATCATTTTGTTCCAAACATATCATCTCAATTTGAAAGAAAATCCAATTAGATTTTAAAATTGAGCTCTAATTTTGTGTCATATGTTTCAAATTTTTTTTTTTTTTAATTTGTGTCAAGTGAGTTAATTAAGTGCAAATTAGAAAGAGTCCATATAAATGAACCATAAAAAACTCAATCATATATCTAATTCTATATCTAAATTAGAAGAAAAGAGAGTTTGAAAAATTTTACTTTCCAATGCCATTTTACTTTCCAATATACATTTTGTTATTTATTAAGTAGAAACTTATATAAGTATATGATGTGTGTGTGCATATATTGTGTATGTGCATGTGCATATGCATGGGTTCTAAACTAGTTTATATAAAATGGAATTGAATATATGACACAATATATAGATTTTAAGCCCAACTATATTTGAAGGCTTGTTAAAATAATATTTGATTTTTTACCCAAAAAACAATGTTTTTCAAAGAAAAGAAAATAATAATATATAAAAATTATAAGAGTTTATTACAACAACAGAGCATGGATGTCATAGGTTGAAATTCTATCTTATCTACTTATAAATAAATAAAAATTATTTGAGCATAAGTATAAAGTTCGTAACAAAATAAGGTAGATGTTAACCTGATAAATGGGTATGCATAACCAGCCTCTTAGTTTTATTGTATCATATATATTTTGAGATGTCAGTCATATACAGAATTACAGAATATCCCACATAAATTAATGTTTTGTATATAGTGTTAAAGTATTTGCAACTACTAAATAATAATAATAAAATTGCAGGTAAAGCGACCCAGTTGACTAAATATCCATGGACATGACCATTAGAAAGGACTAAGCCGGATTATTGGGCCCAATTTATTTTTAATGGGCCATTTAGATTGATTATTCTCTTGAATCCGGTCCTCTTTAGATAATTTACGTGGGAATCTTAATTTCTATATTTTTTCCTATAAAATGGAAACTAATATTATAAAAGTGAAAATAGTAGATGAGATTTAAAAGTGTTAATTCCAAACCTTTTTTAAAATGATGTGATTAATTTCTAACAAAATATAGTTGATACAATATTTTAAATTTTCTAAATTAAGCTATTTATATTTTTTTATTTGAAAGTGTTTTAAATTTTGTAAGTATTTTTTCCAAAGAAACATAATGCATTTTTTATATTCAATTATTATATAAGGTAAGATATTTTGTAAATTAATTAGTGGCAGTGCCAGCAAATTTTCTCAAGTGGGCAAACCAAATTTATCATTTGTATTCTGTTAACTTTAACTCTCTATATAAATGCGTATAACTTTATTTTGGAAAAACAACAAAAATCTTTTGCTAAAGAAATTTACTTATATATTTTTATTTACTTATACTTTAAATGCGACTAAAATTAATAACTTATATATGACAAAAAAGTGAATATTAAAAGGAAAATAAATGAGATAACAATAAATTAAAGAGCATTTATACTTTTTTTTTAATGAAAAGGGGCCATCACCTAAAATTTACTCAATATTTTAAAATTTTAACATTATATACTGGGGGAGGGGGCATTTTTGGAAAATCTAGATTTAATGTGTGGTTGGAATTTGTTTTTAGTGCTCCTTAAAAACAGTCCATCCTCTTGAATGACCTAAAGAACTAGAAAATATAAGTAAATTCATCACTTATATTAGAGAAAAAATACAAGACTTTAATAACATATAAGAAAATTTTAATTTGATCAAGAACCTACTAATTACATTACGCTGAAAATTTGACATAATTGTCCATGAAACAATTCCTCTTCTACACAAACCTTTTTCCCAAAGCATCACCGAAGATGACCAAATGGACCAAACTAGACTGAAATGTTATGCTAATGTGGCTGAATGGACTGAACTGGACTGAAGTGAATTGAAATGTTACGTTAATATGGTTCAACAAAAGCGTAACAATAATATATGCTACACTTCAACATATAAAAACGTAACAACAATAGATGTTAAGTTTCAACAGTTAATCACTACATTAGACATTACGCCCTAATATATAGAAATTTAGACCCTTTTTTTTTCTTTTTTTATTTATAAAAAAATATTAATATATGGTACAAAAAGATCCTGCTAGCTGTGTGGTAATCTGACTGTTCCTGCAAACATCACGGATGCAGATCTTCAGTCAAACACAGATTTATCCCCTGTTCAAACATAATATATACATTGTAACTTTGTAAGACCATGACTATGACTCTTCACACTCAAATAAAAAAAATCTCATCTGTGTCTCTTACATTGAGCTGTCTCTTTATCTTCCTTGGTTTCTTTGATCCCTCTATATATATCCTTTTCAGGATTGTTCTTTTCATTTTATACATGAAACTGTCTTATTAGAAATTAAACTTGTTAAGTTATTTGTTTTACAAAATAGGTCAAGTTGATGTTAGTTTTGAGGACTTGTATGTTTAGCTTCAAGATGCAATTAATTCAATTTTCCTTCAATACCAAGAAGCCACCTACTTTTAAGCATGGATTATAAGCAATCTATTTTACATCTTTAACCACCCAAAACATGTAATGCTCTTCTAGTTTAAAATTAGATTTCAATATTATTATTTTATCTTGTCTTTGATGATTTAAAAGCTGCGACCTTTATTAGTCTTAGCTTTAGTGTATTGAGGCTTGGCAAGGAATTGCATTTTCTTTTCTTTTTGTATAATTTTTTTTTTATTTGGTTTCTTTTCGTTTTCTAATACCAAAATCAAAGTTAAAAATTAAATTATGATTTTAATTAATCATATGTTACCTTATTCAAGATAAAGTAAACTTCTTTTAAATTTGTTTTTTTCATTTTTTGAAATTAAATTTTAGTCGATTAAAATTTTGTGGTTTAAATAATTAAATTTACTATATCTCAAATGTTTAAGTTTTTTGGACAATTAGTAATTTAACATGGTTTTATTAACCATGTCAATCTGGCTATAAAGTAAAGCTGTCTGGGTCATAATTGTGAGGTAGGGAGTTTTGCTCCCATGTGGATTCCCTTTAAATCACTAAATTTCGTGAGATTCACTGCCAACCCCAATGATTTATACCACACTCCATGCATTGCGATTAATGAGGATATATCCGTGTTCAAATAAAGCGTGGGATGCTCGTTCTACATTGATATCATTCTGCAAATCAAACTCTAGTAGAAGTATCATGTATAGGACCTACAAATGTGAACTTGGACTCATCATATCAATGTTATATAACTACTACTTCAAAATTCTAAAATTCATTCCACTTCATCTTAATACATAATTAATATATTTCCTCCCATTGAAAAGATAGATTGTAAATATTCTTAAACCCCGAAAGATGCAAGTGAGTTATGCCAATTCTTCCGAAAAGTACAACTTTGAAAAAAAAAAAAAAAATTCAGCTCGAAAAATCATGTTAACAAAAATTACCAAACTCAATCCTCCCGTTAAGTGTTCATTAGGATAGTTGAAATTCAATCACTTATTTGATTTTAAAAAATTAAATTAAGCATCATGACTTTGCCTTAATCAACAAATTTAATTTAATTAATGAATAGAACAAAAGAGGGGGCATATATAACTTTGTATTACTTTTTATATTACCACCTCCTCTTTTGTTCTATTCATACCCATTTATTATTACTACAAAAAAACGTCGTCTATTATAATGACAAAAGTTTATTTTTATTTTTATACCTTTTATTCATACCTTTTATTTTTTAATTTAAGACATATGAAAAAAGATTAAATGAATAAATGAAGTAGTTGGATCTTTTGTAGTAAGAAAAAAAAAAGTAAAAATACAAATATAATGAAGAAAAAAAAGATTGAGACTTTAAAAAAAATATGTCAAAAATATGGTCCGTCAAAATTTTTTTTTTTTTAAATAAAATAAAAATGGGGTAATTACTTCACTCTATCTCCAAGGAAAATGTCTCTTATACACACCCACTTACCATGGCCGGCCCAAGGCCTGCCTAAGGTCCCCACTACAAAAAAAAGTTTTACCTCTTAGAAAAAAGACCGCATCCTCCATTATAAAAGACCCAAATTTTATTAAAAAAATAATTTTTTTTTCAAATGGTTGTGCACTTTTTTTTAAAATTATTTGTGATGTTAGGGATGCCACAAATTTCACTATAGGCTTACAAACTGACATGTCACCAATCACAAAAAATAATTTAAACTTTCATTAGTTACGTTATTAAAGTTCATCTATCACAATTATTGTCACACATATTGTAAACATTTTGTAGTACCTTTACATTTTCTTTTCTTCTTTTTTTTCTTTTTTTTAATTTCTGACAAAGCTTTCAAAATATAAGACTAATAGAAACCGAACCTAATTGAAATCCTAAAATACTTCAAGAAAAAAAGTTGCAAATGTATTAAATCATCAAAGATGATTAATCTCTTCTAATAGTTTGAGACTTTAATTATTGTAAACTAATTTCCTACAAAGCCACACAAAATAATATATATATTTTCCACTTAAATTAGATTACAAATATACTTAACTATGTATTTTCATAAATCCAAGATAAAGTAATTTTATTTATTTTTAAATAATATATATATATTTTCTTTTTGTTAATATTAATACTTTAACTATGATATTCAATTCTCTATATGAAAATAGCCTTAGTTTTAGTTAGTATTATTCATTTAATTATGTATTTAATGCATCAAATTTACTTCGATTTGATTAATATTAAATAATTTTATTTAATTAATATTTATATATAAAAGGCTCAACGCAAATCTTTCGCTTTGGCTCCAATTTATGTTAGGCCAGCCCTGCTACTTACACACCTTACACACGTTTTGGAACTAAAATTGTGACTTGAAGTCACAATTTTTGTGCAAAAGTGACAAATTGCTGTCAAGGAAGCTACGGCACTATAAAATAGACAAGGAAAATGAGATTTCTAGCCCAATTAGGTAAAGGAGAAGAGAGATTGCTCTAGAATAGAACTTTTCTATCAAACCTTCTAAATTTTGTAAGTATAATACAAGGATTGAGATCCGGTGCAATAGGGCTATTGCACCATGCAATAGGAAATCAATAGTTAAGATTCAAAGTTGCAAAAATCACTTTTAATCTCAACCCTTGAATCAAATTTTTTTAACCGTCAACTTTTTATCATTTCACTTTTACACTTTATTTTTTCACCTCTCTCACACCCCATGGTTAATTGCACGGTGTAATAGTATTTTGAAGAAGAAGGAACCCGACCATGGTCCAATCTTCCCAATGGCTAATGACATATAAGTGGGTCAAGAACGATAATGACCAAGTGGTGAGTAAGTGCAAGCTCTATAGACCCTTCTCTAGAAAACAAGGTCCTTATATAATTGAGGGTGAAATAACAAACACAAGTAGTAGGGAGAGCTTTGTTGGTGCCTATGCTTGTGTTACAAAATTTGGTTGGGTACTTTTCTGTAACAAACAAAAAGAGGGTGGCACATGCACATCTTTCTTTTTGTATACACCTTTTGGCAATGAGGTTATAAAGCTACCAGATTTAGATGCAAATTTTGATAAGGTAACATTTTCTTCAACTCCTAATTCTCCGGAGTGTGTTTTCTTTGTGATCGAAACAGTTGCCGATGAAGTCTATTACCATCAACACTTGCCAGTTGAGTGATAAATCATGGCAAACTCATGAATTTCGAATTGAAGAACTTCTAGGTCCAATAAGAGACGTGGTCTATATTGATGGAAACTTCTATTATCTTTTTGGTACGTATACACTGGCTACTTTTAACACTACACATAAAGAATTGTGCTTGATCACAAAGTTAAGACCTCCGGAATATCATAGGTACCATTTGATACCTCACCTATTTGATTCCCATGGAAAGCTATTTGTGGCATATTATGATCATTCGGATCCCTTCCCTGTATCCAATGGTGATTCCATCTATAAATCAAGTTTAACAGGTCTCAGAGGGCTTGGGGTTGTAAGCAAAGCTTGAAGAATCATTCACTATTTCTTAGCTGCAATTCATTCTCCATTCGAGCAGTTGGGAGAGCAAGAGAGTTAGCAAACAAAGTGTTCTACAACAACGAGGAATTCAATGGCGTCCCCTTTTTTATCTCTATGGAAGACCATTATTGGACCTGTGATCGTAAGGGTTTTCATATTTATGAGGATGAATATGTTAAGGAAGGGCTTAAGAGTGTTTGGATTGTACCTCCTCAAGCATGAAGATGCTTTTTGTTCAGTCAGCTTGGTTCTAGAGAACATGGACAAGAATAAGATCATTAGCTGAATAAGTAACTGAACTTTGTCAATGTCTCCCTATTAGAATTGATTTTTTGAAAAAAAAAAAAACACAACTTTCATTGGTACATTTAAGGATAGGTCCAACTATTTGTCCATTACAGCATGTTCAAGTTTGTTTCTACTGTTTCCCTTGTTATAAATTTTTGTTTAAGGTACGCATTTAGAATATTCAATTCCTTTTGGTTTAGAGGATGGTTCATTTGTGATATATTCAGCCTTAATACATAGGATGGAAACTTTTATTGTCTTTTAGGTATGCAGACACTGATTGCTTTTAATACTACACATAAAGAATTGCATGTGCTCACAAAGTCGACACCTCTCAAATATAAGGGGCTAAAATATTGGATACCTCACCTGTTTGACTCCAATGGAGAGCTATATCGGCTCAGTGCAGAGCTACATTGGCTCAGTCAAGGACTCTTGTTCTGTGTATCCAAGTTTGACAGGTCTCAGATGGCTTGGGATTTTAAGCAAGGCTTGAAGAATCAAGCACTATTTCGTAGCTGCAACTCATTCTCTGTTCCAGCAGTTGAGAAAGCATGCAAGTTAACAAACAATGTGTTCTACACCAACGAATTCAATGGCTTTCACTTCTTTTGCTCTAAGGATCTTGAGACCTATAAGTGTGAGGGTTCTGAAGCTTACGATAGGGATGCTAAGCAAGGGCTTAAATAGTGTTTGGATTGAACCTCCTCAAGCTTGAAGGTGCTTTTTGCTCAGTTGGCTTGGTTGGTCTTAAAATGGACATGGGTAAGATTATCTAAATAACTGAACTTTGTCAATGTCTTCTATTATAAATATTGAAGAAAAAAAAAAAAAAACCTTTCATTTGTACGCTTAAGAACAGGTCCTGCATGCTATAAGTCCATTACATCATGTTCATGTTTGACTCTATAGCTTCCCTTGTAGTATGTAGGATTCAATTTTTTTAGAGTTAGTGGAAGTTTTATCTGTAATGTAATCAACCTATTTTCACCCCACGTGTACTCTGAGAGCCCAAATTTCCCTCTCAGAATTTGGTAAGCCTAAGTAATTGAAACCTAGCCCAAATTACAGCAATTATAAATGTAGTTTAGCTTAAATAAATTTAATGTTGTTGCTGCATACTATTGCTATGCATTTGGTAATAGGCAGTACAAACAAACATGACATGTACACAATGATACAAGAACTTTATTCATTGCGGACCAGATGCTAGGATCCCCAATTATTTGGTTGAAAGATTATTTATACAGCACCTGTTAATACCAAAATTAGAATTGATTGATACTCAAATCTTTGTTCACATCTCTGGTAGCAACTTCCTGGTCGTTTTAACTTTAGGCCAGGAGTCCCACACTTCATTTTATATTCGCATGCACAAACAAAGAGAATCTGGCATGATAGAAATTGCAGTGCTTAGAATAATAAACATGAATGAAAATAACTGAACCACAAGTATAAATTTCAGACCAACTAATGCATGTTATTTCTTCCATCTTCTTGTTTTACCTTGATGTTTGTATGTGTACACATTTTACTTGGTTCTTATAGACTTGTAAAATTGCACCCGAACCTGTTACTCACTCCATCCTAGAGGATAAAAATGGGTATGGGTAGGGAATCCATGAAAAACAGGTCAACCTGCATCCTGCCCACTAAAGAGATGGGATGGGTTGGGTTGACCCTTGGGTCACCCAGGTAGACTATTTCTTTTAATTTTTTTATTGACCCATTTTCATTATATACTAAGTTATATTAAATTTTCTATATTGTCAAATGTCGATGAAAATACTAAAAACATTACTTGTCAACTTAAAGTGTAATACATAAATATGAATATTTCTACCATTGCATTCGCAACTAATATTGAGTAGTTTTGTACTAAATACTTATTTTCCTTCACCTAACATGTTATATTTTATTACTTATCAATATATATATATATATATATGTATATATATATATATTCATTCTTAAAAATATAAATATTTAGGTATTTTTATATGCTATTTAACTTTATTAATGTTTTACATATAATAGGTGCATCTGAGGTTGAACTTAGGACCATGGTATCCAATTTTTCTTTTCTTTTGTAAAAAAATACATTCAAGTTTCTTATTTATTTATTGTTTTTAAAAAATTATGGATCATATCAAGTTGACCTAACCTATCAAATCAAAAATTGGATAAGGATAATAAGATTAGCAACCCGTTTTTGGTTGGTACCTGACCTGTTTGCCAAGTCTAGGTCCTTACATGGCAAATTTTCTAGAACCGAATTTTTATTTGCTACACTAAAAGGGACTTTATTTGCATCATAGACAATTACACAGATCCCAAATGACAACTAGATAATAGATCAAGTCGGACAAATATTGAAACAAGTGAAGACGCACCTGCTGGTAACATGGTAATCAAGTCCTATGATAAGTTGGTATGGGCACTCCTGACTCTTCGGTCAGTTTTTTGTAAGCATTTTGCACTCTTAGAGTGACAGGCCCAACTTGTCCGGTGCCAATTATGCGTCCATCTATCTTCACAACCTGGAAAAGGAAATTTTTTTCATTTATGTATCACTTAACATGAAGAGGCAAGGATTATAACATTGAAAGAAAACTGGCAGTAGAACCCAAAACTTAAGCATTTTTCATTTCAAGTTCTCTCACTGCTTTGCTTATTAAGTTTTACTATCTATAGGTTCTGCAGTATCACATCAAGTGACTCAAATGATCAAATTCTATGAAAGGCTGCTTCCAATGGACATTAGTAATTGCAACCAAACCTACTCATTTACTTGAGGGTGTACATGGGTATAGGGTTTACCCACCACTCGACTCAATCCTGTGGGTGACAAAAAGATCCAATTTCAACTGACAACTGTCAGGTTTCTGACCAGCCTTGACCTTCTGTTTGGTGGTTGGGCATCAAAAGGATTATTGGTTGTTGCTTTGCCAAAAATCCCCTCTAACGCCCCCACAGGTCCAAAGCAGAGTTGCACTGTTGGCCCAGCACAAATAATCCCTTGAAGTGGCATTATATTTTTTTGCCTTTTTTTTTGGATAGATTATCTTGTTAGAAGTATGTGGTTAAATGATTAATTTTACCATATCTTAATAGCTTAAGCTTTTAAGACAATCGGTACTTTAACATGGTATCAGAGTAAGAGATCTTGAGTTCGATTTCTGTCTCCTCCACTCTACCTTCCATTTAAAATCTCATATATTGGGCCTTACCTATTATAAGGGAGTTTGAGCCCACATGTGAAAGGAAGTGTTAGATGTAGTTAAATGATTAAATTTACCATATCCTAATAGCTTAAACTTTTGATAAAATTGGTAATTTAACATATCCCACGAAGTGGCAAGTCTATCTTGGATAACTAAAATATAAAGCTTTACCATGATTTTCATTTCAATAAATAAATTTTCAAGGTTCAAGAATGAGAGTAAAAGATAAAATGAAATTATGCAAGCAACATTGGTGTAATTTGTTTTTAGAATGAAACTTATCTATCAAGTGAACAGCAATTCCCTTCATTAAAAAAAGAAAAAAGAACAGCAATTGGAGCTGCTAGAGCATCAATTAGACAGAAAGCCTACTTAGTACACCAAAAGCCTGCACTAGACTCCATAATTTTAAAATAAACTATGGTTGGCATAGGGTTGGGTTCAAAATGACCTTATCCAATCCCATCACTAACAAATAGGTTGGAAATACACCCAAAAAAAAAAATCCCATCAGTTATTATGTGAGTGACCCATGAGCAGATCTTATTTGAGAACATTTCAATATTTCAGGAAAAAATGTACTTACCGGTGTGAGTTCTCCCATTGTCCCTGTCGTCCATACCTGCAAGGTATTGATCTTGCTTAAACTAAAAACATAAATTTGAACAAAAAAGAAGGCAGGGATTTAAACTAGAAAGAAAGTTCATGAACAAGATATTAAATGGGTTTGAACCCATTCATAGTTGACCCTATATTCCGTCCATAAGAGCAAAAATTAAAGTGAGTGTCTGGTGAGAATTAAGTCATATTTACCAATCAAATAATGGGACTTATTCCCATTCAGTGCATGTGTGCATTATTACTTTGCATGCCAATACTAGGTAACCATTACAATTAAATGAGCAATTAATGGGAATGAAATCACCATTCAGTTTAACAGAAAGGACTATCATAACTTAACACTAACAAAAGGAAAAACTTAACATGACATAAGTAAAAGAAAAATGATCTACATGATTAATCAAGATATGCTGTACATTTTAAGGAATATAATATTGATGCCAGTTCAATAATCTAGTGAAAATCGTCCAACAACAGTTAATGATGATCTACATAGAGATTTTTTGCATGATGCTTCTGATACCAAAATGAACAATCAACAACAACACCAAGCCTTAGTCCCAAGATATACTAAAATTAACAATCAAATAAAAAATAATATTTGATTTGTAAAATACCAAGACACTTTGTTATAACCTAAATAAATGATCCTATAAGTTCTTAGTCAAAACTTCTTAGGGTATTTCACAACAGAGATTCCAAAAAACAAATTAATATAAAAACCTCATCTGCAGTGTGGAATTCTGATAAGCTGATTCTTCGTTCCACTAGGACCAACTGTTCCTTTACCACAAAGTCCATGACCTGCAAAACCAGAAACAAATGGGTCATGTCATGCCAAAATATTACGATTTACCAATCATACATGTATTTCGGACAGCAGTTCAATTATTATTAGCTCATCTGTTTGGGAAAGAGGAATAAAGAAAAAAAAGTCAACACCTAGTCATGCAACCAAAGGTTAAGGCCAGCATGCAGTTCAAGTGGAACCGGTTCAGAAACCTGTTAATGTCACTCTATGAAGTAACATTCTCCCAAAAACTTATCTTTTGTCCTCACAGAGATGCTCACAAAGTTTCTAATTATAGAAAAATTATAACATGTTGAATATAAGTACAACTAAAAAGTTGAATTCAGGGTCCAATAGCATAAAAAACTTCTGTTCTGCATGTAATGTACAAAGACTATACCCTAATTCATGTTGACTTGATTTTTATAGTGAATCATATTTACATCTTTTATTGCCCCCATCCATGTCAATATCATAATGGATAGCATTCACTAGTCACCGTCTAATTATACAGTTATAGATTATCTCCTTTTCCAGACAAGATTGAGATTAGCTTAGCTAAATTCATTTTGACCAATATACATTGATTTACTTTGCATAATACTCATTTCCTATTTGAGATTTTACAGAAGGAAGTACAAATTTTCATGGTGCACAATAAAAATTGTTAGAATGGGAAAAGGAAGTATACACAACTTACAGTTGCTCGAGTTATGCCAGGAAGACAATAATCAGCATGAGGTGTCAGAATATGACCTTTCTTCACTAAAAACTGCATAATTAAATAGACAAGTCTTTTTCAGTTTAAAAGATAACTTTCAAAATACATGCCATAGGAATGTAAGACTGCCTCATGTACATACAGATCTGAAATTAGAAACTGTAGAAAATGCATAAGCTTACAATATTTGTAGCATTTGTTTCTGATACATAACCATCCTTGTCAAGCATGATGGCATCATCAGCATTGGCATTATTACCCTCTATCTGCACCATACCAGAAGTTGCTGAAAAGTGAGACCGTGGGACTCATTTTAAATGTGTAAATAGTACCGTGGGACTCATTTTTAATGAAAAAGTTGCTGAAAAGTGAGGTTTGTGAGTCCCGTAAACAGTACACGAGACCCACTTGTGTGGCTGAAAAGTGGTTGAAAAGTCAAATTGTCCGGCTAAAAAAAAAAAAAAAAAAGCTGAAAACACAAACGCCCAACATGGACGCGCAAACCAAACGCACACTAAAAATCAGTGTAAATAAAAATACAAAAGAAATACATCAATCAAAATGACAAATACTACCATGGTACCCATCAAAAAACTATGGGTTTCCACCGTGCTCTCATATACTGAGTGAGTTGGGCTGTAAACTCTCACAAATCATATACAAAATTGAACTCTCACAAAATTGAACTCTCCGCCCTTTGGTTTTTATTAGGAATACTGATGATCAAATCATACCACCCATAGCATTGATTAGATCATAAGGTAAACCCTGAAGAATTCCTTGTCCCCATACACTTTTATAAGTATGATGATGACCATTTATACAATAGTTGAATATCATCATAGTTTCTGCTCTCTCTCTCTCTCTCTCTCTCTCTCTCTCTATATATATATATATAAAATGTTGAGACTAGGAAAATACCTTTGCAAGTATGTTGTTGAGGAGGTTATTGTGGTGAATCTTTGAATCCAAATTCTGTTGATAACACCAAAAATCCAGAGTTGGTAGCATGAATACAAAAGTGCATCAATCAAATAAAACCTTTGGTAGTTTTGAATTACGCTTGTTCATTCCCACCTTTAGGGACCACCATTGAGAATAACAAATAATGAATAGTAGCAGAAGATAACCAAATTGCTAAGCATAAATCAATACTTCAATGTCAGCAGTAAAGAATTTTCCTAAGATAGGGTGTCTTCTTAAGGAGAGAGGTTTGGTGCCATAATTTTCTGAGATTTGATGAGGAATATTTTTGAGGAACCATCTTGGTTGAGTTTTGCGATGATAAGACACAGGAAATATATTTTTCATCTTCTACATTTGAGCGGAAGCTGGAAGCTTGGGTTCCCATTGAAAAAGTATATGGAGCCCAAAGTATACTAGAAAGGTTACATTCTTTGTTTGGTCAGCTGCATTGGGGAAGCTTTTGACAGTGGAGAACTGTCGTGGGACAGAAATTATTGTAGTAGATCGGTGTTGCATTTGTAAGGCACATGTAGAAACAGTGGGCCATTTTCTATTCACTATTTGGTGGCTAGAGAATTTTGGAAATTAGACTTGAGCTGGAATAAATGGGTAATTCCTGACAGTAATGGATCTGCTTGCTAGTTGGCAAAGGAAGTATGATCTGGCTTCATGCTATCAAATTTGGAAGGCTATTCCATTATGTCTTATGTGGATTCTTCGGAGAGAAAGGAATAATAACCAAACATTTGAAGGAGTAGAGCTCTAGGTAATTTCACAAAAGGCTTTACTCCTAAGAACTTTGTATGTTTTGAATTAAAATATCATCCCGCATAGAGTCCTCTTCCTTTATAGAATTCGTTGATCTTTTAAATTTCAGCTTGCAATTTTTTAGGAGTTGTTAGTATACTTCCTGTGTACTAAAATACTTTTCTTGTCATAATAATGGTTAAATGATTAAATTCATTTCCTAACAGCTTAAACTTTTGGAACAAGAAATTTATCATGGCATCATAGCAAGTGATCCAACGTTCAAACCATGACTTCACTCTACCTCCCAATTAAAATATTAAAAATTCTCACATGTTGGACCCCATTTATTAAAGGGAAGTTTGGTTCCACATGTTAAAATAATAGTTTAATGATTTTAATTCACCATTTCCTAACAACTTTAACTTTTGGGATAAGTGGTAATTAATCACTTCTCAAATAATAAAACTACCTTTACTTATCAAATTAATAAATAAATAAAAATATAATTACTTATCAAAAAAAGAATCTTACATTTGGTGAATTACGACGTGTGGTAGCAGTCACCAAAGTTATACCATGTGTATTATCATAGACAGGGGGCTTCCATTCAGGTAGCACTGCAACAATAAGTACAGCATAAGAAAGCACAGTATTGTAACAGCAAATGCTATTGTTAAAAAATGATCATTGTACAATAATTAACAAATGAGAAGGGAAAAAATCCTAATATCTAATGAAAACAGTGATTTACGATGGCTAGTTCCATGCTTGCAAACCACATTCTCAACACTTTCAAAGCCCAATGCCAGCTCCAATAGCAGATTGAGAATGTTAAACAGATGCAATTCAGGACAACATACTAATTCATACTTGCAGAGATCCTATATAGCACCAAGTTCACAGAGAAGCTCATTATAAGAATTTAGTTTCCAAACCTTGATTAAGAATTGTCTCTAATGCCCAAGGCTAAAAAATCATGTTCAAAACTCAAAATTTCAGAAACTTGGGTGGGTCTCCGTATCTCCTCAGTAGTTAAAGCAGTTATCAGAGCAGTCAACAAGCTTGTCACTTGCAAGTAAAGTTCAAATCATTGTTTAAGAAATCTATTTCAGATTTTTCAAATTTTAATGGATCCTTCCCAAAGTTTACATATCTGCATGAGAAAGTAAGACAGGTTAGGAGAGAAGGGCATGGTCCTAAGATTGTCAGTCAACCTATATAGTAGAAGTTCAGAATATTACTATCAGGGGAGAGACACCCAAGGAGGCCACCAAGAGCCAATTTATATACATGTTAGGACACCACTCCAACCCAAAAGCTTAAGCTGATGGGTTTAGATCCAACTATGTACATCAACTACCCTACCCACTTTCTTACTATTTCTCAAAGTGGAACCCAACAAACATACACCCACAACACTTACCAACTACAGAAACATATACATTCCATAAAAAATAAAAATAAAAAAAGTGTTAAATGAAATAAATTTTTAATCAAATCTCAGTTAGAATCCTAGAAGATAACCAGAACTTCCATGTTTTTGAGGCAGGTCTGAAATTTTCAGGATACTGCCTACTCAAAAAACAATTTGGGTGGTTAGCTGCCCTTATCTACTTTAGAAAAAACCTAGTAAGTGATGCAAAACACTTCATAGAATTTTATTGAAAATAAAGACTACTTTATATTCAAGATGATGAACACAAAACATCTTCAAAAATTACCAGAGCATCAAGTTGAAATTCTAAGAGAGTATTACTCCAAAATGGAAATACAATGTGTGAGACCCTAGGCCTGAGACCAGTCAAATAATTATTGAATCAACAAGGATTTCAAATGATCAAGAGATCTCTCCAAATCCTCAAACATACAGCTATTCTCCTTCCACACTATCCACATCAAGCAAGCTGGCATCAAATTCCATATAACCGAGGATTGTCCTAAACCAATTCCTCCAACCAAATAATAGCATTGCAACTAACAATGGCATCACCCACTAAACCCCAAACATCCTAAACACTTTACTCCATTAAGCATGGGCAACATCATAATGAAGAGATGATTCACCGTTTCTCCACTACAACGACACATACAACACCAAATTACTAAACACTTCAACAAATTTTGGTTTCTCACAAAAGCAACCTCAAGCAATTCAAAATGATACAGGGTTGTGTACATATGGGACAAAAAATGCAAATTTTATAGAGGAAAATCAAAATTGACGTAGCAGTATTTGTTGTAGTTGCAGAGAAACATGAATTCACTCTTACCAATCAAGGTGCATCCATAAAGATTGAATGCTGGACTCATGCCCGAAGTAACCTGAAGAAGATAAGTTAGGTTTTCTGTAATAGAACCATGAAGTGAAGAAATTATTACAATGTCCTATGAGCATGCATTTATAAGCAATTCCCAAAAATAAAGAAGATACTTAAAACTTCTTGACTTCAAGTTCTTAAATACCATCACCACCCTGCTTCAATATGATCATTTATTTTTTTTTTGATAAGTAACGAAAAATTATCACCATGATTCTTTCAATATGAACAAATTATCACCAGCAACAGAAAAGTGTTCACCAAATAGCTTATATATGTGATAGTGACAAATATCCACATCAGCACATTTAATGAAGCCTCTAGGAGGTGTCATCCATGTTAAGGTTTCAAAACAGGTGCGCATTAGTTTAGGGATTAAGGTTCCTTCAACTATTGCCGTCTTCCAGCCTGAACCTTTAAATGTTGGCTAGTGCCATTGAATTATGAATTTTAAGATTAATAAAAGGTAACTCCATAATAAGAATGAATGTGGATTTTAAAGAATTCTAAATACACCAACACATTGAGAAAACAACAGTTCTTGTGACACAATGTTTCACTACTTGTGTAACAACTGTTAAAGTGGCATGTTGTGATTCTGATTCATAATAAAAGTGGTGCCATTATGGACTCATGTGAAAGTGATAGTAGTGAAAAAAGTTGTCCCTAGCATTTCTCAAGAGAGAATAAACCTTCTTGCCACGTGTCAGAGATAGTCGGATGTGTGCATTATCAAACATTCCATTCCTAATGAGAGTAGTGAAGATGGCTTCTTTGACCTGCAATAATTACCAGGATGAGTGAAGCAACTTTGTGGAAACTACATGCAAAAGAAAAGTGAGCAAATATCTTTTGCTCAAGACCCAATAAAATAAATTTTACATGACAGAAGGAAGCAGTAAAGGCATTAAACAGATTATCATAATAGAATAATAATCATCCCCACACTCTCACCTCTTCCCGAGTTGGAACATTGATGAAAGCCAAAGCCTTTGCTGAGTCAAACAACCTAATGAAAAGAAAAGAAAAAAAAAAAAAAAAAAAACACACCCCACATAAAAGATTACACTAGGCATTGCTGGTGAAGGAGCCCAGGACTCAAGATGGAAAATTACCTATTCATACAAGTTCAAAGAAAAATAATCATAATGAGGATGATGAAGATACAAATGTATATGATTATTGCTTTTGGAAAAGGAATTTATAGAACCTATAGTTCCATTACATTTTTACATGAGAGTAAAAGGAAGTTATCTTCCAAATAATGCAGCCAGTAGAGAAACATCTGTGGAGTATGCCCAAGAAAAATACAGGGGGAGAGAGAGAGAGAGAGAGAGAGAGGAAATTGGAAAAAAGAAAAGATTCAAGATGCATAATTCTAACGAATTCTACATGGCACAAGCTGCTCATGCTCCCAAATCCTTTTCCAACAGAAATATAAATTTTAGAGAAGGCAAGCAAGTGATTGAAACACAAATCACTTCATCCATAATAACTTTTCTATCTAAAATCCTGCTTAAATGAATTATGAACTTCAATTCATTTGTCAAATTGGCTTAAAACAAAAGAATCATTAACATATTTTTTTAGACATTGAGACACTAACTATTTTGCCCATAATTGATTCAAACTTTTCAAATTAATATCCTGAATACAGCATTCATGAACTTCAGTTTATTTGTTGAATTGGCTAAAACAAAACATCATTGATATTATACTAGATCAGTCTGAACCATAAATGAAGTACATCCTAGTAATGCATTACCACTATGCATCACTTTTAGTCAAACTACTCTCTTTTCTTTCACTAACCTGTCTAAATGCTCATCAAGCTTAAATATCTTCCCACTGTAAACTCGAAGACCCTCCCAAACAGAATCACCGCCTTGAACGACAGAGTCAAACACAGAAACCTGATTCAGATCACAGAGTAAGAATGAGAAACCTAGAAAATCTTTGCACTTTTACATATAAATTAAAAGTTCAATACGCTGAATAGCAGATCTTAACGTCCACCAGTATATGGGTACCTTTGCACTCTCACGGGGTAAAATCTCATCACCAACCCATGCAAGCAGCTTCTCATTTGCAGGAACTGGAAGATCAGGAGGAGGTAAAGAGGACTTTATAAGGGATGAAGTCTGCTTCACATGGTGCCTAAGCGAGTTGTACAAAGGCAGACTTTGCTCCAGCAATTCATAGAGAGAAAAAGGAAATGGCTGAAAAAATATTTTTAGTTAGCGCATAAGCTCAATAATATCAGATGGCAAAGCTTTAAATATCTATCAGCTTGAATATTATTTTAATGCTTTTGTTGCTTTTATCTATCTCAATCTATAAAGAATTTATAACAAATTCATAGAAAATCTCATTTATTTGTAAATTTATGTAGCAGTAATATATGCAACAAACCACATACCACAGGATACTTTTTTGATTGTTGAAATCCTGTCGATTTATGTACGCTTTTATACCACCATGGGGCCCAAATGCCATCAACTGGTTTTGGACCAGCTTCCCATCTGAAAATAATTGAATCGTAACTCATCATGCACACATTCAAAAATCATTATTTGAGGAAAAGAAAGGGTTAACAATGTCAATGTGTATGCAACATAACCATAACTTGCTAGATGCATTAAACAAAAAGTTTGAGGGACTAATGGATAGAGTTCCAAAGGAACCCAATATTATAAGGAACAATTAATTTTCATGTTAATAATGAAAAGAATAGTACTTGAGGAATATGGACAAGAGGAAGGCCAAAAAGAAAGTTGCATAAGATAGGAACTTAAGACTAAATTAAATATATGTCCGTGAGTGTAGTTTAATGGGGGAAAAAAAGGAAAAAAAAAAAGGAAGAAGAGGGTTTGAGTGCTTTAATGAGTTTAACTTACAACTTTTTATCACTTTTATGAAGTTCATCTAGCTTTGATCACAAAGAACAATTAAAGTAGACTGGGTAAAACTATTTAACTCTCAAAGGGAATAGATTTTGCATACTTGAGCATTGCATCTTGAAAGGGAATTTCCAAGTCATCACAAAGACCACGCAAAGTAGCCTGAACATAAATAACATTTTACATGAAATAAATATAGGAATATATTGATCTGAAAGATTAACTAAGGTCTCTACAAATAAATGAACAGCAAGTACTGTACAATGGCAAAAATGTGTATATGGAATGATTTAATACAAATATGAATTGTGTGTGTTTGTGTGTGTGTGTGTGTGGGGGGGGGGGGGGGGGGGAAGAGGTGGGGCAAAAGCCGCCATAAAGTTAAATAATTTTTAACATCACATGAAAAAATGCCAAATATGATTAGTCTAAACTCATAGAAGACATAAGGCCATGCTTTAGCAAGAAATCCATGTTGATTTTCAAGTCTTCAATATGATCTAGATTGTTCATTCACATATAGCCAACTCCGCCTTTTCATATATCAGATGGAAGAAGCTCACATATTGAAAAACAAAACCATATAATATTCATAAAAGTTACAAATTATTTCCGTAGAAATCCTCCACTAAAAATTCCCAGAGAACATTATGAAAATATCATGTTCTTGTCTTTCACATACAATGCATTTAACAGCTCATAAAATATGAAGTAAAAATTTATAAACGTAATATTTTCAGGTAAGTCACAATTATTCTTTGTTGCTGACTAGATTCCATGCCTTTATTATTGTTGCATAGATGGCCAATGAGTAAGACAAGTAATTCTTACTTAGAAAGTACTATTTAGGTTATCACAGAGTCAAGGGTTTTCTTGAAAGAATGAATTGTCAAAGGACTTCAGTTCTGTAGCATATAGACAACATGCAAGTCCTTCATGCAAAAATAAGAATAAGGTTTCTTTTATTTGAAGCCAAATTTAATAATACCGAAGCTTGATAATCCACCTGGATTTTCTTGTTTAAGCATGATTTCTATTAAATATGTATAAGCTTAACATTCTCCATAGGACCATTCCCATAAAAGCTTAGAATAGCACTCACAGAATTCCAGAATGAGTAAAATCCGCAAGTGATGTGCAATTATGTTTAAACTTGATGCAGAGAAATTGCTTCATGATAAATCATGCATAGTCATATAGCTATATTACCTCAGGATCACGCTTAAGATCTGCTGCATCAATGACTGTTGGGGCCCTTCCCAACTCACGGAGCTCATTGTATATGGAGACTAGGTCTGCCAAACCTAACTCAAGAAAGGTCGGTGGCACAACCTTGTCAAACGATGGCTGAAAACACATACCAGGTAGAACATACAGTATATCTATCAGTGGCGGGAGGAATAAGCAATCAGAATGAGCAAGGCCATAAATTATATGATGAAAGAACTATTTGCTTATATCATTTGCAGATTGTGAGGCCAATGACAAATAAATAAATTACATAAGCATCTTACCAAAATATCAATGGGATTTCGAATCAATATAAAGTGCTTTCCTTTCTTCATTAAATCATTCGGCAAACCATAGAGCCGTTCTTTTGCAATATGCTGTAAACAGTGAAAGTGTTGACCGTTGATCATTTTATAAAAATCATGAATTTGATATTGAACTATTCTAGTTACGGAAGCATCATAAAATTTTGCTGATTTTTGTTGACATCTTTTGTTGAATTTTCAGTTTCTTTATTTTTACTAATTTTTTTTTTTTTTATAACATTTCTCTATTTTTATTATTTGTATTCTTCAGGGAAAAAAAAAATGGAAAAGCTTGTTGTTTACCTTACAAAACCGGTACTTCTTTCTTCCTGGGCCAAAAATGACCTCTTTAACGATCTTATTTCCGTCAGATTCCTACTCCAATCAAACAACTTATTAATTTAACTTGAATGTAAGAGAAGAGAGAACATAATATATAATGAGAATAAATGACAATGTCTAAATGTAATTGAGGACATTCTAAATGTAAAGATATTTAGACGCAACACACCAATAGATACGCAAATGAAGGAAGAGCTGTCATAAATCATTATAACCCAAATAAAGAAAATAAGTTAAATTACATGATCCAACCTAAAGTAGAATGATAAAGATCAGGAGAACTCCTGTCTAAACATCAACTTGTCCCGTCTTTGACTTTTTAACTAAAAGAATTTAATGTTGAGAAATAACACTTAGTTTGACATACTTTAGTTTAGTGATAGAATAAAGCTTCCTAGATAAAATAGTTTTTTTTTTTTTTTGGGAGAAGAAGATAAATTAGTATTGTTATTTATTTGTATTCAAATTAATTCCTATGTTTTAGGATAGGTGTGCTACGTCCATAACATTTTCACAGCAAATCATATGTTGCAAGTAGTTATTGATTCTAATTTAAATCCATAACTTAAAATTTTAGAATAATTTTGGAATATAAATGAATGAAAAGAATAATTTTAAAGTATTCTTTCCTTCTCTTGTTTGGAAGATTTAATAGAAGGGTTTGAAAGTTCATTCCCTTTTTTGGGAGTTTAAGTGGGAGGGAATGGATCGAGTAGAAAGGAACACTCATTCCTCTCAATTTTCTTAAAACTTCAAATTTTCATTCCCTCGAAATTGAGAGGAATGAGAAGAAATGAAATTAGATTTAATGAATTTTTTAATAAAACTCCCAAAATAACCCTATATAATCAATCTTTTATTTTAAAATAGGGGTCTAATAGTAATATAGTCATAAAATTATTTCATTCCCTCTATGTTACTCTCAAACAAGATTACTTAGATTCCATTTATTTCATTCATTTATTTTAAAACATCCAATCAAGGTTACTTAATTCTATTTCGTTCCATTCTTTTCCATTCATTTCCTTTGCTTAAATACATTCCATTCCATTCCCTTATGATCATTCTATTCTATTCCATTTCATTCCCTGGACATAGCATTGTGAAAATGTTGTGGACATAGCATTTCTTTTTAGGATAGGATTGTTCCTATGTTTTAGGATTTGTTAATGAGTTTATCTCATCATTTTTCTGTTCGTTGAATGCATTAATAAGAACTAAACAGAAAATTAATCCAAAAATTATATTCTCTTTCTCAAGTTTAGGAGGCTAGTAGCCTCAAATCAATTAAATTATCTTTTTCTTTTTCTTTTTTTTGAATCATAACATTTGGTATTAGAGCATTTCAATCCACATTTCCAAAAAAAAAGGCCAAAACAAAATTTACAAAAAAATCTGTCAAACCCACCATTCACTGTGTTTCCACTTGGTCATCTCCACATCAAACCAACCCTTTTTTTTCCCAACCTGACCCATTACTCCCAAAACGTCACCCAGCCCATTTGCTAAAAAACCACAACAATCCCCACAACCGTTCCCAAAAAAAAAAAAAAAAACCTTTGTAAAAATCAGTTTTTGCATCAAGCTCAAAGTTCATCATGTCTAACCCATATCATAGTTTCGATCCCGAGGAACAACAAACAATGTCAGAGCATGTCAAGAGAATGTTAGAGATTCTCAAGGACATGTCCAAAAGCATGGCAAGGATGCAAGATTCGAAGGATCAAATAATAGAGTTCTTAGATAAACAATCCAATGTAATTTTGGAAATCAAAAGTTCAAGGATCCCATAAAATTTTGGAGAATCAAGGTGATGTACTCCAAGCATCACCAATAATTCTAGAGAGTAATGTGTTGGAGGATGCCCCTGCTATAAGCATTTGAAGATCAAAGGATTAATGAAGTGGAAAAGATAGATCAAAGGGATCTTCTAGTGATTTCGAATAAGCCTAGTCTAATTTCACACATTGAATTTGTCATTTCGGATGAGTTCAAAGATGTGAAAATCAAGGTTTTTCTGTTCACAAAAATGTTTAAAGAATTGGTGCAAGTATCCATGGTTCGAATTCTTATCCTTCAACTCTTTAAAATTCAAGATCTGAGTTTTCTCCAATTGGGGGATAAGGATATGGTGTGAGCAAGCATCTATTTCCATGTTTCAAAATCTTGAGGACAAGATTCATCTTGAAGGAGAAGGGAATTTTATAACCTAGGATAAAATATTTGAATTTAGTTTAGTAATAGAATAAGGCTTCCTAAATAGATTAGTATTGTTATTTATTTGTATTCAAATTAATTCTTATAATTTAGGATAGTATTGGTTCCTATGTTTTAGGATTTATTGATGAGTTTATCTCATCCTTGGCTATTTATCATCCTTGGCTATTTATGTATGTTGAATACATTAATAAGAATTAAGCAGAAAATTAACCCAAAAAGTCTACTCTCTCTCTCAAGTTTGGGAGGCTAGTTACCTCGAATCAACTAAATTATCTTTTATTTTTTTTCGGTCATAACAAATTATTTGATGCACATGGACCACTCAGCCCAGGACAAATGTATAGTGCTTCATTAACATACCATTTTGGAGAGTAGCTCTTCCTTGTACGGCCTATCAATGCCTGTAGTCCGTAGGAAAAATGCATAGAGTGGTTCATCAAGCACTTCCATGTCATCTCTCTTCAACAAAGCACATAACAAAACCATAAAAAATAAATAAATAAATAACATTAATAAAGAAGAAAACAAGTTCTAATTTTTCAGCATCCAAGAAACAGAATTACAAAATGTCAGCTATCCATCAGGGCCTAAATGACATTAGGATAAAATGCGCTCACAAAGCCCTCTCATAGCAACTACCATTATAACCAGTCCTATTCATTCATGTATGATATTCTACATCAAGATGAATAATCAGAAACGAAGAAGAGAGAATGCAACATTTATAGCACAACATAGATTTTTTTTTTTTTTTTTTTTTTTTAAATTGTTCAGCTGTGGGTTAAAATCAATATGTATTCTTCTTCTTAAAAAAAGTTCATAAGTCAATTCAAATTACCTCAAATTCTTAAAACATCAATTTCATGCCAGTCAACTTACAAATATTGCTTATCACAAATGTCAATTTTGCATTAAAAGAAAATGGATTTTTGATTTCTTTAATCAGTGAGCTATTTTAACTATACTGAACCCAGATGTCAAAAACAAAGATTTTGTACTAAAAACCCACCTTTTGTTTCACTGTGTTACACTAAAAAACACACACAATCAAATTCAAAACAAAGTCAAACCCAATTGTCTAGTGCACAAGGGAACCCAACACCCAAACAAAAAAGTTGGGCAGTTGAGAGAAGGCCTAAACGAAACCCCATTAAAGAAAACCCAGCTTCCAACTCAACAACAATTTTACACTGCATTGACTTCCTTTCTAAGCAACCAAGCAGAGAGTGAATCTGAAAGAATTACACAAATGTGAGTGAAAAGCAAACCAAACCAAACCAACCTGGGCAAAAGAGTACATGAGGCAGGTACTGAGTGATCTTGGAGCAGACCATGAGTGAATCACCTCCACCTCCTCCATCTCTTCCTTTTTCTCTGACATTTTCTTCTTGATGATGATGATGGTATTTCTCTGTGGTTTGTTTGTGTGTTGCAGACAACTTTGAACTCTGTGAGTGAAATAATAATAATAATAATAAATATGGTTTCAGTTATCATAAATATGGCTTTTTATGCTATATGCAATGGTTCTCTTCTTAAAGTAAACACGAGAGTTTATTGCTTGTGGGGCTTTTGCAACCGTTGGATTCTTATGCAAAAAAATTTGTATTTTTAAGAATGTAATGCCAGCAGGAATCTCGGTTTCTGTCTCCGGTTAATTTGCGTCTAATAACATGATGACATGCTGTCACATAGAGGAGTTGCAAAATAATATAAAAAGCTTTGTCGGAATCATGTCCTATTCGGCTATTCCTACGTGGCAAAATGTTACTGGTTTTCACAAGTATTACATCACCTTTTTATCCATCAACCGCACTTGCCACCTAAGTTTTTGAAAATTGTTATAAATGTAGTTTTATTCTCTAGGTAATTATTAAATGGCCAGGTAACTATTAGTTAAGAGTGTTTAGACCAGGTCCCAATCTCATGTATTTAGACATAACTATTAGTAGGTTATCACAAAAATAAAAAAGACATAATTATTAGTAAGAGTTTTTAGACTAGGACCCATGTATTTAGACATATTGGTTATGTCTAAATACATTACACAACACAAGATTGAAGCGCAATTGTTCTATTCAAAGGTAATCAAGCTCTCAATTTAAGCCCAGTTTTGTATGGTTAGAACAACGTCTGCAAAAGTTATAAATAGATCCAGAAAGTGGGTGAATGACTCTTCATTTTCTGTAATAAAATTTGTGTATAAATATCTAATTCAATATCTGCTCCAATACATTTCAAGTTTTCAACCCATTGATCACTACACTTATAAATAATAAAAGAGTCTCTCTACTTATAAATGAGAGATTATACATTTGACTAACTATTTATCTTCCATATTAACTCTCCATCTTTATATTTAAGTCACCAATATTTATTCATTTTAATTGTTTAATACGAAAATGCTACCACATTTTCCTAATAGGAAAAAATATACATAATGAATTTTATTTTATTTTTTGATAATTTGATAATTGAGAAACAAGGTGATTTGACTCTGAATGGCCAAACATTTATGTTGAAAATTGCCACTCTTGGACATAAAGATGGCTACTCTTTAAAAAAAATATGAGAAATATTATTCCTTAATAAAAGAATTCTAATAAGAGATCTTTGGTAAAGTCTTTAATGGTTGTGTGGCAATCGACCCAAATGAATGAAGACTTTGGGTTGAGCTACCCAATTTATTTGTGTTGAGGGTTAGGAATATCCAACAATGGGAAGCTCCAAAGACAGTGATGCAATTTTTGAAGGAGAGGACCAGATGCCCTTAACTATCTCCCTTGTAACCCTCCTTCTGATCAAAGTGATGCTATGAAAATGAACCCCATTTGATAAATCCGAGCAGGATTTCCTTCTTCTCGAGATGTGTTTTTCCTCACAACTCTCGTGTCTCTTCCCAATTTTTCCAACCCCTCCCTTTTACCCCTCAGTTTCTATTTATAGGATCCTCTTAATAGGGATGTCATGATGAGGGGGCTACTCCCCAGGTTGGTGGGTCCCTATGTGCTATATTCTTGACCACATGGGACTTGCCGCTCGCAGTTGATGTGATTTTCTTGAAACTTGCACCAAGCACCAGTTAGTGCTCGGCGGGCGGATTTTTTTCAAGGCACTATCTCCTAACCTCAATGTAATAGAAGATATTCGGTCAAGCTAAGAGCTTGGGCCAGGCCCATCTCGGGAATGGGATAGCCACTTGGCTAACAAGTAGGACGAGATGGGTCCACTTAGGAGACGTGTCATGAGCTCGATACAAGCCGATAATCGAGGACCGTACAGGTTGAATAAGAAATATGAGGTTCAATTCCCTCCCACACCAAAAATTGATTAATGTCTTGGTCTGATGATAAAGTGTTATTATCATGAATGGACGTCATAGGTTGAAACTCTCTTAAAAAAATGAATTCTAATAACTATTCCTTAATCTAAAATTTTAAAAAGATAAATCCCTAAAAAACTTTACAATTTGTAGCAATCCTCTGGGTCCCAGGATGATTTTATTTATTTATTTATTTATTTTTGAGAATTGGGGTGATTTTATCCTTAAACATTAATGATTATTCTATGTTGTCAAAAAGCACCCATTAAAAAAAAAATTCTCAACAAGAAAAAAAGAAGAAGAAGAATATCATCTATAAAAAGAAACTTCTTAGAAATTTGTTTTTAAAAACGATATTTTTTATTTTCCGTTATAAAAAATATATTGTATAATTTAATTTGTTCGTCTTTGAAAATAAGTTTTAGAAAGAGTTTTCTGAATATATAATCAAACAAAGCATACGGTTCAACTTTGATTTTAAATTTTAAATAATTTTCAGAAAATATTTTAATTTTAACCAAAACTTCAAGTATTGCTAGCCTTTCCTTCAAAAAAAAAGAAGTATTGCTAGCCTTGGTCAGCATGTATTATTTTTTTAATTCAGGATTTTATAAAGTATAGAGTTTTTTTTTTTTTTGGATCTATATAATTGGCTAAGTTATTCTTACATGAACAATTTTCTAGACATAAAAAGTAATCAGTTCCCAATACTATTTCAAGTTCAACTTACTTGCCAGCTTTCAGCAACTTTCTCAATTAAAATAATTAAAGGTTAGCTTATTTTTTAGTCCCATTTCTGTTTTCCTCATAGCAAATGTCCAATCAAGTCTATTTTCCTCCATAAACTATTTTGCTATTTTGCATTAAAAAAGTCACCTACCAGTAATGATTAAAACATCAAATTATAGGTATAGCTGTAGCATCCTTCCCACCAGCCTTGATGTGTATTGGCAAACACAGCAATCTTTTCTAATATGGAAATATCTGCTTGTAATCCACTCTTTTCTACTTTCCATTGATAAGATTTGAATATAGGGGGATGCTATTTGCAAACCTTGTGTTGATTACTTTTGTTAATGCTTTTTTTGTCAAATCAACAGTGAATATCTTTCAAAAAAAAAAAAAATCAACAGTGAATATCAACCCTGTTCACAAACTTTTGCAAAGCATTGGTGCAAAAAGCATTTTCCTTCATGACAAATATCATACTCATCCTGTCATCCAGTTCATCCAAAAAAAATATCATACCCATCCCATGTCATTAAACACATCTACCAAGGGTGAGTGTCTTGTCTTTGTGTGATGGAACAGTCTAATGAACAAGACAAGATCTCCTGCTTTTATTAGGATACTTGTTATATTAGTTTTGAGGCACACATGTAAATCACCTTTGGAGAATAATAAACAATATAATGATTATATCACATTATTATTTAATTTAAAATTTATTTTTTCTATTTATTTAGTACGATGACCAATAATTTATTTACAACAAAATTGCTTTTAAAGAGTTTTTCAAGTGGATGCTAAAAGCAAAATCAAGTGACTATAAACAGCAATTGAAATATCCAATAATATAAGTTTAAAAAGTAATAAAATAAAAAGACCAAAAAAAAGCCCTCAATTCAACCCCATTAGCTTAAAATATGCATCTTAGAACAAAGAGACCAAAAGACCTCATTCTTTAGCCCATAAATGTGTTTAGGAGTAACAACGTGATTACAACCCCCCATTGCCCCACAAATAAAACCAAACTCAACTCTCCTATTTTTTTTTTTTTTTTTTATGTATATCCTAGGATTAGGATATTGGTATCTTACAAGTCTAACATGGTTGCAACTCAGAATACAACAAATTTTTTTTTTTTTCACATGACTAGAAAATGCCAGCTAGTTATAATGTCAATGTAGCAGCTATTTTAAAAAATAAAAATAGTGTGTACGTGGCTCTGAATAAAATGGAAACACGACACACAAAGTTATTAGCATGAGAGAACAAATAGCCGCACATTGGATCTATCATATGACTGCATGTAAGGCAGCAGATTGAGTGGTTTGTGTGTTTCAGTGAGGTCTGTAATGGTAATGTTTGCCTGGTCCACCAGAGAGAGAAAATGATTGAATGTGTCAATATTGCGAATAACAGAAGCAATATAAGCCACGGGACCTTTCCTTGACCCAGTATTTGAAGTGCCATTACATATTATTTTGCCTCCATTAGCATCAAATCCATTGCCATTATCATTAGCTTTAGCATTCCCTTGAAGAGAACCATTATATTTACCATTCATACTTTTACTATCCAACAAAGAACCCTGGCAACTGTCATTCCGCTTTGCAGATGATGGTATCTTCTTGTTCAAAAGAATGGTGAGTAGTCGAACAAGATATGGGAGGCATGCTGGATCATATATTACATCTGCGCCCAAACTGGAGAACAAGGAGGGAAGTAGCACTGATTAAAAGTATCAAACAGGCTAACAATTGAACATATTAAATCACAGTGTTTGGCAACTTGATCTCCCACCATGGAATCAAAAGTTGACATAATCATCTGATCAAATTTGTAATCTATTTGACATAGATATTGGTAAATGGTACGATGTGCAAAGAGCTCAAAAAGTCCAATAAGTCACAAAAAACACATAATACTCACATAACATCTGGCATGAAGTCTTGGAGCTCATTTTCTGATGCAGATTCCCAAGGCAGATGAATGCATTTTATCTGAGATTTATAGTGTGTTTCAGGTTTTCAGCTACTACTGATTTAAATCAATTCCTATGTGATCAATATGATAAGGTATTTGATTCATTGTGACCATCACTCACAGTATTTGAATCTTCAGTTCTTTCTTGCCTATCGGTACCAATGCTGAAATTGTTCGACTCCAAATTAAGCTTCATGTTCATCAAAGTTGACAGGTCACCATCACTTAGTATAACCTGTATGTATCAAACATAAAACTTTCAAGGGTGATTAACCATTTACAATTTTTAGATAATGCATTGGTAAAATAAGTCTTCTCATGGATCAGAGGGACAAAAATTACCCCCAGAACTTGGAGAGAAAGAAACAAACAAGCTTGGCAACCAGCATGTTTCATAGGTTTTCAGTCACTCAGTCTTTGAAGGAAAGAAACTAAAATCTCAGAATTTCCATCATAAAGAATCCAATTTCAGCAGATTAGCAGATTTTTATATGTCATAAAGCCACTGTAAAAACTAAAAACAGATGGTTCTTTTTTTTCCAACGAGATTTAAATTTTGAAAACATACCTTGGAGGCTTCCACATGGG
Organism: Notholithocarpus densiflorus; assembly: GCA_030021035.2. Taxonomy (NCBI): domain Eukaryota; kingdom Viridiplantae; phylum Streptophyta; class Magnoliopsida; order Fagales; family Fagaceae; genus Notholithocarpus; species Notholithocarpus densiflorus. Next base: position 854,022 of record JARYZH020000156.1, on the reverse strand, counting down.
CAAGACAAATGCCAACCAAACCAACACCTGAACCAACCTGTTTTTGAGGTTTTAGGCCAAAGAAAGAAAGAGAGAGAGAGAGAGAGAGAGAGAGAGAGAGAGAGAATCAACCAATAAGAACTCTACATTTATACAAGACAAGCAATATGAGAAGGAAAAAAAAAAATTAACATGCCATGAAAAAAAGGGCAAATACAAGTGTTTTTCTTTTTTTTCTTTTTTTTTGTGGGGTTAAATAGACAAAGACTAGATTAATGCAGTTTAACTTATACATTAAAAGCAAAAAACTAGGGGAAAACTATGTTTGGATTGGAAAAATAAATCTTCCCATGATGTTTTGACAAGAACATTACTTAAATGATAATCTCATAGTTTTTTTTATTTTCTTTTAGATATGATAAGATTTGAAACTTATAGTGTCCACTCTATGATGATTGCTCTTTATCATTAGGCCAAGAGACACCAATTGGTTTGTTTTTGGTATAGGTGGAATTTTAACCCAGGTCCCTCATTTGACAACAAGGATTGAGCAAAATGGAACCCACAATCTCAGAGATTTAGTATTACAAGTGCATCCAATACAGAAACTCATTTCTAGATCATTCATGAATCTATAAATGTACAGCAAAAATTTGTAATTTGAAATAGAACAGACAGATTCTTGAATAGAGACCTTACCTCAAAGCAAGATTTATTCGAGAATGATCCTGGAAAAGAAAGTATGAACTCTGATAGGAAAAGACTTGAGGGCCAAAGTGCACAACTGCATAAGCCAAGCAGTTTCTAATTTTAGATTAGTCTGAAATGTTAATAAAAATAAATGAAACAACTCTTATAATCTTTTTTTAAATTTTTTTTTTTTTTATAGGTAATAACATCTTTATTGATAATAAAAGTACAATGAGTTTACGATAGTAAACTCACTGCACAGAAACGAATACAAAACAATCAAAAGGAAAAGCTAACAGAATTAAGGAAATCAAACAAAGAAATACAATGCATAAAACCCCAAATACAAGACCACTCAAATAAAGTCCTAAGTAGCAAAGACTTCAAACGATCTACATGTCTCTCAATTTCCTCAAAAGTTCGGGCATTGCGTTCCTTCCAAGTTAACCACATAAGACACGCCGGTACCATATTCCAAACATTTGAAGAATGAATCCCCAACAATCTTTTGCATCACCCATCGAACCCCAAACAATAGAAAGAATTCACTCCACAAGGTATGAGCAAACTAACAATGGAGCAATAAATGATCCACAGTTTCCTCTTCGCATCAACATAGGCAACACCAATTAACAAGAGGCAAAATATTCTTAGCAAGGTTGTCAATTGTGAGAATCCCACCCCTAGCAGCCGTCCATAAGAAAAAAAGCCACCCTTTTAGGTACCTTAACACACCAAATGCTCTTCCAGGGAAAAGACACCGATGGAGCTTCCAGCAATGAATAATAGAAAGAGCGCACATAAAAAACACCACTACGATTCAATTGCCATATCATAGTATCATCACCCCCCTAGGTAATTTGGATGAGATATGCGCAAAGAAATCATAAAAAATTGCCGTCTCCCAGTCCTGAAATTCACGACGGAAAAGTAAATTCCAACTTCTACCACCCCTATCAGGTGCAATATCAAACACATCAGAAATCCTAGCTTCTTTATCCACAACACAAGCAAACATTTCCGGATATAAATCTTTCAAAGAAGTAGAGCTACTCCAAGGGTCATGCCAGAATTGCATACAAATACCCTCACCTGCTGCATACAACACATGACCAAAGAAACTCTTAGCCCCCTTCCTAATGTTCTTCCACATACCACATCCATGTGTCCCTCTAACAATGCTAGTACACCATCCACCATTAGCCTCCCCATATTTGGAGGCTATAACCTGCCTCCATAAACATGTGACCTCATTCCCAAAATGCTAGAGCCATTTCCCAAGTAAAGCTTGGTTAAACAGCCCAATCTTTCGGATCCCCAAACCACCTGCCTCCACTGGCCACACAACCTTTTCCCAAGCAACAAGCGAAAATTTAAAAACATCAGTAGATCTCCCCCAAAGGAAATTCCTCTAAATCCTCTCTAATCTGTCTGCCACATATTGTAAAATAGTAAACAAAGATAAATAATAAGTGGGAAGGCTTGATAAAGTACTCTTCAATAAAGTAAGTCTATCCCCTTTTAACAAATATAACCGCTTCCAACCTGAAAGCTTTTTCTACATCCTTTCAATAATAGGGTTCCAAATCGAAGAACCTTATAATGAGCCCCCAAGGGCATACCCAAATAAGACATGGGCAAACAGCCAACCTTACAACATAAAGTACAAGCCAAAGTAGCCAAATTCCCAACCTCACCAACTGGCACAATCTCACTCTTACCAACATTTACTTTCAATCCTGTGATAGCTTCAAAGAAAATCAGAACCATATGAATATATAATAATTGTTCCTCAGAAGCGTCACAAAATGAAAAATACTAATCATGGGTAGTTACTGACAGATCTGATATAATCATATGAAAGACACCAAACCATCGGATTGACAAACTCTATTGAACCATTATTTTCAATCAATAAAGTAAAGAATTTTTCACCAAATCAGTTTGGAGGAAAATTCGTCCAAGCTGCTACATTGTGCTTTAACCGGCCACCCACGTGTGTTTTTATTTAATTGCCATGTGCCTTAGCCAAATGACTTAAAAGGTCATGTAATTAAAAGAAATGAGGATGGCCACATGAAATGCCTCATAATGGATTGGAGGAGTCCTTCAAACCAGTTTTAAGGAAAACTTTGTCCTTTAAATAAATAAAAGAGGCCTCTATGCATGCATATTTCTAGGACTTAGGACCTGCTTTATGGTAGCTGAGCTGGATTAATGACCTTGACATCATGTATGGGCCATGAACAAACAATCGGATTAGGAAACTTTTTAATTGAGACCTGCTGTAGCGACGAACCCGTCAATGCTTTCATTGAATTGCTAAAAAATGTACTAATAATTCGAATTACATAGCATAGACCACCACTAATTCTAAGGAATAGTGACTGTTCATATAACTGAATAGAAAAGGCAAGACCATTTGATCCATTACCCCCCCCCCCCCACCTCCCAATTAAAAAAGAGAGAGAGAGAGAGAGCGAAACAACCCTTTTCATTCAGTAAACCAAAAGGAGGCTAATCCACTGAACACAGGCTCTTAATCAGCTGCCTGATTTTTTTTATTCTCCTAAACAGCAAATGACCCTTCTACCCAGCAGTTTAATAAACACAACTAACAGGAATTCATTGCCTAATTCTGTGATTTCTCACAAAGGATTTACAAACAGATCTCCTTATAATTCTGACAGATACAAAGTGATAAAAAGAGAAAGCGCTAAATGACAGGGCAAGCCCAAATTCACTATAATTGAATATGCTTTTCACAGATCTTGAAGTTTGATAGTTGTTTATACTCAATTGGTCTAATCAACAAATTCATCAACAATTTTAGTTTTGCAGATATCACCTACAAGACAGAGATATCATTAATGAAGCATACCCAGTATCTCCGTCAAGCATGTTGAGAGAACACCGTAGTGGGACCACCAGTTTCCCTGAGTTAGGACAACTTGGTAATTGAGAAGAACCTAGAAGTACCAAATTATCCACCCAAATCTAAGTTAATGCAACTAAATTATAGACTTTATACCAAAATAACATGATTGAGAATTATTACCAGCAGGAAAAAGAAATGAAATGCATTTGCAGATTCTTCCTTTGACCACATTATCATCCTAGAGGGGAAAAAAAGAAGAAGATCTTGTCAAACCCATTCAGGCAGGTAAGTTCTTAGAGAATAACATGCGCAAATAATTCAAATGACAACTAAGTTAAATAACTCCTCCATTGACCAGCAGTACCTTCAATGATGTCATGTAATAAGCATATTGTTCATATAATTCATCCAAAACAAGATCATGGTTCAACTCTATTTCAGCAATAAGCTTCTTCAGGAAATTCTTCAAGTATGGAGCATGAAAGTTTTCAGCCTGCATTGACCATTTGACTGAACCAAATTTATAATAGAGAAACAATGCATACAAAGGATTTGATTGCAGCTTAGAAAATGCACAAGAAGGATTTTTTTTTTTTTAAAAAAAAAATTGAAGACATGAAAGTAAAACTTCTGCTCTACTAATCCCATTCATGCAAAAACAGTACATACAAAACCGTCTTCGTCTTTGAAAACAGGGTTCAGAAAAACATTGAAAACCCAATTTCTTCAAATTTCTAAAGCTACTTCTTTGCCTCTACTTGTAGTTTTAAACCCAATTCTCCACTAAGAAAGTAGAACTAGAAACCAATCTAACCTCACAAATCTTCATCAATTTTCCTAAATAAAGCTTTAAAAACTGACATTTAAATTTCTTTGTGAAAGGGCAGGAAAAAGCATTCTTGCCCCAAATTATGCTCATTTCTTTTCCCCACATTTTCAGAAAACAAATAAAGCTTAACACACCTAAAACACTATCCACTTTTTTCAGCATCCTTGCTAACAATTAAGCCACCAAGTTCTAAAACCCATTACACATATCAAAACCCAAGTCATAAAAACTCATAAAAATAAGCACATAAATACAAAACAGTAATATTCAAATGCATCAAATAGAAGTTATACAGTTTGCAACCAAACAAAGGTTAACACCTAAAATTCAGTCCACATACTAACAACTAAGCCACCAAGTCTTAAAACCCATTACAGAAATCAAAACCCAAGTCACAAAAACTCATTTATAAACACATAAAAACAATATCAATGTAAAAATTTGCATACAAATGCATAGAATATAAGGAATAGAGTTTTTTTTTTTTTTTTTTTTTTTACAGCTTTGCTTAAGCAATGGTCCCAAATGAACCTCTGTACTCCCTCAGTAACCGACCCTCCACCGCATACCCTACAATTCAACCAAAAAAAAAAAAACATCCAACACAATATTATTAGAATAGGAACATGGGTGGCGGCGCACGTTAGCCACGTGCACCACAGTTTGCTAAAATACATCGGTGCCGGAAATTTAGGACCTACCGGGACAAGGAGATTAAGGATTCGGTGGAATCCATGGCGAGGAAAGCTGAGACCAGGTGAAGGCATGAAGGGTCCGAGGGATCGAGCTCTTGGTCCGCCATGGCTGAGATTCTCTATAGGGTTTTGGGTTTTGGGTTTTTGAGGAAGAGAGAGTTTTTTATTTATTTATTTTTAGTCTATGCTGCAAGTCGTTTAGTGAGCATGAAAAAAAAAAAAAAAAAGAATTGCCAAGCTACTCTTTTTGGTCCTCTAATAATTGGGTAATTTTAATTTCATCCACACACGTTTCATTGTAATTGTATCAATCAACTATTAAAAGTCTCTCAACTACTATCAGTTTAGGCCTTCAACTTTCCCAAAAAAAAAAAAAAGTTAAATTATAAAAAAAAAATTGATTTGATTTTAGTTAAGGGGTTAAATTGATACAATTAATAGTTGAGGGATTCTTATTTTGAAAGTTAATGGAAGAAGTTTTTTTTTTTTTTTTTTGAGAAATAATTACAATATGCTGTTAACCCCGCATTTCGAACATTTTCCCCCCTAAGCCACCAAGCACTTTGTACATGGAGAGGTGCTAATTCAGTTACTAACAAAGCCTTTGGCATTAATGGAAGAAGTTAACACAACTAAATGTATGACAAATGTACAAGGACCAAAATTATGATTTGATAATAAAAGTAACAGACTACAATTTTTTTATCAAAAAAAAAAAATTTAATTAAGATACATAAAACTTTCTCAACTTTCTATGTCATAACTCAAAAAAGTGAGTTAGAGTGAGTGAAAATGAAAATAGATTTTAAGAGTTTCCAAATCATGAGTTATGAGATTTGGTGGCAATCTTGTAATTCTTTAGAGACAAGTGGGTTCCACCTATGTGTCTAGTCACATCAAATGCTACAAAAGTAATGGTTACCAACAGTCATATGATACTGTTCATTTTCAGCTTTAATGTTTTTTCCTTATTTCTCTCATTCACTCTCATGATGTGGGACCCAGCAAAAATGAGTGATAGGTGATGAGAATTGAGTAATGAGTAATAAAAACCTTGCAAACCAAACATGGCCTAATCCCTCTTGAGGTTTGGAAAAAAGAAATCTTCTCATATTTTAATAATTGTAATTTCACTCCTTGAGGATTTGATATACATACCACTAACATTTTACGTGCTTATGCAAAAGAAAATGCTTGAAATCTTGATTCCAACAAAATCATTCTAGTGACCGTTTGTTATAGTTTGGTTTTTGTTTTTTTCCGTTTTTTTTCAAGTTGCATCTAGATAAGAAAAATGTAGGGAAATTGTAGCTAAAGAGTTGTACTTAAAAAAGAGTGTGATTTTAAACAGCGTATTGCGGTCACATCATCCACCTAAAATTATACAAGAATGGTACCTCTGTTGAAATTTCGAAGAAAAAAAAAGCCTAATCATATGGGTTGGGTGCAAATCCAAATTGGGCCATGGCAGAACTAAATTTGGCAAACAAAGATCTGGCAGCGTGTTCAAGGCCATAACATGCTTTCTAAAGTTAACAAACTTCTATGTTGAGGAATGATTATAACTTGGAGGAGATTGCATATAAATTTCCTCTTCAAATCACTATTGACAAAAAAGAAAATGATAATAACAAGTAAGATTTTGATAGGTAGCATGCAATTAGTATAGAAGTTTTCCACAGTTGATCCTTTGGCAAAAAGACAAGCTTTATACCACTTACTAGTACCATCTTACCGAGGTTTGATCTTGTGTAATCCTCTTACAAAGCTACTGTGGACTTCTCAGGAGACAAATTAACTAGATTCCAAGTTTGAGTTATGAAAGAGCATTAAGTTTTATTGCAACTGCTTTCTGTCAGAGAGTTAAAAGAAACCTTGTGGAAAAAATAAAGTTCATGTAAGGTAGTAAGAGAAGATAACAATGTGTTTTCAGTCCTCTCATCTTCTCTTTGTTTTTCCTCTTCAGTTCTCTAGCATGATTGTGCTCTGTCTTGCATCATTATTTGAACTCAATCTAGTGCTCTAATCGATGCTCTGTGCATCCATTAGTCTAAACCCATTTACTAGCTTCCAAGCTTGAGTAGAAAAGAAGCTTAACACTTCCAGTTTTAGAGGGGACATTCTTATTAGATACAAAAGCTTTATGATACTATAGGTTTGCATTACGGTGGTTTTGTACAGTAGTATGGGCTGTACTAGTTTTTGAATAACATAATATATTTGTCTTACTATATTTCATATAAGATTAAATTTTATAAGGCCTTCCAATAAAATTTGTCACATCATTTGAAAAAATAGAGATATACCGAGTAGCACATGCTGACAAGCAAATACAGTCCTAAATTCCATGTTGAAAAAAACCAAAAACAAAAACAAAAAAAGTGGGTGAAGAAGAAAAACAAGAAGACACCGCTCATGTCAGAGAGGCTGCCCTCAACAACCCTAGCTGATGTCTTCCTCTACTGGTTATACGTTCACGAGCAAACCCCCTCTCTAGCTAGACCCCATAACTAGGTCTTCATAATAAAGTTCTACATACATATAAACATATCCATATTTGAGTTATTTGAAATAATTAGAATCTGGATCCTGTGCTTTACATCAATCATAAACCAGATAGAAAAATCTTGTTTTCTTGAGCTTAATTTGATGCCTGAACTTTCTGGTTCTGCAGAAGACAACATAAATCCAATACTTTGTTCTTGTCCACCACTAAAAACGCTAGAAATCAAAGTGTAGTCTAATGTCAATTATCAGCTCTCTTACCTCATCACTTATTTTTCATCACATCAATTATAAGCCAGTTGAAGAATCAATTCAACCTCTGTTTCAACATCATCTACAAGATTTTGTGCTTGCCATTTGATCTGTGCATATTGTACAACATCATCATGGGAAGTCCACAGTAGCTTTGTAAGAGGATTTAATTAAATTTCATCATGGGAAAATAAAAGATTTAATTAAATTAATAGTTCTAAAATTTAGCTCATCAAAACCAATTCACACAGTAGCGATAGACAACATGAATACAAACATGTGAATTTAGCTCATAAATACACCCTAACAACTACAACAGAGCATTAAAAGTTTCTTGCACAAATAAGTTGACAGTAAAGGTACCAATGGCAGATTTTTATTAATATAAGCCCTTTCTTGACTTCTGGCTAGCAAAGCTTGAAGCCAAAGGATCCAGGGATTACAATCCACAGGTGAAAATGCTAGGCTCCATCTGGAATGCCATGTGTTCTACTACTAGTATCCTAAGGAAAGGTATTCCACTACATCCTAAGGAAGCCTCAACTCATCGATCAACAGTTGTGGTGCACTTTGAATAGCAAAGACCATTCCAGGGACATGCATTATATATCCACATTGTGGGATCAATGGACATAATACATGCAGTGATCTGTGAGGTAAACATGTGTATTGTACCTGCACTCATTAGTCACAGTCTGCAATATTCTTTAGCCAATCCTTTATGATAAAGGCCGAAATTTTAACCTAATCAAGCTTTGCATGACCACTTACATACTGGCCCAAATCTTAACCCAAGCCTAGATTTATGCAACATATCATTTTGGATTCTAAGCCCAACTCAATCTTTATTCTCTTCAAGGTTTCTCTGCTCCCAAATTTGTCTTCTTCACTAGCACTGCCATGGCAACCCATCAAAGCTCTAAAAAAGTGAGTGAGATTGAATCATTAAAAAATAAAAAAAGAGCACACTTTTCCTTTCTTTTGTAATTATATATTAGGTAGTAATATATACCTATCAATATATATAAATATATATATATATATATATATCTATATATATATATAAAAGGTAGTAATTTGTTCTCCTTTGATAATAAAAAAATGATTCAGTATTTTTATGATTTTACCATAAAAATGCTTTATTAGTATGCAAGGCAAACATATGTGATTCTACATATATTTCTATTCCAAAATTTACAAATAATATCCTCAACCCACAATTAATTTCAAATAAATGAGACATATAACCCCTCCAAGATAACATGTATGTAACTGTGTATAAGTTACCTTTGTTGCTTTTTCCGTAACATCCCATTTCCTGGTTGACACATCTAGGAATCAGGTCTGATTGCGACTTGGGTCCTGGGAAAAGAAAAAGAAAAAATAAATTAATAAATAAAAGGGACAATTGATGAAAACCCCAATGGTATTATAGAAAAACCTGTCTCTAACTAAAAAAGTGGGGTTAAGGTTTGGTAGTGTGATTAGTTCACAAAGAATTTGATGAAAATTTGTGGGTTCATTAGAATTTTAATTTGGATTATGAGAATTGGAGGGAGTGATGGTGTTAGTGCTGACTATGGGAGTGTTTGGGTTCTAATGTGTAGAGCTCCTCACTAAAACCAAAAACTTTCACAAGTTCCTAACAATGAGGCTTTAATTTTTTTTTTTTTTTTTTAAGATTGAATAATAAAAGAATAAAAAATAATTTTTTATTTTTCAGAGTACTCACTTGAAAATATTTTAAGCAAGCATCAAAGATATATTTGATTTCCTTTTCTTTCTTTTTTTGATAGGTGATTTCCTTTTCTTTTTTATTTGTTCATACGGTGTCTCTTACGGTTCAAAAAGAATGTTAATACTTTATATATTTAATACTTGAAGCATATCAAAATAGAAAGGTTAAATTAATTGGTTGAAAGACTCAAAGCTGTAGTCTCGTGGAGTTGAAAGGTGGGAATAATCTATTCCATCCAATATTTCATAATCATATACCTACATCTCTCAAATTTTTTTTCTTAACCTTTGCAGGATTCAGAATTCACTCTCTCTCATTTTCCATCATTTCTCAGGAGCCAAATAGATTTAAGTAAAAAAAAAAAAAAAAAAAAGAGATAGAAAGAAAAATTTTCAAATTAAAATTTATTACAAAAAAAAAAAAATCCAGCATATTTTCAAAGATAAAAAAGAAATAGAAAATCTGAGGAAGAAACAATGAAAATAGAAGATCTAGACCATTTGGTTGCCAAGAAAATGAAGGAAAGAAAAGAAAGTCAACCAAAACATTGCAAAACATGGATCTAAACACTGTTTGTCCTTTCCTTTCCTCAGGTTTTTTTGAGAGTGAGAGATCAAAACAGTAAAAAATAAATGAAAGAGAATCAGAACCTAAAAGAACTTTTCCCTAAATAATTTCATTCAAGACTAGAAATATACCTCTCTTCGCCCCCTTCTCTATCTCCCTGATCATCTCCAAGTCCCCCTCTCCCTGAAACAAAGATGTTTTCTGCAACTGTGGATTTGTGCAAAACAACCTTAAAGTACTCCAATGATATCTCAATGCATCTGATGAAATGAAGTATTGAATCTGTCTTCTGACACTAAACAAATCTGGAATTTTAGTCACTCACCTGATAAATTTTTGGATAGAGAATTGCATCACCAGAAATCTCCACACGAACATGATCCATCTTTAAATAAATGGAATCGGACGGCATCTCTTACAAGTATCTCTCTTTTGGTTATCTTAGAAATATATTTAGTGGCATTGTGGCAATCCCCACAAACTCTAAGGTTTTTAAATACTCGTATAGGAAGGTCAGTAGGAACAAAAATTAACCCAAAGGCAATTGCAAGCTTCTCACTGTGGTGGTTAAGCATCTTTATCTTGTCTGACTTGTCAACATCATGAAGAACATAACTCATATCTGGTACATACCCCTCTGCTCTCATTTTGCAATTTAGTTTCTCTAGCTCAGAGTATATCTGATCTGAAAAAGGACTTGACTGGTCATCTGCTGAGAAAATGTACACTTTGTTCTTATATTTGATCCAACTACATCCCGGTTCCTTCCTTACTCCCTTATCTCTCATTCCTCTTCTTAATTGGGCCACATTGTCCCATTCCCTTTTTGCAGCATAAATGCTTGAGAGCAAGATATAGCTCGCTGGGTTTTGGGGCTCTAATTCTAGAAGTGACTCAGCTGCCCATTTCCCAATTTCCATGTTACCATAAAATCTACATGAGCTCAACAAGGTAGCCCAACCAATTGCATCAGGATGGAAAGGCATCTTATTTATAAAAGTTTTTGCTTCTTCTAACCTCCCGGATCGGCTGAGAAGATCAATCATGCAGGTGTAGTGATCTGGAAGTGGTGTGATTCCATGTTCTTTTATCATTGATTCAAAGTACTGATGCCCTTTTTCTACTAACCCTGCTCTACTGCAAGCTGACAGAACACCAATGAAAGTAACTCCATCAGGTTTCAAACCTTGGGCCAGCATCATTTCAAAGAGATCAATCGTCTCATTTGCATCTCCAAATTGTGAATATGCTGAAACTAATGCTGTCCAAGAGACTTCATCCCTATTTTTCATATCATTGAACATTCGATGGGAATCTTCAATGCTTCCACATTTACCATAAAGCGTAACAAGAGCATTGGAAACTGTAATAAAAGATATCAGGCCAGAAACAAGAGCGTGAGCATGAAATTGGGCACCCTCTTCTAAGCTTGCTAAGTTTGCACATGAGCTAACGACACTCCCCAGAGTAAAATCATCTGGCTCAATCCCTTTTCTCTGCATATCACGAAAAATCCTAACAGCTTCTTCACTGTACCCATTTTGACCATAACCCACTAGCATTGCAGTCCATGAGACAACATTCTTACTGGTCATTCTCGTGAAAACTGTTTCTGCTGATTTGATGCTTCTACACTTGCAATACATGTCAACAAGAGCACTAGACACAAAGATATTATCCTTATAATCAGTCCTAATGATATAAGCATGGATTTGCTTGCCTCCTTCTAGTGCCAGGAGACCCCCACAAGCAGTCAACACACTGCCAAAAGTAAATTGATCCATATCTAAACCTTGCAACCTCATTTCTCTAAACATTTCTATTGCCTCTCTAACCAACCCATTCTGTGCAAGTCCTGTTATCATTGTCGTCCATGAAACTGAATCTCTTTCCTGCATACCTTGAAATAACTGCCTTGAATCTTCAACCATCCCACATCGCAAAAGCCCTGTGATCATAGTATTATACATAACCACATTCCTCTCTGTCATCTCATCAAAAACCCGCTTGGCATCATAAACCAACCCCATTTTTGAATACATGTCAACCAAAGGACTACCCACAAAAACATACGAGAGGAACCCAAATTTCATTATGTTCCCATGAATTTGCCTGCCTAAATCAACACACCCCTGATTTGAACACAATATAAGCATTGTGGAAAATGTAATCCGATTCAAATTAACAAGTCCTTCCTTCAACATCCGCCTATAAACCTTCACAGCCTCGACGAGTGAACCATAGCACGCGTATCCAGAAATAAGTGAATTCCACGAAACCCCATCTTGATTTGGCATCCGATCAAACATCTCTTGCATTTCCAAGAGATGACCCAGTTTCGAATAAGCTGAGAGGATGGTGTTCCATGAGAAGAGGTTTGGGTGGGGAATTTCATCAAACACGTGGCGTGCATATTCTATGTTGCCTAGTTTACCGTAGGTTATGATGAGATTGTTTAAGAGAAAGGTTTCTGGGTTCACTAAGGCTTTAATAATGTGGCAGTGAAGCTTCTTAGCTTGGGTTTGGTCTCGAGCTTTGCTGCAGAGTTTCAGTAAAGCACAATAGTTGTTGGAGGACATAGTGACCGTTTAAAACTATTTGAGTGGCGGCAAAGAGCGTTGTGGCTTCTTTGTTTTCTAAAACAAAATAAATAATTTAAAAGTTAAAGAACATGTTGTGATGCAGACAGGCCCTTATTTGACTCGATAAATTTAAGTTAGGAATTTTTTATGTTTAAAACTTCAGATACCAATTTTTATAATAATATTTATATTTAACTTTCTATATACTAATAAATTTTCTTAATTAAAAATCTTTTTTTTATTAAATTTTGAGATGCAAATTACTTATTTAATTTTTGTTAACATCACTTTTTTTTTTTTTTTATGATAATAGCTAATTCACTTAACTTTTTCTTACATAATGATTTTAAATAGGATTTTATCTTTTTTATTTATTTATTTAATTTTAGAAAACATTTTTTTACGTGAATAATAATATATAAATGCATAATTTTCAAAACGTGAATCATATCGTGAATCATTTTTTCATTTTTATATATTGTATATTGGATCATATTGTATATCGTAAGATATACCAATACTAAATAAAATTTATGAAAAAAAATTTATATATATATTTAAATGATATATTTAGTATAAAATTGAAACACATGCAACTAATTACTACTTTAATTATCACTTATGCTATGATATTTGACAAAACAAACAAAACATGAAAATGTATTTATAATATCCATATTCAAATTATCAAATGTAAATGTGTTAATACATAATATATAAGACAAAATAATTTTTTTTCCTCATCATAGAGAGAGAGAGAGAGAGAGAGAGCCCTTATGCTAAGCCTTTCTATTGGGCTAAAGTAGTAGTAGCCCAATAATTTTATCTAAATCTTTGTTCTAGGCAAAAATAGTAGTAGCCCAATAGTTCTAGGCAAAAATAGTAGACTCAAGTCAAAGTACAAAATTTTAGTAAAAAACCTATTTTAAACTATATGTTCATATATCTTCCAATACATTCAATATACAAATTTGTATCATACGATTTATGAGAACTTTTAGTACGCCTTTATGATATGAATTTTTAATACACGATACAGTACATATCATGTATTGTATGACAGCTATGAGTTAAAATATTATTAGTAAAAAGGTTTTGCAAATGATAATTCAAACGGCTAAAATATTGTATGCATACAGCGATTCATGGATCCTTTTATGTATTTCTAATGTTTTTGGGCATGAAATTGTTTGATATGACATGAAATTCAAACAGCTAAAATATTGTTTTCATCCCTAAAATTTGCACAAATTTTGTCGACCACAAGCTTTAAAACATCATTTTTTATCCCTAAACTATTTAAATGTTTCACTTTTTGTCTCTTAAAATTAATTTTAAAAAAAATCATCCTTAAAATATTGAAATTTTTTTGTTTATTCATACTTATTTTGCTTCAAACTATTGAAAAAATCTCTTTTCAAAGTTCAATGACTAAACACACAAAATACATGCATAAATTTAGAGACAAAAATAATATTTTAACCAAATTACTATCACGTGTGATGCTATTGCTGCCTATTCAAGATGGAAAATCTATCATATATCCAATACATGTAATACCACCTCAGTGTATCACAAGTTAGACTGTGCAATACAAATACAAATACTTTTTTTTTTTTAGTAAACAGTAATACTTATTAGAACACATACGAAAATAGTAATATTAGTGTTTTAAACCGGGTTTATAATATATTACATATATAAAACTGGACTCATATCTCTAACCCATACATACACACATATATAAAACTTAAAAGTATTTACCTTAAGAAAGTGAGCGAGGCAGACAAACACTGAATTTCAGTTTGTTGAAGAGCATAATCTTCATCATCTTCTCCACAAAGCTTAGAGATGGTTTCAATGGCTTTGAAGTAATTGTCCACACAATAATCAAACTCTGAAACTGTAACCCTATCACCATTGCAATCTGATGGTTTCTCCGCAACTAGAGCATCCTTAGGTTATGTTTGGTAATAGTTTTTGTTTTCTATTTTCAAAAACTTGTTTTTGGGAATATAAAGAAAAAACAATTTTCTTGTATTTTTGAAATCAAAAACATGTTTGGTTAGTTGAAATTAAAAAGATAGCTTTTTTGAAGAAAAAAATAGAAAATACTAAAATATGTTGTTACTAGGATTTGAATTCTAATACTAACTCATTAAATAAGACAGATTCATTAAATTAAATGCGTATTTTCGTTGACTTTTGAAAATTAGAAACTGAAAACAACCTTTTACATGTTTTCAGTTTCCTTCACAATTTGAGTTTTGAGAACAGTTTTTGTTTTCTGTTCATTTTGGGTTGCCAAACAAGTTTTCTAGTCTCAAAAATAGAAAATTGTTTTTGAAAATATAAAATAAGGAGAAAAAACAGTAATTCATTGGGCGTTTGACAGTAAATAGCTTTGAAATTGGAGGTTCTTCTCCCTCTTCCATTGTTTTCGTTTTCCTTCACTGGTTTTTGCAGCGGTGGAGCGCGGAGGAGGAAAAAATTGAAGAAAAGAAGGAAAGAATTAGGGTTGTTGGGTTTTGAACTATGAATCACTTTATTCACAATATTGCCACTAATCTTTTCAAAAGAGAAAATAGGTAAAATGGGGCCTGCACTTCTTGAGAAATGCAAACGGTGTTACAAAAAAAAAAAAATATATTTATATATATATATCTCACAATTTTTGTCACAACTCGTCATGTAACGAATTGTGAGTTGTGGAAATGTAGACCCTATGGACTCACTATTATTCTCCACCACTCACAACTCATCACATGACAAGTTGAAGCATTTTTCGGATTTATTTCCTCTTTGCTATTATATTATTAGTCCGAAATGCAATAAAGAAAAAAAGGAGGGAAAGAAAGAAAGAAAAAATTAGGCCTAAACATTTAATTATAAGAATGAATGGCTTTATACGTCTCACATAGAGCTTCATAGCACTTTTTTGTCAACATTTTTTTTTCTTTTTTTGATAGATAGTGTTAGTAGAGTCTCTCTCTCTCTCTCTCCATTAAAGCATAATTTCTATTTTCTAATATAGTCAAGTGGAGAAAAAAAAAGAAAAAGAAAATAAGACATCATGTGAAAGAATGAAAACATTAAGGTAATAAGAATATAGAAAAAGAAAGCAGATAGAGAGAGGCATATGAATCTAGTTTGCTTAACAAGTCGGAATACCTTTCCACCTTTAAGTGCAAGTATGTGCCTTTATGTGGAGCTATTGCAACAAAAAAAAAAAAAGTTTTCTAATAGCCTTTAGTTTCAAGTATGAGACTTTTGTAAGCAACATCACAACAAATATATATATATATATTTATATATATATATATGTGTGTATATTCTAGGGGTAGATTGCTCACCTTCACCCACAAAATCTCCACGTTAATAGCCTTCAAGTGCAAGAATAAGCCTTTACGTGGTGTTAATGACAAAATCTTGCTTTTTTTCATTGCCTTCAATTGCAAGTACGAGACTTTTGAGGGGAACATGCAGCAAAATCTTTTTTTTTGGGTGGGGGGGGGGGGGAGGAGGGTGTTTTGTTAGGGTGGTGTGAGTACGACTTTAATGTGAGAATATATATATAATGTACGTGCGTGTGTGTGGTGAAATTGGGGTGGTGTTCATAAAAAAATAAAATATAAGCCCAAACCAATGCTTGGTTTGTTTTACACATAAGAAATGTTTTTAAAACAACATATTATAGGAAATCCTAAAAAAAAGACTTTCAAGTTCCCAAAATTCTTAGAATTTACTAAATGATGGGAATTTCAAACACATCAATTAAATTTTCATTGATTAAATGATTATATCTAAAATTTTAGAATTTAGTATTCAAAAGGTCTTTTTTTTTTTCTTTTCTTTTTTTAATTAGAGTGTTATGGTTTTTTAAAAACATAAACAAAGGGTAAAGAATTATAAGCAAGGCTTTTATAACAATGATGATAACAATAACTTGATTATGGTGATGGTATGGTATCATGATACTATTGGTGGTAACGACAATGGCGTTGAATGATGGTGGAGGTGGTGGTGACAACATTGAGGTGAGGAAAATGGGGTGGTGGTGACAATGACAATAATATTGATAGTAAAAGGTGTATAACATAGATAAAGATGAGCAAATAAATTTCAAAAAATGAATAAAAACAAAATGTTAGTGTAGACATGTTTAGGGGGGGAAAAAGGAAAAATAAATATTATTATGACATCTAGGCATGAAAAAAAGCTTTTTTTTTTTTCTTTCAAAAAAAAAAAAAAGATTAGAGAAAAGAGAAGACTAGTATATACATCTAGGTTGGCAAGCATAAGTTCATTGCCTTTTTGCATATAGAAGGCAAGCATATGCTTTTCTTTTTCTTTCTCTAATTCTTTGTCTTTGGTGTTGGAGATGCTTTTCTTTTATGGCACAATGGAATAATCATGGTTTGTTGAATTAACGAGGAATGTGTTTTATCCTCAGAAAGTAACACCATCTAGTCTATATATATTAGAAGTTATAGGTGATCCTTACATGAACTTTGTATTAACAAATTTGAAATCAAGGCTAACTTGGAAGCTTCCCTAGGGGTATATTGAAGCCAAAATCATATTCTTGTTCATGTAAGTATTAATGATCGCTTCTCCAACTTTTTTTGTATGTCTGTGTTTTTTTTATTGCTATCTATAAACATTAGGTTGCTTTACCTACTTCATTTTTCTCAAAACTATTAAAAATGCAATAAAATTTGAGCCTTTTTACTTATTAATTTGCACTTGAACAAATGACTTTTATTGCTAAATCGGTTTGGTTCATGTTATATTTAATGCAATTTTGATCAAAGATATATCACTCTACTTTTTATAAATCACTATTTTGAGGAGTCGACATATTTATTAAACATGTATTATAGATTAATCACATGCAAAATTTCACAACAATCGAATGCCACTTGCTATTAAGTCCATACATTTTTTTTTTTAATGAGAAGTCCATACACTTATTTGTTTAGTACACTTATTTGTTTAGTACACTTATTTATTTAGTATATTTAGGAATAAAAAAACACACACATAAACTAAATATTAAGCAATTTATAGGTTAGTGAGATTTTAATGCCCATCAATCATAATTATATTCGAAAAGCATGATAGATTAGCTTAATATTTGGTAAGTATAAGAGGGAGACTTGACCGCACCAATCCCCCCACCTCCATTTCAAATTTTAGTTCTTATGCGTACACCTTATTCCCCTTCTCAACCTCTCTTTCACACTTTTCTCATACATACAGCCATACATGGACTCTTTTATGTATCTCTAATGTTTTTGGGCATGATATTGTTCAATATGACATGAAATACAAGTAAATGTCAAGAATATTACTACGCTAAAATATTGTTTTCGTTCCTGAAATTTGCATAAATTTTGTTATACATCCCTAAACTTTAATCATTCATTTCATCCTTAAACTATTAGAAATGTTTCATTTTCTGTTCCTTAAACTTAATTTTTTTTTTTAATCTTTAAACTAATGAAAAAAGTTTGTTTATTCATCCTTATTTTTGCTCCAAAACTATTTATATATAAAAAATAAGCTTATTACCAAAAAAAAAAAAAAAAAAATCTTCTAAAGTTCAGTGATGAAAAAAGGGGACTTAATATGTGACTAACGTAATACCACCTCAGTGTATCAGTATCACAAGTTGAAATGAGAAAAATACAAGTAATACAGGTACAAGTAAAACTAGACTCAGATCTCTAACACATAAATACACATACATACATAAATGAAAGTATAGGAGGAGCATTGCTTTAGTTTAGTGTTGACCTTAAGAAAGTGAATAAGGAAGACAAATGATGAATTTCAGTTTGTTGAAGAGAATCATCTTCCTTTGATTCTCCACAAAGCTTAGAGATGGTTTCAATGGTTCTGAAGTAATTCTCCACACAATAATCAAACTCTGAAACTATAACCCCATCGCCATTGCAATCCGCCAAAGCAACTGGAGCATCCGTCTCCTTCTTCTGATTATTTCGGCGTTTGATGGTAAATAGCTTCAAAAATTGGAACTTCTTATCCATTGTTTTCATTTTCCTTTCACTGGTTTAAGAGGAGAAAATAAAAGAAAAAGAGGAACAAATTGGGGCTACTGGATTTCGAATTATGGATCACTTTATTTACCAAATTGCCACTTATTTTTTTTTATTTTAAATTTGGTAAAATTAAACTTTTAATTTTGTTAATTAAAATTACAAACTTATAAAATTGTTTTAATTTGAAATATTAGTCTATTTTTGTTATTCATTTCCATTATTTTAGAAAATAAATGTAAAATTGTTGATATGTTTCATTTATGTTTTTCCTATCTAAACAATGTGTTCTCTCTCTACCTCCTCTATTTAGGGTAATTATAGAATACTCTGGAGTAATATAAATGCATACTCCCCCTATCATATAATTGTGGGTCCCACTAATTAAATTTATAGTAGAATCTATAATTCTTATAAGAAGAGGGAGTACGCATTTGTAGTACTCTTGAAGTATTTTATAATTTTACCTCTATTTAATGGATGTCAAATTGATTTATAAACAAGTTTTTGATGAAATGTAGATTGACTTCCTATGGATTTAATTATAAGAATGAATAACTTTATATATCTACATAGAGTTCCATAGCACTTTTTCGCTGAGCATTTTTTTTCTTCCAAATTCCAACAATTCTTAAATAATGGAATATTTTGTGGTCCTAGAACCAATTTTAATACTTTCAATTGCAAGTATGAGCCTTTAAGTGGAGTTAATGAACCTTTACGTGGAGCCAATGAAATTTCCTTTCTTTTCTTTTTTGAGCCTTCAACTGCAAGTATCAAGTATGAGATTTTTATGTGGAACACAATTTCTTTTTTTCTTTTTTCTTTTTTTTGTCTTTTTTGTGGGCCAAGGGGGAGAGAATTATTTAGTTAGGATGGTGTGAGTATGAAACTTTGCTGGGAGAGTGCAAGTATGAGCCTTTATGTATAAGTTTTTCTTTTTCTTTCTCTAATTTGTTGTCTTTTGTGTTGAAGATGCTTTTTATTTTTGGCACAATGGAATAACTCTAATATGTTTTATCTTTTGAAAGTAACACCATCTAGTCTATATATACTAAAAGTTATAGATGAACTCTATATGAACTTCATATTAACAAAATTAAAATTAAGTCTAACTTAGAAGCTTTTCCTTATAAGTAT
This sequence comes from Notholithocarpus densiflorus, assembly GCA_030021035.2. Lineage (NCBI taxonomy): Eukaryota > Viridiplantae > Streptophyta > Magnoliopsida > Fagales > Fagaceae > Notholithocarpus > Notholithocarpus densiflorus. The sequence goes on along the minus strand of JARYZH020000156.1, from coordinate 834,105 downwards.
TGATGGCTGATTCTTCAAGTTTGTTTGTATGCATGTGTTTTTCTACTAATGTTCATAAGGTTGCTTTACATGCTTAATTTTTCTTATAAATATTACAAATGCAATTGAGCCTATCTACTTGTTAAGTTGCATTTGAATTAATGATATTTATTGTCAAATGGGTTTAGTTCATGTTACGTCTAATGTAGTTTTGATAAAATGTATATCACTCACAACAATCAGATGCAATTCACTATCAAGATATTTGTTTAGTATATTTAGGAATACTAACACACACGCACACACAAACCCTATAATTTCAAGCTCTTTTGTATATTACTGAGTTTATAATGTCTAATCACATTAAATTTGAAAAGTATGATATAATAGATTAGCTTGATTAAAAAATTAAAAAAATTAATAAAGAAAATATTTTTTCTAAAAACTAAAAAAATAAAAAATATATTATTTTCAAATATTTAAGGAAAAAAAAATACTTGAAAAATCTAACTAAAAAAAAAAACTAATTTGATTAATTGCTTAGCTAGTTGTATGATGGATCAACTGCTCGAGTCAAAAGGCAAAAGTGGTGACTCAATGGCAGGAAATTTGGGTAAAGAGGATCAGACCCAGAAAGCGAAAGAGGTACAAAAAGAACAACAAACTGAGGCAGAGGCTACTGATCATCCCAAAAGCATTCCCAAGGTAACAAACACCTCAAAAGAGTTATTTATTTATTTTTATTTTTATATATATATAATTTATGATTAATAAATTAAATAAGTATTATCTTTTAGGTATAATTGTGAGAGAAAATGTGAATAATTTTGTAAAAACTCCAGCACCATTTGACAATAGATCCAAAATGAAACATGTGATGTGAGTCATGTGATCCACCCACTCACTTCATTAGACACTTCGGGTAACTTTGTTCAAATATAACTACATCCTTACTTGACAATACAGGTTTTTAAAAAAGTTATTAAAAAAAAAACTTATATATATTTAAATATTTTTAACTCTCTAACATTGCCTTCCATTTTTTACATTGCCAAAAAAAAGAAGAAGCAACAATATATTTTTATATGACAACTAGAATTAAATAAATATTAATATAATTTAGGGGATAATAGCAAGAGAAGATGTGAATGATGTTTTAGGGAGGAAGATAATATATAGTAAATTTTTTTTTTTTTTTTTTGGTTAAAAGGCCAATCATATAAAACCAACAAAAAGATTACACAGTTACAGCTGCCATACTCGCAGCAACTAGTCTAGCATAATACAAACCATTATTATCCTTAGCAACTAAAGTTTCCAAATCAACATTAAGAGGAAACTCAAAAACAACAAAATCTTCCTTCATAACACTGCCCCATTTTGCCAACCAATCCGCACACTTGTTGGCTTCTCTAAACATGTGGGACACCCTTACTTGAGGAAGCTTGCCCAGAAGATGCCTGCAATCAGAGAGCAGAGGAGCATAGGCAGAATTAGGAATAATATTAGACTTAAGCAGCCCCACAATCACCTTAGCATCTAATTCCACTTCCAGCTGCCTAATTCCCATGTGATCCGCTAACTTCAACCCATCTCTTAGAGCCCACAGCTCAGCGATAATGCTTGAGGTGAATCCGATTGATCTTGCATATCCCTTAACCCAAGCACCTTGACTATCTCTAATGATTCCTCCGCCTCCTGCCTTACCTGGATTACCAAAAGATGCACCATCTGAATTAAGCTTAAACCAACCCTCTCTTGGTTTAGTCCATGCCACTAGTATAGTAAACTTTGCAGTGGCTGTTTTAGCTTTACTCGAGCAAAAATGGTATTCTCTAGCTTGATTAATACACTCAATGGGCAGCCTCGGGTTGGGAATAGAGTTTTCATTCCTATTTTTCCAAAGAGCCCAAATGGTGAATAAGAACACTGAGTTCCATGGTATATCAGATTTATGCTTAACAAGACTCACACTATTTGATTGTAGCCACTCTTCCAAACTTCCCGAGAAGGTATGTACAAGAGCTGGTGGAACTTCAACACAACTCCAATATTTGCGAGCTAGTTCACAATCACGAAGAAGATGAGCAATGGTTTCCTCATGTCTTTTGCAAACAGGGCACTTACCATCACAATTTATCCCTCTTGCTGCCAAAACACTCTTAACAAGAACACTAGAATGTAAACACAACCAAAGAAACATGATGATTTTAGGCAACATGTCAAGCTTCCATATCCACTGCCCCTTGAATGAAGTTTCTGAAATATCAACCTCAATACATCGCAAATAGGCTGACTTTGTGGAGAAATCACCATCTCTAGTGAATCTCCACATAAGGGAATCCTCTCTTTGACCAAAATCTTGAATAGGAACAGCCTTGATTCTATCCTTTATAGTGTCTGGCAGCTCAAATGAAATTAGATCCCAATTCCATCCACCCACACCCCTAAAGTCTTCCACGGTTAGAGATAGATCCTGAAGGCATAAAGGTCCTTGAATCAAATCCCTTAGAGAGTCACCCTTTAGCCATCTATCAAACCAAACTTTAGTTCTTGCTCCATTTCCTACACCCCAACAGATTCCACTTGAAAAAATAGGAAATCCGGTTTTAATGGCTTTCCAATTAGGGGAGCAAGGAAGAGCGTCAGGATCCCTTGCTCTCAATCTAGAGGGAGAACAATATTTCTTCAATATGAACTTAGCCCATAAAGCCTCATTTTCTTGATACATTCTCCAATTTAGTTTAGCAAGCAAAGCTAAATTCTTAGCTTTGGCTGCTTGAATTCCGAGACCTCCATCCTCCTTAGGCCTCACAATCTTGCTCCAGCCAACAAGATGCAACTTCCTTTTCTCACTCGTGGATCCCCAAAGGAAATCCCTATTCACTTTATCCAGTTTATCGCAAATATGAGAAGGGAGGGCCACCCCTTGCATAATGTGGTTAGGAATGGCTGACATAACAGATTTGATTAGTACAGCCCTACCTGTAAAGGATAAAAAATTTGCTTTCCAACCCGAAAGTTTATGCATGACTTTATCCACCACAAAATTATATTGTCTACTATTTGCCCCTCTATGTCTCAAAGGAAACCCCAAGTACTTACCAATGTTTCGGGTTTCTTGAATGCCCAACCAATCGCAAGTTTCTGCCCTCTCCTCTTCTTTGACATTAGGTGAAAAATAAATACGAGACTTATCCAAACTAACCTTTTGCCCTGACTCTTAAGCAAAATTTAGATAGGACTTCTGAGATAGCACCACAAGCATCATTTCCCACTTTACTGAACAATATAATATCATCCGCAAACAGAAGGTGGGAAAATTCCAAATTATCCCGGGATGCTTTAAGGGGTACCCAAGCTCCTTCCACGCACTTTTGTTCAATGAGATGACTTAAATATTCCATACATAATATGAAAATGTATGGAGATAACGGATCTCCTTGCCTTATGCCCCTAGAAGGTTCAAAGGACTCAAGCATACCTCCATTCACCAAAATAGAAATATTAGTAGATGAGATGCAGCTCATAATAATCCGAGTCAGCTTGGGAGGGAAGTGGAATGCCTGTAGAACTTTGTGTATGAAATTCCACTCTAGCCTATCATAGGCTTTCTCAAGATCCAACTTGATTGCCATGTACCCCATTTTTCCCTTCTTGCGGTCTAATGAGTACAAAAGCTCTTGAGCAATGAGAACATTATCCATACCCCTTCTTCCAGGAACAAAAGCAGATTGAACTGGAGAGATCAGATCAGCAAGAAGAGGTCTGATGCGAGCCACAATAATCTTTGAAATAATTTTATACACCGAGTTGCAAAGACTAATAGGCCTGTAATTATTAAGGGTCTCAGGGCTTTGACATTTTGGGATTAAGGTTACAAGAGTTTCATTAAGATAACTCGGTATGATTCCATTCCTAAAAACCTCTTTAATTTCCTCGTAAACCGAGTTCTTCACATCTGCCTAAAAATGTTGAAAGAAACCCGCATGAAGGCCATCCGTGCTGGGGGCTTTAAAAGCTTTAAGAGACCACAAACCATCCCTTATTTCTTCAACAGAAACTTCAGTGTCAACTCTAGTGTTGTCTTCCTCAGAAAGATAGTTGCAGGCAAAATCTGAAACATCTGAAGCAATTGAGGAGGAGAGCGATTCAGTGGTATACAGTTTCTGAAACCCAACTTTAATATGATCCTTAATCTCCAAATCATCAAGGATCCAATTCCCAGCAGAATCTTTAATGCATCTTATTTTATTTCTGTGACGTCTTACCACAGTAGTCACATGAAAAAAAGCGGTGTTGCGATCCCCGAAATTGGCTACATTCAATCTTGATTTAAGCGCCCAATATTCCTCTTCCTGGAGCATGGGAAAGTCATTCTACCAGGTATATAATCTAAAATATTTTGAGCCCCGTTTATATGGGGTTGATTCTAAAATATTTTTTAAGAATTTTTTTTGACCCACATATATATATATATAATATTTATTATGTTTATAATATTTAAATTATTAGTTCCACTTATATTACATATCAAAAAAAAAAAAAAAAAACTTCTTAAAAATTAATATATTATGTCAAGTGACTTGTAACTCAACTAACATATTCTCATATTTTCAACGAAAATGGTTCAAATCTCCTATCTCCAACTATCGAATTAAAAAAAAAATAAATAAATAAATAAAAAACCTGTGTATAAACATATTGTCTGGAAAAAACTCACAAATATTTAATTATATTTACTAATTTAAGCATACAATTATTTTATATTCCTTGACTATGTATTTATGAACTTTTCTTTTTATATTTATGTTTTTTTTTTTTCAATTGTTGCCAAAATAACCAAAGTTGAACAAGAATATTGATTTCTTTTTTCTTTTTTTTTCCAAATCACATATTCTATAAAATTTTATAAAAATACCCATAAGAATTCATTTTTATTAAATAATAAGTGTACCACCTATAGATACCTATTAGATGGAAATAAATTATTTTACCCATTAATACTCCTATTAAAAATGGATTGAGATTATGTTCAATAATTAGGTTATTGCACTTGATGCAACTGCTACAAGTGGTTGAGATTTAAAGTCGTAAAAAACAGCTTTAAATCTCAACCATTAAATAAAAAAATAAGAAAAAGTAAAAAGTAAAAGTAAAAAAGTAAGATAAGTAAAAATATATTGTGAGAAGGAGGGGGTGAATTGAACAATGTAATTGCATCGAATCTCAATTCATTATAAATAATATAGAGCAAATTTAGGCTAGTGAAGCCTGTGTCTACTGACAGCCTAAATACCTCTCTACGTAGTACTTGTTGACAAATATTTAATTATTTTGAGTAACTTCATAATTATTTTTATACTTTTTATTACCTTTGTTATTAAATTTTATTTTACCTTTTGTTAGGTTTTGTTTCAACTTTCAATAGTTGCCATGGCAACTAAAAATAAGCAAAAATGGAATAATCCAAACAAATTGGCTTGTTTTCTTTGATAGTAAGTATTCATGGCAACTAAACATAAGCCTAAATCAATTGTTTCGTTTTCTTTGATAATAAGTATTCTAAATCAAAAGTTTTTGAGATAAATTAATTTTAGAGAAAATAAATATATAAATTTTTATTAGCTAAAATACATGGTTGGTCCTTGAAGTTTATCAAGTGATCACTTTTGGTTTCTAAAATTTCAAATGAATAATTTTGATCCTTAAAAGTTTAAAAAATTAGTGTTGTTGATTATTCTGATACTTCTTGTTAGCCTCATTGCCTATGTGGCTAATGAAAAAATGATGTGACAATTTTTAGATGATGTGGCAACAACTTTTATATTAAAAAATTCACATCAATATTGCCACATCAAAACTGAAAAATCCATGACGAACAAATACCCAAACCCATATGAAACGGGTCTTCCCAATTCAAAATCCCTTTGGAGCGTTCTATTGCAATGGACGTGTTTGATAAAGGAGTCACCATGAGTCTATACAATGTACACTGTGCCTGAGAAATTGCCCAAAATATGTGGCATTCATATTACTAGATAGTGATAGTCTATAGACTATAGTGTGTAGTACCCGTAAAACTAAAACTAAGGGCATTTGGTAAAATGAATGGAGATTACAATAGGAATAGTATTCTTTATTACCAGGAATAGAAAATATTGTAAACTGTCCATAGGTTTGGTTGTTACTGTTAGGTTCTAAATATTTAGATATAAATGTTTAGGTTCTAAATGTTTCATGTGTTGGCAAACCGAGTATATAAATTTTTCTAGGAATAGATCTTAGTGTCTATGAAGTATTTTAGACATGGCTAAAAGTGCAACAAGTCAGAAAACAAGAACATACAAGCTACAGAAAGCATTAGTGAAAAGCTGATTAGCTGAATTGATCGAGAGAATGCTTCGATTGATCAAACTGCAAACTGCAAAATTTTAATTAAGCATGTTAGCCCATTAAACGTTTAGGGTTTCAGTCTAGAATTACTTGGTATATAAGAAAAACCCTAAAACACGTTTTTTTTTTTTTTTTTTTTTAAAGTCTCGGAGAGCTACTATTTTGAGATCTGAGAGGTTTTGTACCTTCTACTCTTTCAAGCATCTACCAGAGATCACACTCATATTGCTAGCATTGGTGGAATAAAGTTGCAACCCAAAATTCAGCTATCAAGTGTATAGAAGATCAAAGGCATGAACTGGAGGTTTATGTTAGAGCAGATCCATATCAAAAAAAGTCTAAGAGTTTCAAAATTAGGTTTGATAATCATAATTAAGTTTACTACAAATTTATATCCTTGACTGTAAACTTCTATTTGATATAGTGGATTATTCTCTTGAGATCATTCCCCCCAGGTTTTTACCTTGAAACTGGATTGTTTCATTGGTTTTCCTAGGTCATCATATATGTGTCTTATTTATATTTCTACTACATGATATGTCTGATGAATGTTTAACCTAGTAACAACTTGGCTATTAAATTAGATTTAACAAAATGTGTTTTTCAGGGGTCTAAAAACTAACAAGTGGCATCAGAACGGGTTAGCTCATGTCTAGGTAGTTCCTACCTTGAGTTGATCATTGACCCTTGCTGCCATGGATCATGGTCACTCTCTTGCGATCCCTCCCCATTTTGATGGGAAAAATTATGCATACTGAAAGGTGAGGATGAAAGCCTTCTTGAAATCTCTTGATAAGAAAGTATGGCAGTCTATAGAAACTGGATGGACTAAACCTGCTACTCCGATAGCAGAATGGACGGATGCTCAAAAGGAAGCTAATAGTTATAACAGTAAGGCTATGAATGCTATATTCAATGTTGTTTCCTTAGAAGAGTTTAAAAAGATTTCTAAGTAGAAGTAGCACACACTGCATGAAATATCTTTCAAACTGTGCAGGAAGGAACTAAGGTTGTTAAAATCAATAAACTGCAACAATTAACTTCCAAATTTAAGAGTATTAAAATGTCTGAGGATGAATCTTTCGATGAGTTTTATGCTAAACTCAATGACATTGCTAACTCAGCTTTTAATTTGGGTGAAGTCTATGATCAGCCAAAAATAGTTAGAAAGATCTTAAGATCACTAACTAAGGACTTTAGACACAAAGTGAGTGCCATCACTGAAAGCAAGGATGTAGACACCATTCATGTTGATGAACTTGTAGGATATCTTCAAACATATGAATCTGACCTTTCTAAGACCAACAAGTCAAAATCTATAGCCTTGGAAACAGTAGATGATGTTATTGATAATGTGTTTGACAATGAAATCTCTTCTACTGAAATCGCTTATTTTGCTAAACAATTCAGAAACTTTTTGAAAAACAATAATAAAAAGGCAAGAAACAAGAACTTTGTTGATTATAAGAATGTGAAGAAGAACGAACAACCTAAGAATGATTCTCCTGAAAAATCTACCTCTAAAAAAGAGAAGGTTGGTAAATCTTCTAACAACTCTTTAGGTCAACAATGTTTTGGCTGTCAAGGCTTTGGTCATATAAAATCTGAGTGTCCCACTTACTTGAGGTCTAAAGGAAAGGCCATGGCTGTCACTTTAAGTGAGGATGAAGGATTTGATCAAGATTCTGATAGTGATCACGAAGGTAAGTTTATGGCCTTCACTGCTACTGTTGTGATAGATAAGACCATTGATGAGAAAGGTGAGAGTTCCTCTGATGAGGAACTCTCTGAGAATGCTGACTTGTAAGAAGCTTACAATAAGCTATGCAAGATTGCAGCAAAAGATGCCATGACTGTGGAGTTGTGTTTAAAGAAGATTGATACTCTTGAACTTGAAAAGAAAAACATTTAGATCAAATTGTTTGATACTAATGAACTGTTGAATGCTATTAAGATAGAGCACATGTCTTTGGTTGAAAATGTTAAAGAACTAGAATCTGTCTTGAGTGTTACTGGAGAACAACTAGGTCGGTCTTCTACCTCTAAACTTGATGAAATATTAGGTGCTCAAAAATCTTTTTGTGATAAGACAGGTCTAGGTTATGTTGAAGATGATTATATCTTAAAAAATTCTTCTACTAAGTTTGTCATCTTTGCTCTTGTGTCTTCTCCTAAATTTGAAGAGAGAGTTCATAAGAAAGAAATTCTTGCCACTAGAAGAATTAGGGTTGATTTGAGTGATACTAAACCTAAACAGCCAAGTCACCTTGTTGCAAAGAAGCAAAACAAACCTCATCCTCAATGGTCTTATCATGTTTGTGGTGGAGCTGGGCATACTTGTCCAAATTGTTCCAAGTTGCATGCTAGCAAGCAAGCAACTAAGGAAAAAGTGTCTGTGCCAAAAAGCACAAGATCCTGTGACACTTATTCATGAGTTGGTAAATGCTCTTAGTCTTTATGCCAATTCAAGAGTTGATCTTCAATATAAGCATTCAAAGAACTCCAACTCCATGCCTACATCTAAGAAGATGTGGATACAAAAGGGTCCTTATGCTTCATCTCTTGACTCTTAGGGAAAAATGTTTTGTTTAGGAACTTTTCTGCATTTCATTTCATGAATTTCATTCATGTTTGTTTAGGATGTTTTTAAGTTATTTTTATAATAAAAAAAATTTGAAAAATCATAAACACAAAAAGATTTTTTTTGTATTGCACATCATTTAGTGTGTAATTAAGATTGGCCAATGAAACTTTGCATTCATGACTATGTACCTTCTTTAGCTTTGATGAGTTTTGATATGCACCTCACTAGTTTGTGTTATATTATGCTTAATTGTGTGATTTGTTTTTAGTTTTTGATCAAAGGATCTTAATTTTGATATCACATATTTTGATCGTAAGGACTAAAAAATCCTAGGAGAAAAGTATAAATAACCTTACGTTGTGGATTTTATGAAGGTTGTGATTCGCTTTGAGTCTTTGGTTGTTTGAGATTTTGGTTCGGGAAAGTCATAAATGTATTTTGTTTTAGAACTAAAGAAAAAGAAAAAGAAACATTTTAATTGATTATTTATGAAGTTAGCCTTTTATTTTTATTTTGTGTGTGTGTGTTAGAACTCATAATTTATAGGTTTCTTTGTAGGTTTTTTACTGCTATTTTGTGTGGTATGAGCCATAGTGATAAAAACAAAAATTGATGATGATTTAAGAATTTTCCGTTTTTTTTAAAGGATGCAGAAGCCCAACTATTTTTTTATTTTTATTTTTATTTTTATTTTTATATAAATGGATATGTTTTTAACTAATTTCTCTTTGTTTAATCACGTTCTCTTTATGTTGATACTTACAAATGATTTCCTTAATTTCATTGAGATAATGAATTGGGTATTTGTGATTGAGATCTCCATATTTGGTTGTGAGAATAAAGTGGTTGAAGAAGTATTTGGGAGGTTGCTTAAATTTATGTAATTTTAGAATATAAAAGTATTTTATGCTTTAAATTTTTATTTAAATATTTCAAAATCATTTAATCAGTTTAAAAAATAAAATCTACTTTTAACGGCAAATATTATAATATGTTATAGTCTTATAGTGTTATACAAAATTTTTCAATAATATATGAATTAAGAAAATCAAGTTTCAAAGTATTTAACAATATTGTGGGCAAATATAAATATTTTACAACAAAATAAGTATTATATGTAGGTCTTAATATACATAAATATGATTTCAAATAAAATTGTAATGTAATCTGCGTATCGCGCAGGATATTATCTAGTCATAAAAAAAAATGTGAAAATTTTTGTGTCATTAACATTACACTCTGTTTTTTTTTTTTTTTTCTTCTTCTTCTTATTTGTCTATAATAAATTTTAAAAGGTACAGTTTTGAACATAGTTAAATTAACTAAATAAGTTTTAAAAAAATCAAACCAAATAAGAAATCAAACAAGAATACAATAAAGTATAAGCTTTTTATTTTAAAAAGTTACGACTTATGACCACAAAATTATAGTAAAAAAGTTAAATGTGTCAGTTATGTTTTAATCTATTTTCACCATAACAAAAGCCTATTTTACTATTAAATGGTTTCACTAAACTATGGTGGATTTTAGACTTTCAGTTAGTCCAATTAGTAAAGCGTCTTTAACATAAGTTGAATAGTTTTAAAATTAAATCCTTTTCTCAACCAAAAAAAAAGTTTTAAATCCAAATGATATATATATATATATATATATATAGAGAGAGAGAGAGAGAGAGAGAGAGAGAGAGAGAGAGAGATAATAATTACATCATCAATACATCAATTTATTTTTTGGTATTTGTGGGATTCAAATTCAAACTCTTTGCAGGAGAATAAAAATCTTTATCAATTAAATTAACTAGAACATTTAATAAACTATTCGAACTTAGATATCTAGTAATTAATTACTTAAATCTAATCACTAATATTTTTATATATTATAGTATAATGTTCTTTCACTAATATTTTTAAGAAGAAGGTCTGTTTAGCAAAAAAAAAAAAAAATTAAGAAGAAGGTTTTGGGTCAACTCCGTTATGGACACGAGATATGTGGGATATTATAAAAGTGAAGTAGTTGATTTTGAAATGTTTTATATTCTTTAGGATGAATTGGACATATCTAATTAGCTAGGGTATACTGTATTGTCAAACCAATTCCTCTAAAAAAATTTATAAAGATGTCTATCTATCTAATTTGGCTTCCCACCCACCCCAAAAAAAAATGAAGGATACCCAACTCGATACAAGAAGACCATGTTCTGATCCATTTGTAACGAAAGAGATTTCTTTTTTTCTTAAAGCAATATTATAGAATAATAATAAAATCAAATAAATTAACGTGCAACCATGTTTGAGATAATGGCCCTCAGTGACAACAAATATACGTGAAAACTTTTTTTTTTCTTTCTAAATTGTAAAAATAAAAGTACATACGTGAAAACTTTTTTTTTTTTTTTTTTTTAGTTTCTCACAGTGTTTTTCAAAACTTTCAATTAGAGATTAATCACTATTCACGATAGGTGGGCGCATAGCGGAGTAAATCGCTGGCCCAAAGAGTCGTAATCTCATTTGTTTTGTTATTTGGAGCGTAATGACTGATATCATTCCAAATCATGCATTTTTTAACAATAACAACTACGGTAATAAAAATATAGCATACTGTGATTGATATTAATAAAAATAGTATTAATACTAAGTTTATGTAAAAATGATATTATTGGTCATACTTCAAGCGTAGCTGCTGAATTATGGGCTCTCCGAGATGGAATTAACCTTTGCGTTGCTCTTAATTTGACCAATGTCATTTTCGAATTAGATGCTATGCTTGTGGTGAATCTGGTGCAGAAAGGTAGTGATGGACCTTCGGGTAATGATGTGATTATTGCAAACTGTATAGAAGGTTTGCAAAAGATCCTAAGGAGTAGCTACAGAGAGGCAAATAAGTGTGCCGATGCTCTTGCTAGAAAGGGCGCCTTGCTGCCTCAAGATTTTGTTATTTTTCATTTCCCTCCTGCTGATGTTTCTCTTTTGATTAATCTTGATGCTACTGGAACTGTGTATGAGCGTCGTCGCTCTTCTTTTGCTTTTTGTTATTTAATGTTATTATCCGGTTTACCAAAAAAAAAAAAAAAAAAAACTTTTTTTATAACAATTTTAATTACAATTTATTACATTAAAAATTGAGGAGAAATTATAAATTTTTTTTGTCCCATATGACCATTCCGTGACAAAACTTTTATTGTTTTGAGAGAATTGGACAGCACCATGACCAAACTTGACTTCACCTAACTAGATTCTCACCTGTGCTCTGAGGTGTGAACAATTGATCCCAAAAAGAAAAAGAAAAAAAGTTATCACCTGTGATGTGAATGGCACCGGGTCGCTTTAGTAGGAAACATGGGTCTATGAATCTATGATCTATCACAATCCATGGCAGGAAGCCCGGATGTGGAGAATGAATAGTGAAAAAGTAAATTTTTTGTAAAAAAAAAAAAATTAAATTAAATCTCAAAAAACTTAATATTTTAATTCTCACCCACACAACAAAAATGATTAAGATATTTTAGAATTTCCTTCTCAAAAAAAAGAAAAGAAAAAAAAAGAGATACTTTAGAATTTTTAAGGAACCATACATTCTTTAAATCCTCTACTTCCTTTTATAATAAAAGATTTAGATAATGATTTAGGGCACATTATCAGTCTACTAAAATTACCATATAATAATGTTTCAAAATAAAGACTCAAAGTTATTCACTAAATTTTGTCAAATCAAAATAAATAAAGTAAGAAAACATCCTTGTTAAGTTGTGATTTTATTTATTTATTTTTTTTTTATGTTGCTTTTAATTGGCTTTATTTAGTGTCAATTTGCTTGTAATTCTTTCATCTATTTTCTTGTATTTTTGTAGGATTTATTGTACATGGATGGGGTGTCATGTAAATGAGCTAGAAATAGACATTGCATTGTCCTAGAACCCCTAACATAAACAATATGCAAGGGTGGGAAGTTAGTTGCGACTCTAAAAAAAAACAGGGAATAGGTCCCAAATTTTTACTTTTTACATGTAATTGTCTGCATAAAATGATTTTGAAAAAAGAAAAAAGAAAAAAGAAAAGCCGAATAAAGTAAACAGCACTTATAGTTTAAAGTAAATTTTAAATGAACATGGAAGCTCTTGTGGTTATTTTATTGTTTGGACTATTAAAATGAGAGAGAGATCTTCAGAGTACTAAAATAAAGAATAATGGGGTGATGAACTCTTAAGGATTGCAGCTAAGCCAAAGAAAAAAAAAATGATCGAATTTGCAGGTTTGTGGACCATGGGCTCTCAAATATATATAAAGAAAGATAAACATTTACTTATGTAATTATTTCAATCATGATTCTTTTAATGTTTGAATGAGATTGAGAATTTGGCTATCTTATTTGTGACTTTTTTTTTTTTTTTGGTTGAGTAATTAATTTTGTTTTTAGTTGTAAATTCTAGTTAGCTTAATTAGTAAAATTTTTGCTTATACCAAAAATTAATATAATAATAAAGAGTAATAATCATATATTTTTATTGTTTTTTTAAAAAAATCTGTTTTTAGTTAGGTATAACATAACAAGTAAGTTAAAGAACAAAATTGTTACTTTCATGTTCAGGCATAGTACAGGAATATGCCTTGCATTGGTTCCGACCTTTTATGTAGCTTTGGTTTCAAATAAATTGACAAATCTTTGTGTGGCCAATATTTATTTATCTTGATCTTTTGAATGTTCAAATAAATGGTTAACATGCTAATTAAGTAATTTGACCACATAATTTACATGGACATTCTAGATTTTTCATTTATTTGAATATTTGATAAACCCTCACTAATTCTTTCTCTGAAAATAGAATCATTCCCATCATTGTTATCTCTAGAAAACAAACACAAAACAATAGCTTCTAGCAAAATTCTCTTGAGGATCTATTTAATTAGCACTCTTCTCATAAAATCTGATTTTTTTTGGGGATAATTGTTGGATTATCATGCTAAAAGATTCATCGAAAAATGTATTACAAAGACATACAAAATGCACTCTTTTAGTCTTTAAGATCATAACGTAAAACAACCACAAGAAGTCACAATCACACAAGCTCATCAGTCATTCAACGATGAACATTTGATAGGTATTGAAAAGGAGTGGAACCATTTAATTCAATTCATGTACCTATGCAAATTCCATAATATCTCATTCTCAAAAAAAAAATTCCATAATATCTCAATCACTTGTCAAATACTTTGTCAAATACTTGGCCAAAAAAGTACCACTAATCAAATAAATCAAAATCAAATATAGATTTTTTTTTCTTCTTGTTTGATATTTTTCTTATGCTTAGCTTCACAATGACGAAAGAATTACTTATGTATCCAAAGCAAGGATCAGATGTCTCACAATATGAGGAGAAAATGAGCCTACATGCTGTAGACATCTGATTAGGTGTGGGGGCCAAAGTATAAACAATAATATTTTGCTCATTCAAAAAAAAAAAATTTTAAAAAAAAAAATAATATATATGAATGATTCCATTCCTCAACCTTGAACTTTAGCATATCTCAACCACTAATCATTTATTTAGCCAAAAGAAATCACTAATCAAATAAAATAAAATCAAGTACAGAACATGCTAAATTGATTATTTTCTTGTTTAATTTAATATTATCTTAGGCTTAGCTTTCACAATGATGTTGATGAGGAGTTATCTCCGGAATCCGAGGCATGCGTCAGATGTCTCACAATGAACCTACATGCTGTGAGACATCCAATTAGCGACGGAATTGGGATTTTTTCTTTGGGGTTATAAACAGCATAATTTTGCTCATTCATTAATAATATGGAATATATTAAAATTAAAAAGTAAATTAATATTTGAAGAATAAAATTAACATCAACTCAATGTTAACAATTTTTTTTAAAAAAAATTGTATTAGATGATTATTTCTTAATACATTTCTATTAAATTATTTGTGGTATATCAAAATAAAGCTTGATATTCTTTCAAATCATGAAAATCATTTATATATTGCATTAAAATTCACAACAATTTCCCTTTCAATATAAAAAATCAAAGAATTCATTAGAAAATTAAACTTCATCTTGTTGCGAAATCTAGTTTTAATAATATTCATGACTAAAAATGCATAAATGTGTATTTCATAATTGTCATAGAAAGTAACTGAAAGAGAAAGTAAGATAAACATTTTATAAAAAAAAAAAAAAATAGCGTGAATTAGAAAGTTGAAAGTCATATATATTACCATTATATGTCTAGTTTTCTTCTTACTAAAATATTAAGTAGTATTTCTAATTAAAAATAAGAGAAAAATCTCAAACACACAATCAATTTTTTATATTTATTTTTAAAGCACTCAAACAATCCTTCGGATAGATCCAAACAACACAATTTCACTCAAAACTCAAAGTCTTAAATTTTTA
Source organism: Notholithocarpus densiflorus (assembly GCA_030021035.2). Classification (NCBI taxonomy): domain Eukaryota; kingdom Viridiplantae; phylum Streptophyta; class Magnoliopsida; order Fagales; family Fagaceae; genus Notholithocarpus; species Notholithocarpus densiflorus. The sequence goes on along the minus strand of JARYZH020000156.1, from coordinate 818,744 downwards.
ATTTTTAATTTTGGATCCCATACATCAAACAACTTAACAAGTATATATGAATCAAGTGAACATATTATTTTTTAAGATTATTTGGTCTTACTTTCAATTTTGAGGGGCTAATATAAATTTTTTTAATCCAAACTTGCAAATTAAAAAAAAAAAAATTTCTTGAGGAGCCATGGCCGTCCCCATCATCTAAGAATGACTCTATCTATACATACAACAGATACATGTGATATCTTTTCCACAAAGATTCTCGTTTATACCAAAAACCAATTGGTGTCTTGGTCTGATGATAAAGAGTATCATTAGAAGCGGACGTCATAGGTTGAAACTCTCTATAAAAAAAAAGGATTCCATTTTTTTTATTTAATGCACATCTGAGTTGTCCATTGTAAAATGAAAAAGAAGCTTCTTGTGTATAGAGCCTGCATTGCCCATTAAGAAATTTTATTTGATTCATTTCAGCATTGAACAGGAAAGCTTAACATATAGTCCATCCTTATTTAGGTTCAAATTTTGCTTTAATTAAATTAAATGTAAAATTATAATTTTACCAAACCCATGCTTTCATTTTGTTTCTTTCTTTCTGTTTTTCCTTTAGCAAGGCTACCCTCACAAAGAAAGGCTACCTAAATTTTCTCTATTAGAGAATTTCAACAATTTATTTCATTAAACATTGGAGAACAAATACAGCTAGTAAATAGTAATAGTATGCATGTGCATCAAGAAGTACCTGACACCTGAATGCCAAACTATGTCGAGGATCAACATAATTTAGCTGTCCTTGTCTTCAAGATTTAATCTGAACACATGGAAAAGCAAAATTATGCCCCTGCTTAGAGGCCAGATACAGTTTTCTGTTTTTAGCAGATCTGAAAACTTGGAGGATCTTCCCCAAAGTCCACCACAAACAATTAGGTCTACTAGTACTAAGTGTGCCAGTTATTAGGTGCTCATATATGCATGTGACCCAAAGATCATATACACATGCCAGGTTATGTGCACATGGATTCTTGGATTTCAGATTGCTATGACTTTGTCCCACAAAATAAAGAAAAGTCCATATTTAGGTGCAATTATCAAAGATGATGTTAGTATAGAAAGACTTCTTAAAGGGTCTTTACATTTTTTTAGGTAGTCTTGCAATACTAGGATATACTTAAAATTCACTTATTGCTTTTTAAAATAAGTAAATAAATTGACCTATTGCTTAAATAAATGTCATAACCTTGTATAGGTTGTACCTCAATTGGTATCTTCTAGTTTTATTTATTTATTTATAATTTTATGTAGCTAGGAGATTGTTGTTATAGTGCCGTCAATGAACCCAAAACCTAATAGCTCAACTTACACTTCTTAATATTTCCAAATAAAATGTCTAGGATTTGAATATCTCCTATCCAAAATTTTGTGGTTTTGGTATTAGGTGAAGGAATAAAAAATTTAATATAACCCTTTTTGTTACTATTGAGAAACACTACCAGTGATTTGTGCAGTATTAACTATTAAGTCATTGCCCCTAAAACCAGGGTAATGAAAGTTGTGAAATTTTTGCTTATTTTATGTTAGCTTATCTGACTTTTTACTTCTTAATTTGCTAGGAATTCATCCTGTCTGTCTAGGGATCAAGTGGCAACTGAATATCATGATAGCTCACAATTTAGCCCAATGGACTTAATACTTGTCATTGAGGTAGGCCCTACTTTCATCTCTTACCAGCCAACTTTGGTGTCTGTGTTCTCAAGCAAAGATGGTTAGGGAAATCCCTTTTTTTGGTCTCATTTTTGTGTTTGACTAAAATTTCTTATTTAGCTGTAAAATGGCAACTCAATGAGGGATAAAGATAAAATTTTTGTTCTATACATGTTGTTACCCCAAGGAAAAAAAGGGTATGTAGTTCCCACACTCAAGAAACTACGCCTGGTTATGATTTCCTCCCATTCTTGCTTACACTCATTGGAATCATAGGAAAATTACAAAAAAGAAAAAGAAAAAAAAAGAATTATATAATCTGACATTATTTCAATCCTACACGTATTGCTATTAGAATTGAATTACTTGCATATTAGTTTGAAGTTTTGTGACACATGCATACATGTGAGATGGAAACCTTGACTTGTGTTAATCTTAAGTGTGTGGGCTAAAGCCTATGGGCAAGTAAGTGTTTGGTGGATCTAATGGTCCAAAAGCTTGAGCTAAAAGTTAGCAAGTGCCCAAGTATAATCAAAGCAGTGAACTCAGGCAAAACTTATTTTTGGGATTGCTTATGGTGTGAATTTTAAGGTTGACAAGTGGACCAGAAAGGTAAACTTTCTGATTATGCAGTTGGATGACTTCAATGTTATTCTGGGTGATGAATTTTTTTTTGTGGCATCAAAGCAGCCTTGTTGCCACTCATTGGTGGGCAATGGGTGGGCAAATGGGCATGGGCAAATGGGCAGCAGCAGGTGGTACTGAACCACACTGGTGGTGCGTGACATTAACTGTAATTTTAAATATCTATAAATGAAAAAGGAAATTAGGATGCTGGCATTTTTAACTTTGTTAATCATCTTAAAGTACTTTAATGGGCGGGCTCTTGTTAAACTAAGTCACATCTCTTCTGCATTTATTAATATAACAAAGGCAAGTCACAGTTCAAGTTAAAAATCCCCCCACAAACATGCACAAAGAATTGAAGGGATTGTAAAATCAAAATTTCAGATAAACATTGAAGAGAAATTACCTTATACAAGCTCAAAAATGGTAAAGTTCTCTCAAATCAACATTTTCAATAAACTCTATATGCTATATGCGTAAGCTGCATAAAAGTTGTCCTAGGAAGAAAAGATGCTAGACACTTAACCATTAACTAGCTAAGCAGTCCCAGAATCATCTGAACAATGAAAGAGGCAGGAGAAATTGATTCAATGAATGGCACATCAAATCCAAGAAAAATTGTGTCCCATCTGAATTGTAGCTGCATAGTATGAACAATGAGAACACTGTGAAGGCAGGACAAGTAAGAATGAGCAAAAAAAGAAAGTGTTGGTGCATTTTGATATTAATTATAAATAAATTGTTAAATTCTTATCAAGTTATGTCACATTGTGGCTTTGTCACATAAAATGAGCCCTAATACATTTTTTTTTCCCTCTGTTTCATTCTCAACACCACGGTCCCCAAGGCCCAAGTTTAACCAATAACTTAGCTCTCAAAATAACAACAGCTGAAAATAAAAGGCTAGATCTTGAGTCTAAGACTTTAGCCTTATGCTGAAAAGTTGGCCCATGATCATTTAAGTATCTCACTTTAATTCACTGACCTGAAATATTTTGCTGCAAGCACCAATTGCTTGAGGTTATGACCATTCCCAGTCAGAAAGATGAAAGGTAATATGATTGCATAAACATAAAAAGAACACGAATTTTTGTTTTGAATTTTCATTTTTCACCAGACATGAAATATGGCAATGATGTCTAGGTAATTAATTGAAGCTAAACCTTCTCTTTTCCTTTGCAATTCATTTGGCAATAATGGACAAATTATAAACTGCATACAATTCATTTTCTTTTATTCAACAAATTTAACAAGATATTTTAGGAGAGTCATAGCTAAAGATACCTGCTATTTGAATTTTTGGTGGTTTGACTACAGGACTGTTAGTGATATAGCAGCAGAGCGAAGCGTCACACCATCATCCTCCCATTTAGAACGTGGGGCAGTTGCTCCAGCAATAATTGCCTTCATATGAAAGGGAGAAATTGATTTACTTGATGAAATCATTAGACATCAAAATGAAAACAAAATCACCGGCATCTTGGTTTTCTTGTGCAAATCAAAATCCTAATTTTTTATCAGAAGGTTCTTGGGCCTTTCAGTAGAATTCTATTGACTTGATCAACTAATGGGCTATAGGCACTTACAATATCCATTACAAGCGCAAAAGCCTGGTATGTACTGGCTATATTTTTTACAAACAAGCATTCTATCACTGAAAAGAAATAGTAACAAACCTTTCCACTGTTAACAGCAGCCATTAATGCTACATGCTGTTCATCTCTACCAAATTCATAGAAGTAATAAGTCCTGAAACAAGTATTTGAACACCAAACATTAGGAAATAAAAGTTCCAAATATTACATGCAAAGGCTTACAAGAAATAGTGACTATATTTTAACATCCTGACCACTCTAAAATTCGTGGAGATACTGATAGAAAATGGATAGTTGAGTCTTAACGTAACCCAATTAAAAATCTGAGCAAATTAGATCCTCTTATTGCTCATAACTGTAGGTGTGGAAAGGTGATAGAACTCGTCCTACATCAAGAATTTATTCTTCCACCATTATATAATAATAATAAAAAAGTTTAATTCTCCTCTTAAGGCCCAACTTCTACTCTGATAGTATTAGATACCAATATTTTCTAACAGCCTGCCATCAACTCAGAAAATAAACTCACCTGAAACCTTCCTCTTCCTTTATTTTTATAGTTCTTGCAGAGTACAAAGTTGAACCACCTGCCATGCAGCATGACTAGCATTCAGAACCAAAACCAGAAAGAGCAGAGGAAGATATGTTGACTGCAGGTAGTGGACAGGTAAAAGAATTCAGAGCATTATTACCTGGAACAAAAATTTTTGCTGCCTCCTTCAAAGAACCTAAATCAGTAACATCCTTGGCCTGTTCAAGTTAGGAAAGATAAGGTAAGCTTCACAGGGAGTTTACTATGGGAAGTCACAGATGGAACTAAGAAGAATCTTATAATTTGAAAGCCTGATAGACCATAAATGATGGTCTCAATTCCAAGTCATTAAGATATAATTGCCAAATTCTGGAGTTGCAGACATAATGTGTAACTAGGGAAGCCAAAATGGAATTCAAATTATACTTGTCACTAATGGTGAGTACATTCCTTTTGTTTCTACACAAAATATATATAACTGAAAAAAGCCACCTCAAACTTTTTATGGATCCATCAGGCACTAATTCGTCCATTCCTATTTAAGACTGGTTGTAGGTGGGCTATATCAATTACAAGGAAAATAAACAATACAAGAAGTCATACCACTTGAGCTATGATAGCAATAGAGTTCTATAAGTAAACGTATGTCATATATGGAGAACTGAAATTTCATAACTGTTACTACACATACCTCTAAGAAGGTGATCTTCAGTTGATTGGATGGGCGAATGACAACACTCAAAACTTCAGATCTGTTTCAACCAATGATACAAATAAAAATCAAATATCAATGTAGAATACATTTCTAGTACATCTGGTCATGTTTGAATCTCATTCTTTCCCTCTTTTATATTTTCATTGTTCTATCTCATACCTTCATGCCTATATTTCGAGTAATGCTACCCAACTTTCACAAAAATTAACTTTTACTATTCTACTAGAGGAAAGTCAAGCATGTCCAAATAAACAGTACATAAGATATAGACGTAAAAATTCTGATGCATTTTATCCAAATTAAAAAGTAGAAAAATAAACAAAACCATCAAAAGGGAACTTAAACAAATTATGTACCCATCTGGAGATGAAAATCTTGCTGCAAATGTCTTTGGCTTTGCTTTATCTCCGTATAGAGACAATCCAGCATTGTAATCCTAAACATTGAGCTTCAAATTCAGTTGATTGGAAATTTTTATATCTTGCAAAACAAATAACTAGAGCATAGTGTACTCTCAAAACTCAAACAAAATATCAACTTTAATAAAAATAAAATAAAATAACTTTTGAAACTTCAATCTCCAAAGCCTTGTACAGAAAGAAAGATCATTTGATGGTGCTTACAGATAGCAATTGTATATGAAGAACATCCAAAGCATTCAGAGTAACAAAAGATAAACGTAAAAACTTATTTCAGACAAGCCAAAATTGAATGAGAGTCTCGTAACATTGAGGTAGAAATGAAAGAGTTTTTCATTTAGCAACCAATGAATACAAACCAATACTGCTGCCTATGGTGTTGATTTCCTAATCAAGATCCACCTCAATTTTATTTACAATTCATACAACCCTTATATCATGCAAGTCATACAATCAAATGGACAAGAATGAAATTTTTAGCAATCTAAAATTCATATTATTTTGGGTTAATTGTACTTTTCCCCCCTTAACTATGGTCCAATTGCAATGTCCTCCCCTAAACTTCAAAACTGAGCAATATCCCCTTTAACTATTAGTAAAAGAACTTTACCCCATGCAATTAGAATTTCCACCAAATTTAATGGAAATGTCAAAATTCTTCAAAAACATGTCTAACAAAAACTTGAGTTTTCCGTTAATTTTAATGTTTAATGGAAATTCTAACGATCTATTGTAATTAAAGGTGGGACATTGCTAAGTTTTGAAGGGTAATGAACCCAAACTGAGGGCAAAAAGTCCAGCCCAACCCAACTAAGGACATGTGTGAAGATGCCAAAGTAATGCATGGATAAGATCAAGAACAAAGACCAAGACAATCCCAAGAATAGTTTGCTAGTTAGTTACAAGTTGTTGTACAATTAGTAAGTTGGTTATAGAGACAACCTTCGACTTTTCATGATACTTGTTTTGTAAGATCCTTAGCATAAATACTAGGAGTCGAGTAACAATTCTCATTAGCTAACATTGAATCAAATTCCTCTACTTTCTCTCTAGGCCCTCTTCTTAATCCCTTTTCTTCTTCTTTAGGAGGGTCACTACCTTGAACATAGTCGATTCCGTACTTTCCAATATACTTTCTCATCATTATAATCACTCATTTCCCTTTCCAAACTTTTAGACCACAAAAAGGCTCATCACATGAAGTTTAGGAAGACTTAGCAATTTTAACATATTTGAGGAGAAAAGTGCAATTTTCCTTTTAAAAGAAGAAAAATTTACCAATTTGCTCTTTTGAGTACTAGACTAATTCAGGTAAAAATCATGAATTTGAAGAAGCACTGAACCTAGCCCTTGGGTTTAACTTCATAATATTTCACAAGGGTTTTCTCAACCTATTATTGCCATTGAAGATTTTAAATTTCCTTAAGCTGCAACTATTCTAAATGCAAGAACACAAAAAGAAAGACAAATAAGAAGAAAGTGTTGTATTGTATACCTCAGGCTCTGTGATGTCCTCAAATTGTGGAGGGACCCGAATGGCAAAACCACTACCATAGAACTGGAACCAAGTCTTGGTGTTTGCAATGCCCAAAAGAGCCGGCTTCGGAGGCTGTGAAGGTTCAGCTGAAGAATGGGCAATTGGGTATGGTGGGGTTAAGGATATGATGCAAAGTGAAGCTGTTTTGAGGAGAAAGAGTCTCTTAGAAGAGGTGTTTGTGGTGGGGATGGTAGGTTTGGGAGTGGGGAGAGTGATGGGTTTATGGGGAGGGTTTGGTGGGTGTGGAGATAGGGAGAGGAGAATGGCCATGAGAGAATGAGGATGGTTTTCATGGCTGGTTAAAATTGGAGGGAGAGAGAGGGAGATAATGTGGGACTCACCTAGGGGTAGTGGTAGTTCACTAGTTTTTGTATGTTTCAGGGAGGGTATTTTGGGAATTTGAGAAAATTATGGGTGGTTTTGGTCATTTCCATACCACACATGGTCATGTGTTTTTTTTTTTTTTTTAATAATTTTTTCAAAAACTCCCTCTTTTTTTTTTTTTTTTTTTTTTTAATAACTCAAGTTGAGAGATGATAAATTTGAAACTTGAATTTCTCTTTCATATAAACTTAAGGAAGTGTCAATTGAGGTACATAACTTATGAAAAATTTACAAGAACTTGAGTGTAAAGAATGTAGGCACTATTGAATTGAGGTGATGTGTTTCGATTGTATGATAAAATGATGTTAACAATAAAACTATATTGAAATAATGTTATACAAAAGAATTTATCAAAAAAAAAAAAAGAATTAGAAAAATATCATAAGAATTTTCCTTCTGTTCAGTGTAAAGATTAGATTATCTTTTATCACTTTCTTTTTTTCTAGGTTGGAAAATTATAAAAAGTCTCTTATAGGTTTTATCACAAATATAATTAAATAAAATTGGGTACAAATCCATAAAGAACTTGAAATTTTATATTTACATGTTGGTGAAGGTTAATTCTAATAAATCCATAAAATTAACTGCTTGATTCACTTCTGTATGAATAAAGAAAATAATTCTACGTCTATTCTACTCATAAAATTATAAATATAATTATCGGCTTAATTCTAGTTGTTTATATTTCCTATAAAATAGGTATAAAAAATTGTTTAATATACTTTACTAACAATTACAAGATACCACCTCAAATAATTTGTTGTTTGATATCCAAGAATCTCATAGATCAATTGATTAACATTTTCTGATATACCGAAAATATGTAGGTTCAAATCCCTCCATCCCATAGTAACACTAACAGTAAATCAAAAATAAAATTTTAAAAAAATTTGTTGTTTGCCACCTGAACCAATACCAGGAAAATAGATGTAACTCACATGGACCAAAATGACCTTTTTTTTTTTTTTTTTGCTTCCATGGCCAATAGACGTTATCCTCTTTCAAATTCACCCAGCCAATCCCACACAAATAAATCCAAACCACCCAAAATTCCAAACCAGAAAAAAAGAAAACAGAAATAGAAGATACAGCAAAACTACAATCTTCCTCTCTCTCCTTTCCCTTCATGCTTCAACATTTGTGAACCTCCTTGCTTTCCCCCATGGAAACCATTCTCTCCCCTCACTCTCTATCCCCTCTCTTCAACCCCAGACCTTCATCTCCAAAGACCCTTCTGTCCTCTCTCCAACCCAAATCAAACTCTCTTTCTCTCACCAAACCTATTACTTCTAGCCTCAAAAAACACCAACTCCAATCACTAAAGCCATCTTTACCAATACCCACAAGCTGGCTTTCTTATGCCCAACAAGGACTAGCAGCTCTAGCTCTCACTCTAGCACTCAACTTTAGTCCACTCTTGTCTAGTGGCAATGCACTAGCTTCTGAGTTTGATGTACTTAATGAGGGGCCACCTAAAGAAACTTATGTAGTTGATGATGCAGGTGTGCTTAGTCGAGTGACAAGGTCGGACTTGAAAAGGTTGTTGTCTGATTTAGAGTCAAGGAAGAACTTCCATATTAACTTCATCACTGTTAGAAAGCTTACCGTAAGTTCTTTCCATAACTAAAAAGTCTTTGATTCTATGTATTTACTTGTTTAGTGTAGTGTGAATTTGACTCTTTCTGTAACACCATTTTGATGATATAAACAAATGGATTGATTAGTTATCTGAATTATATTAATTCACCGACTTTTGTTTGGTTTTCAAGAAAATCTTAAACCTTAGATTCAAGCCTGTGTTCCTTTCTTGATAATTGATAACTTATCTTAACTGTGCAATATAATCCTATTAGGCTCATTCAAGTGCTTGGAGATCTAAGGTTTAGAGCCTTATTTCTTTTTTACATATTAATAAACAATGATAATGGTTAATAATTTGTGTTAAGTGTTAAAAATTTACGGCAAAGTTATGATTTTCAAGACCACAAGTGTACTGAGATATTTATTTTGGATTTGAAAGTTGTAACATTTGGTTGCAGAGCAAAGCTGATGCTTTTGAGTATGCTGACCAAGTTTTGGAGCGTTGGTATCCCTCAGTTGAAGAGGGGAATGATAAGGGCATAGTTGTGCTTGTTACCAGTCAAAAGGAAGGGGCAGTAACAGGTGGACCTGCATTTGCCCAAGCTGTTGGAGAAACTATTCTTGATGCCACTGTATCAGAAAACCTTCCTGGTAACCTTGAATTTAGTTCTCATTCTTTAAATTGGCATATGATAATTCCACTTTTATCTGCAACTTCTTCTGTGAGGACAATGGTTCTAACTATGCGCATTCTGAACAGCATAAAAGTTTGGTTGAAAAAAATGTTTTTCATAAACCATGGGGAAAAAATAGAATTCAGATACTACATAAATACTTTATAGGCAAAGAAAATTAGAGGGTTTTACTAATGGAACTATAAATTACAAAATAGTAATCTTCATACGACTTGGGGAATCCACATTATAATGTTCCACCCAATGTGGCTAGGAGCTACCAGAATAATTGGCATAGAACTTAATCAAAGATTGCATCATATCAGAGTTTCATGGCACAGTATGAGGTGCTCTTTCATAACTTAAATGTTGTTAGAAAATGCTCTTAACACTGGGACAAACTTTATCACTGGAAATTTCTCCCTGCTATGCCAAACAATAATGAAAGCATAGACAACCTCTTTTACCTACAAGGGTACTTGGCCTGCGGCAACTTCTGATTTTGGAGTTTTTTGGGCTATGCGAAGCTTATTTTTACTACTTTGAGGAAGATGGTCCCGTCTTAAAATTTCATCAAAGTGGCACTATATGAAACCATCCAAAATCTTCTGCTTGTGCTGAATGGAGTTTCTCTACTAACCATTTCTATTGTCCAAAAGAGTAGTAATGAGCTTATAATGCGAGGGCCAGATTCAATTTTCTAAGGCCTCTTCAAAACGTGCTAGAATTGGGTGCTTTCTGGATGGAGGCCTCTTCAATTTTCTAAGACATCTTCAAGCCATCCAATTTGAGCTAATTTTCCTAAATTTGTGCTTGTGAAAACTTCCTAGAAATGTTGGTTGGGTCCTCACATTTGATGTGTCCCATCATGGAAGATATGTACACATTATATTTTCTGCTTATGCTTAACGTGAGACCGTTCTGTTTTTGTTTAAGAGCTGGAAGACATCCACTAGGACCTTGAGGATTATTAGAAGGAATGCCTCAATATGGAGACCCAGATTAGAAATAAGATTTTGATAGAGTATACCAACTGCTTGCCACAATAAGCCAAGGAAAATTACACCAGCCTTAAGGAAATTGATAAATAAAGAGCAGAATCCAGATCCATAAATTTCCTTTTTAAGTTTAGCACCATGGAATTGAGTTTTTTCTCTGCTCTTTGTCACACCTTACAGGAGCACTTTTCACCCAAGACATGGCCAAGTAAACTCCCCCACGTTTTAGGAGATGATGCTACAAAATTTCATTTTTGGTCTGCAATCGTTATGCTCTTTTAATAAAGGCTACTCAGTTTCAAACAAAAACACTGCTCACTGACACACAAACACCTTATCTAAATGATCGTTTCTCTAAAAATTCTAATAACACTTTTCCCACATTGTAACATGATTAGAGACATTCTGGCCTCCTATTCTAATTCATACATTGGGTAGACATTAAGAAATTGACATAATAGTCACAGCCTGAGAGCTTTAAATTAAAAGAATACTGTACGATTTTGATTTTCAATTTTATTTTGTTCGGATGAAGTTACAATTAGTTTTTATTGTGGATTAATATCTGTCCAAAAGTTCCATGTACTTGCTACTGGTGTCCACTGCTTCAGATGACATAGTGGAGATATAGGATGCAATCAATTATGTGCAGCAGTAAATTTTTTCCTACTGTTTTTTAAAAGATATTGCAGTTTATGGTGATTAAATTATTGAATTTGCAATTGCAGTATTGGCTACAGAAGAAAAGTACAATGAAGCTGTCTATAGCAGTGCCAAAAGGCTAGTAGCTGCCATCGATGGGCTTCCAGATCCCGGTGGACCTACGTTTAAAGACAATAAACGTGAATCCAATTTCAAAACCAAGGAAGAGACTGAAGAGAAGCGGGGACAGTTCTCTCTTGTAGTTGGAGGTTTGTTAGTGATTGCCTTTGTTGTTCCTATGGCACAATACTATGCTTATGTCTCTAGGAAGTAATGCCATTTGTAATACTAAATTCTTCTATTAAATTACTTCATTTAAGATTCGTAACAACGTATAACATGCTGTTGTACAAATGATCATTTTAAAAGTTTTCATGAGAAACTCAATCAGAAAGTAAGAACAGAGTTTGTTTATAATTGTAATATATGTGTTTGACAACTTCAGTAATCTACATTCACTTTCTCGATATGGAATGCTTAGACATTGATGCCAATAAATGTGTGAATTTCAAGTTGGACGGCCTTCATACAATTCAAGTATGGAATGAACTATCTGTAATGCCATGAGAAGAAACACAATGTGAACTACCCGACCCATTATGGCTACATCTCCAAAATCAGGCAGAACCTTTGCTATATTTAAACATATATCTTTCTACTATATTTATCAAGATAGCCAAGTAAGTAAAGAAATCGAAGTTAATGTCTGACCAAGCGTACGTACGAGAGGGTGCATTCAATCTCCAATATGTTGTTGAAGATCCCAAAAAGCAAACATGAGGAAGTATCCTAAGTATCCTTTGAGTCAGGAAGACTTAAAAAGAAAGCAATGGCATGCATGTGAAAGGTTCCTTTGTTTGCATTTTTTTGCCTGAAATGGATTTTGACTGACCCCAATGTTTGAGGTAGAAATAAGTTCAGTTTTAAAAACTACAGTCAACATTGAAATATAAAAACCATGCATTGAGTTCTAAGCTATAAATTTTAGGTGAGAGTTATGCATCGCTATGTCATTTGATGAAGTGTACTCGGTGTTTATAAAAAATTCCACTTCTGATTATTACTTAGAGAAGTTAATGGATCAGGGAAGAAAAGAATAAGGTGAGTATAATAAAAAGAATATTTGATGTTTAGAACATGAGATTCTGAAAGAAAGGCGGATCAGAGTATTTTCCAGTTAGTATTTCTGATGAGACGTGCTCATTTGCAGCCTGAGTATAATGAATTCCATCCCAACTGATATACTTAGAGCTATCAGAGCACCCTTTGACCGTGACTGAGGTCCCGTTCAAGATCTTAGTTTGCCCACAGGAAATGCGACTGTCATAGTTCAATGGTGGACCTCCATACCCACAGCAGGCCCTAATAGGGTGTTCAAATCCTGCAAATCAATATCACCAAAATTTCAAGAATGTATCATGATTATAACGTAAAGAAATTTAGTCTCTGAGGCTTGATACCAAGCCACCTCAGTAATTTCATTACATTTAGAATTATTTTCTATAAACCACACATTTACAAGTACGAGTACGACATGATGAAATGCTAATTTTTGAAAAATTAAAACACAAGTATGGCGGAAATACGTCTATTCATAATTATTGAATATATTTTTGTTTTAATTTTTAAATATTGTTAAACATTTTTTTTCTTATAATATTAAACATATATCAATTTAAGAGCAATAAAGAATAGTAAAGTAAATTCATGACTAATATATGATGTTTATAAGGCTACAACTTTACTTAATAAAATAAATATTACTACATATTTTAAAAATCTAACCGTTAAATTGTAAGTTTTTTATGCTCTTAATACACGCGTTAAATTTTGTGTTAATCGGATATTATTTTTATATGATCTATAAGCTTATATTTTATGCATAATTTTAAACGACAAAAACTTGCAATTCAAACAATTTGTTGATGACATAACTATTAATATTTTATTTTCTAAAAATTTTGTTAGCATGGAGGGCATAAGAAGAAAATGTAATCCAATGGTGGATTTGTCAGAATTCACCTTCACTAAAAAGATATTAAGTAAGTTTGTAGCCTAATGTTACAACCAATTTATAGCTAAACTTTGTTCATTTAGAAATTAGAATACAAACTAAGAATAAGATATAAAAGAGTAAATAAAAGATAACTGGATAAGTTTTCAAGATTAAAACTAAAAAGAAGTAAAAGATAAGTGTTCCTCTTGTGTCCCACAATTTTTTCAAAAAAAAAAAAAAAAACAGAACACGGCTAGAACAGAGGTGAAAAAGTATCCCAAGTGTGTCTCATATCTAACATGAGTACAACACCCTAAATGAAATGCCTATGCTTTCTACATTATTTTAGGTGATTCTCAATGGAATATGGGGGCAGTGTAGGTACAACTATAATATTCTTCTAAAAAAAGAAGAAGGTATAGCTATAATAATTCATCTTATTATTTTATAAGAAATGAAGATTGGAAAGTGGTGTATTGCTCATGAAACAAAACAAGACTGATGAATAATAATATTATGGGTCCTTGGAAGGGAAGTGGATTTATGTCATTTTGTTATCATTTTCCATGGAACTATATCTATATAATAATAATATATAAAATTTGCTAAGCTTCTAATTGCACTACCTAATTCCATGTCATTAGTTATATAATTATTTTTTTTCTTATTTATTTTCTACTTCTAATTTTTTAACAATATTAAATATATAAATAGATTGACTTTAGATATTCATCCTGAATGGTTTTTACTCTACATATAACTTTGAATTTTACATATTCATTTAATTTAATTTAGATGTTTATAACTAAACTATAAAATCACTGAAGAATCAAAAATAAAAACATTGTCTATACATATAGTATATGAAACTTAAGCTGGGTTTGGATACGGATGAAAAGGCAGACGTTTGCGTCTGCGTTTTCCCTTCTTTTTTTTTTTTTTTTAAGCGCGTTCTGAGGCTGGAATGCTTTTCCAGTGTTTTCAGTTTTCAGCAAAATAAGCGGTATCCAAACGGACCCTTAATCTCTTTTATATTCTATAATTAGTAGTAGAAGAAAATTTTAATATAAAAATAAATTAAATATATATGTAATTATTTATTTATAAAGAACACAAATTTTCATTAATTAAAAAAGAAAGTAATATGACATTGTTTATTTTAGTTATAAAAGATAAAATCTTGCTCTTGGTAGGTTCGGCAAGGCTTATATAAAAAAAATAAGAGCATTTCTTAATTAATAATTTAATATATCTAAAATGAAATTTTATTATAAAAAATACTTTAATTACAGATGACTGATTTTAATATATAATTTTACAAATATTTTAGAAAATATATTATCATATTTTATTACAAAATAATTACATTCTCAAGCAGGGTTGCCAGTTTGGATAAAAACATGAGGTTTCAATTTAGTCCAACGTACAAAGGGGTAAAAGGTAACATTCAAAAAGTGTAGGGAGGTAAACTGATAAGTGATAACGACCCAAACTAAACAGGTAGGTATTTTATCATGTACCATTATGATAAATTAACTGAATTATTTCTATTTTAACAGTGCCAATTGAATGAAAGATTATGATTTACAGAAATTAAGAGAATGTTATGTCCTTCTATTTCTAAAATTAAAATAAGTGTAAGAATAATAATGGCCAGTTTAGATAGAGGAGGAGTGGAGAGTAGTAGAGTAGACTTGGTTGAAAATATGCTAATTTAGGCCAAATCTACTCTACTCTATTTTCCCTCTCTCCTCTCAATCCAAACGGTCCATAAAGTACCCAAAATAGAAATACTAACCATATTGGGAGTAATTTGCGATGAGGTTGTATTTAATAGTGAAGATGTCCACGTATGCAAAATTTGCATCTGAATATTTGCCCTCTAATTTTTTAGAAAGAGCAAGAAGCTGCTTATTGAAGGCTTTAGCACCTTGATTATGTTGACTGACACATCCAAACTCATCAAGCTTTGATTTGTCAGTTCCAAATATGGCAACATTTTGAGGCAAGCATCCTAGAGGACTCGTGTTGTGTATCCAAAAATTTCTAGCACCTTGCTCGTATAGTTTCTGAAAAAAACAATCCAATTCATCAAGTATAGGTGAGAATTCAATGCTCCACTGATTTACAGTTTATGTTTAGCAAGTGATGATTGTCAATAAGCTTACCTGTATTCCTGTCTCAAACTCAGCCAAAATTTCTGGAATTGAAGCAATTATTTCGTCCAATGATTTGGAAAAAAATGCACTGGCAATATCATTCTGGCCTATATCAAACGTGTAAAGCCCCTTCTCAAAATAATCTTTTTTTGGGAGGTGCTTGCCAAGTTTCTTACCTGCACAAAGTTTAAAAGAAAAATGCTCATTAATCTGAAAATATTCATTATGTTTCTTTCCTAGAAACAATATGTTTTGCCACTGCAAGTTTCAAAATTGGAAGCCTAGACATTGATGAACCATGCAAATACCTTTTGGTAGCAATTCCAATTCAAGAACCCGAGCTTTAAGTCTTTGAAACTGAGCCACCTGAATGCCTAATGAGAATGGGCTGGCAGATCCTGTTATTGGACGTATAGCTGATGCTGCAGCTGCAAAGTTGCACCCTTTTCGGAAATTTGGTGTGCCAATGGAATCCAAATAGGCATTTAGAAATGGCAGGTCCATTGATCTTACTGCAATATTATAACCAAAAAAATCAAGAAAAAAAGCTAAGGAATTTAAAAATCACTCAGTGATCAATGAGACAATAAACTTGAGAACAGAGGAAAACAGAGTTGGGAAAACTATATTAGAAGAACACAGCTATCATGGAACAGAAATTACCGAGAAAATCAATGATGAGACGACCATCACAGTATCTCCCAGATGGCTTTTTGAAGTAACTCTTTCCATTAGGAGGGAGAAGGGTCTCAATCCCAGTGGCGACAAGCTCTCCAGTGTCAGAATTTGAGTCACCAAAATTGAAAATAGCAGGGAAGTTGGAGTCAACAGATATGGCAAGAGGTAAGAAAATGGAGACTAAAGTGAGAATATGGAGAATGCAGGTCTTGCTAGCCATGGCTTGATGCAAAGCTAGGATAGGTTTTAGAAAGAGATAGGTTGATAGCTCTAGGGGGTGTTGAAGGGAAAGAAAAAATATCAATTCTTCGAGAATACTTTCATTGAAATAAAGCTCTCAAGACTTGTTCCAAAAGCTACTGTACTTTACAATAGTGAGGCTATTTATAGATGCATAGGCTTAGTTTAGTCTCTAAGAGCTCTAATTAAATCAGCCAATAAGCTGTAAGTCATTTACAACAACATCTCTAACTAAATATTGGCTCATATCTTATTCAATGCAGCTTGCTATAAAAAGACTAATTGTTACAATTACAACGGATAAACTAAAAAAGCTACTACATGTTGACACCATATTTTATATGCCTCTTTTTGTGTGCCCAAATCCTAATTTGTATACAAAAATTTCCATTTTGATCCTAGGATTAAGGGAATACTAAAAATATTGGAATTTATCTTGATTGGGTGTCAAATAACCCAAATTTTCATGTTTGAGGCCAAAGTAACCAAAATGCCATTGTTGAACAATCTTGAAACGAAAGTAAAAAAACATCACCTAAATGCTAAATTTCATTATTTTATGTCAAAATTAATATTTTCAAACATTTTTCACAAGTTTGACCTCAATTTGACCAAAAATCTAACCATTTGATCAGGGTTGATTTGAGCACATGTCAAAATTCCCTTTAATTTGATAGTTCACGAGCCAATATCAGATTTAAAATGAGCAAGATATTGTGAAAATGATGAAAAAGTGCTCGACACTTGGTCTTTATATATTTATATATATATATATATTTTATAACTAGTCATAAAGCTTGATTATAGTTTAATCTCATTGAATTACAATCGAACGATAATGGATTGACCCAAATGAGCAGTCCTGGAAAGGTTTTGTGATGAATTTCAATTTGGCAAGCTTGAATTGCTATAATTCCTTTGAATTAAAAAGAATTTAACAAATTGTCAAAAAAGGATTTTTCAAATAAACTGTGTTTAACCCTATTTTCCATAGTATCAAACTTGCTCAATTTGAACATTGGCACCAAAAGGCAAGGATCTTTAAAAAAAAAAAATATATATATATATATATAGACATCATAAGTTTTCAACAACAACTTACTTGCAAAACAGAGGTCAGAAAGTAAAAACTATAAAAAGAAAAGTGAAAATAGGCCAAAATAACGAAAACCTTCTCTTTTTATGTTTGTTCGATTGAGCTCGGGATTGTCATTCTTGGACTAACATGACATTTCTATATCTATGTTCACATGCTTGTTTTCTTTTGCCACATGAAATGCCAACTTTGAATATATTTCAATGATTATGATGCTTGATTGGTTTGCATGCTTGATATTGGAATACACATTGTGACATGAGATTCTTGTTTAGGTTCATCAAAACCTCAGATTTTTGTTTGAAAAAACCCATCTTTTGCATGAAAGTTTCTCTCTTTGGTAATAAAAATTTCACCTTTGCATGAAAGCTCACATATTTATATTAAAGTTTGCATTTTTAGCATCAAAGTTTGCATATTCACATTGAAGGTTGCATCTTGATATTAAAGCTGACATTTTCATATGAAGGTTTACATATTTGCATTAAAAGCTTTAATTTTTTGCATGAAAGCTCTCATCTTTGCATTCAAGATTGCACCTTGGCATGAGAGTTTAAACATTTTTTCATAAAGATGACATCGTTACCTTAAAGTTTCTATTTCTACATTAAAGTTGACACTTGACACCTTTACATCAAAGCTTCCATTTTTGCCATTAGGTGTTAATCTTTACATGAAAGTTTCTACTTTTGCATGCTTACATGTTCATTTTGCATGACCACAATTGATTTATGTCCATTGATGCTTAGGTCATTCATGACATTTTTGAAAATGATGCTTGGATTGTATGGCTATTTGGATTTGATGATATAATTTATGTGATGTAACTGTGATATATATAAATATATATATATACATATATATATAAATATATATATATTTATAGAGTTCCTCCTCTTTGGACATACACATGGATTTACCTATTAACTCTATAGTTAATATTGTAGATCCATGGTCCCATAGCAAATGGCTTGGAAAAGAGCATCATTTTTCTATAAATAATTTTCAAAAACCAAAAATGATAGTTTTCACAAAGTTAATGTAAAAATGGGTTTCCACCAATAAAATATTTTCAAGGTTTTCAAATACAAAATTCTGAGATTTTCATTAAAAAAAAAAAAAAAAACCTCTCTGTGGACATTTTTACTAAAAATTTATGAGATTTTCACAAAAACCCCTTTATGAAATTTTTTTTTGAGTGCCATGTGCCAACTGAAACCCACACGTTAATAAGGAAGACAAGTGCATGATTTCTGACCAAAGAGTGGTATTAAATTAGTAACTTTTGTCATCTTTCCCAGTGCGTGATTTCTGATCAAAGACAAACTCCCATTAATTTATTAGTGTCCAAATGACCAAAAGAAAAATCCTTGGACTAATTTTCCAAAACCATCCCATTATATTACTTTAATGCTCATTAGTCTTGAAGAAAGTTGGGGCCCTCTTGGTGATTAATCTAATACCATCAGACAATGTGTCTACGACAAAAAAATTTCACAATTTTTTTTTTCATAAAACTATTGACATGCTACGATTAGAGCATTATAAAAGAGGTGTTAATGGTCACGCTACGTGAAAATTAATGTTACTCTAATCATAACTTGTTAACTTAATAAGCTATAAATAAAAATATATAAACAACAGCTGTCCTTAGCATTGCTCATCTTAAGCCTACCTTGCACAAGCTATTATGTAGGCAGCTAGTCAGATCACGCAAATTAAATACAGCCTAGCGTTTGGATTTGCTAATTAAACAATGCAAGAGTGAACATGGCAAGCAAGAAAAAAAAAAAAAAAAAAAAAAAAACCCTCAAACAAATTTTGGTAGAAGATGATTATCAGGCTTATGCAGTTCAATATTATAGAGTATCGGTACGCTAACCGCTCAAATAACCTAACATTTCACATCTAATATTAACAAAGTAGCAAATTAGTCTAGATATTCATATGGATGCTTTAACCAAATAATGCAATACCTCTTTTGATAATAATAATAATAAAGAGATTTCTCTAAAATATCCTCTATTCAATATTAAAGGTGATATGAATTTTTTTGGGGGGTTTATGATAAAGGATTTGACTTTTAATAGAAATCTAACCAATATATGCTCACTAAACTATCTTAACTTGTTTTTGAAATATAAAATTGGTTAGACTTGTTTAGTGTGTATGTGTGTTTTGGATCTATGAATGCTTTGCATATATGTTAAGAGATGTTTTGAGAGCTTAACATGTTAATTGGATCTTTGTTTAAGTAGCTTGCTTGTTGCATTTATTTCTATGTGTTTTTCCCTTCTTGAAAAACCTTCTTTCTTCAAGTTCGACAACTTCTCGACAGATTTCCTTCTATCGAGCTCTTCTTTCTCCTTTTCTCGACAAATCTTGATGGAATCTCGATCCATCAAGATTTCTAAGTTTCTTATACAGATACTGAGATACTGGTGGGTATTGAGATTCTTCATTTTGAGAAGAATTGGATATAAGTAAAAATGCTGTAGAACAAAAAACAAAAAGTGAAAAGTTGCATATAAATTTCGAAGTAATCGGTGATGAGACAACCGTCATAAAATCTCCCAGTTGGAGTCTTGAAGTAGTGCTGTCCATTTGGTGGGTCAAGGAAGAAGCCAAGCCCAACGGTAAGCTCACCTGTGTCAGAATTTGAGTCCCCAAAGTTGAAAACTGTTGGATAATTGAAGTCAATGGAACTTGCTATTGCAAGAGGTAAGCTAAAAGCTACTGCTTCAGACCCTTCTTCTTAATAAGCACTTGGCCTCAAGTGCTGAAGGCTGAATTAGGTTGTATTAGGGTCTTGGTAGGCTAAAAGTGCTGCTGTAAGTCTGTAACTTGGCTTGAATTGAGGGATGTGGCTGTCTTGTACCATGAATATACTGCTGTTGCAGCACACAAAAGGCTGCTGCTACTGCACAGCCAAATTACACACAAATGTAGATGCACCAGCATCATGGCTGGTGCAAGACAGAGAGCTAGCTAGTCCTGCTTTCACTTGTATGTTAACTACCATAGTTTATGATAACTATTACAATTGAAGTTTGTTTGGTGTGTTGTGCATTGGAAGTTTTGCCTTCAAATTATGGTAAGCCAATAGGACCCAGTGCCAAGGAGACCTACATATATAAGTAAAGGCAATTCCATATTTTTGCCTGTCCAACGCCAACTTGAGGGGTAGCATGGGTTATGATTATAGGCCATACACACTTGCAGTTGGA
Organism: Notholithocarpus densiflorus; assembly: GCA_030021035.2. NCBI lineage: Eukaryota > Viridiplantae > Streptophyta > Magnoliopsida > Fagales > Fagaceae > Notholithocarpus > Notholithocarpus densiflorus. The sequence continues at coordinate 797,898 of JARYZH020000156.1, read as the reverse complement.
GTTGGAGGTTTGTTAGTGATTGCCTTTGTTGTTCCTATGGCACAACACTATGCTTATTTCTCTAGGAAGTAATGACATCTGTAATACTAAATTGGCTCATATCTTATTCAATACAGCTTGCTACAAAAAGACTAAGGACCCGTTTGGTAGAGTAGTTTGAGTAATGTTGTTTGTATTTTTTTGAAATATATGTGGGTGAAAAAGTGTGTAAAAATGCGTATAATGTTGTTTAAAAACTGAAAATATGTTACTAAAATGCTCTACCAAATGGCCCCTAACTGTTACAATTACAACGGGTAAACTAAAAAAGCTACTACATCATGTTGATACCATATTTTGTCTCTTTTTGCATGCCCAAATCCTAATTTGTATACAAAAATTACCATTTTGATCCTAGGACTAAGGGAATACTAAAAATATTGGAATTTATCTTGATTGGGTGTCAAATTGCCCAATTTTGCATGTTTGAGGCCAAAATGACTAAAATGCCATTGTTGAACAATCTTTGACCAAAAAAAAAATCACCTAAATGCTAAATTTCATTATTTTATGTCAATTAATATTTGCAAACATTTTTCAAAACTTTGACCTCAATTTGACCAAAAATCTAACCATCTGATTGGGTGAATTTGAGCACATGTCGTGGATAATTAAATTCCCTTTAATTTGATAGTTCATGAGCCAATATCGAATTTAAAACGAGCAGGATAGTATGAAAACAATGAAAAAAATGCTTGACACTTACTCTTTCTTTTATAACTAGTCATAAAGCTTGATTATAGTTTAATCTCATTGAATTACAATAGAATGATAATGGATTGACCCAAATGAGGAGTCCTGGAAAGGTTTTGTGATAAATTTCAATCTGGCAAGCTTGAATTGCTATAATTCCTTTGAATTAAAAAGAATTTATCAAAATGTCAAAAAATGATTTTTCAAATAAACTATGTTTAACCCTATTTTCCAAGTATCAAACTTGCTCAATTTGAACATTGGTACCAAAAAGCAGGGATCTTTATTAAAAAAAAAAAAAAAAGACGTAATAAGTTTTCCAACAACACCTCGATTGAGCAAAACAGAGGTCGGAAAGTAAAAAACTAAAATTAAAAAAAGAAAAAAGAAAAAAGAAGAAGGAGAAAATAGGCCAAAATAATGAAAACCTTCTCCTTTGTGTTTGTTGGATTGAGCTCGTGATTTCTTGGACTTAACATGACATTTCTATATCTATGTTTGTGATGCCACGCACCATTCGATACAGTAAGGTTTTTTTTTTTTTTTTTTTTGGTGAGGAAAATGTCATAATCTCAAGTTCTATTCCTAACATTTGATACTTTAGCATATTTTTCCAAATATTGAGCATGGTTTGAACCGTATTTGAGCCGTATCTGGTTCTTAGTATTTAAAAGCATAGTTATAAAAACCGTACCGGAGGTTGACCTAGCTGAAGAATTAGTTCACTGGTTCATTGATTTCGATTCTTAGTGCTTAAAAGCATAGTTATAAAAACCATACCGGAGGTTGACTTGGTTGAATAATTGGGTCACTGGTTCATTGGTTCAACTAGTGGTTCATTGGTTCAATTGTAGGTTTATTAATTAATTAAATAATAAATTTTATAATTATAAAAAGAAACTAAAATAAAATAAAAATACTCTATTTAGGTAAATTAATAGATCATAACAATAAAAAAAAAAAAAAAAAAACATCATATGATATAAAGTTAGAGATTAAAAAAAAATTAAACACATCATTCACATTTGTGTTTATATATATATATATATATATATATATATATTACATCTCATGGCACAACTCTTACTTTATCTCTTTAGTCTTTTAATCTTTATCACTTTATGTCTTTATTAGAATATCTTTTCAATCTTCAGTAGTTTAGTAAATAACTATTAACTAAATACACATAGTAGTTTATTGGTTTTATCCGTGAGTTAAAAAGATTAACCCATGCAATCTATCGGTTTACACGGTTTAATAATGGGTCATTGCATATTTGGTATTTTACATCATACCATTCCAGATTATGCTTTGGTTCACGGTTTAACCAGTGATTTGGTACGGCTTTTATAACTATGCTTAAAAGATTGGCTTTTACACTAATTCCCGAGTAACCCGGTTAGACCGGACGGTCCGGTCCGGGTTTAAAAACATTGGACATTACAAGTAGGGTTCCCTCATGTAGGAGATATTTATTCTATAAAAACTTTATATATATATATATATATATATATTTAGAGTAACATCTCTCTTGCCCCCTCCTTGTCTCACTCGCATTGTGTTTAATTTATCAAAGCAAAGGTCTATCTGGTACACTTCGAGGGTTCTAGTCAAGTTCCTATTGCATTGCACCGTGGGCCAACTTCTAGTTGATGTTTGAATTGTTGTCCAAATAGCTCTGATAGTGGTTGGACCATAGGGAATGACTAAAAAAAGGGGTTACGGGAAGACTTAAGTTAGTTTTTATTTAATTATATATAAAAATTATAAAATTTTAGGAAGAATTCAATTATCTTGATATAATATAAAATATAGAGAGCTTGCTACTGAAAGTACGTTAGACAAATTAATAGTAAGTGGCACTACAAAAGCTGAAACAAAGTAAGTCGATTGATCAAGGTAAAATGGGTCGAAGCATGACCCGTGTTTTTCATATTCTCACTTCCAAAAAGCTACATCATCACTGTATAGGTTTGGCCAGTATTGTATTAAAAGATTCCTCTGGTCATTAGGTATCTGTCAAAATAATAAAAAATAAATAAAATGCCAAAATAGCTATATATGTATACAAACTAATTTCTATTTCCGCTCAGCCTAATATTATTTTCCCTTTAACAAAAAAAAAAAAAAAAAAAGATTACTAAGAAATATACAATACCATTGTATCATTAAAGGGTGTATATCCATTATGTATTTGGCAGTCATCAATACATGGACCATTATAGTGTTGAGGTCATAGGCCATGCAGAGTGAAATAAGTGGGTATTGGTAGTGTACATTGATACTTGCCGGTGTTGCAGATAGACTTTGGCCATTGTAGGACCACAAAATAATATTCATAAGGGACAGGAATGGGGTTTGGTGGTGGGAGGAGCAGCCCTGATGACCATAGCTAGGAACAAGAAAAAGAGCAATTTCATTTTTTATTTTTGTCAACTACGTACACAAGACACCAAAATAAGTCTATTAGTGGTATTAGACATAATATCACATCTACAAATTAAAAGTCGTTGCAATGGTAACTTCAAAGTGGTAAATCATTACATTAATAATAATTAGTTGCAATAACTTATAATTTTCAGTTGCAATAGAGGTTTTAATACTAAATTGCATTAAGAAATTTTTTTGCAATAACTTAAATTGAAGAAATTATTGTAATAACTTGATACCAATTATTTTACAATCTATTACAATAGAAATTTCAAAATGATAGTTTATTGCAACAAAGACATCATTGCAATAAGCTGTTTAATTTGTCGTAACATCTTATTATATTTAGTAACATCTGAAAACATTGGACATTACAAGTAGGGTTCCCTCATGTAAGAGATATTTATTCTATAAAAACTTAATATATTTAGTAACATCTCTCTTGCCCCCTCCTTGTCTCACTCGTACGGTGTTTATTTTGTCGAAGCAAAGGTATATCTGGTACACTTGGAAGGTTCCAGTCAAGTTCCTATTGCATTGCACCGTGGGCCAATTTCCAGTTGATGTTTGAATTGTTGTCTGAATAGCTTTGATAATGGTTGGACCATAGGGAATGTCTACAAAAAGGGGTTACAGGAAGACTTAAGTTAGTTTTTATTCAATTATATATAAAAATTATAAAATTTTAGGAAGAATTAAATTATCTTGATATAACATAAAATATAGAGAACCTGCTACTAAAACTACGTTAGACAAATTAATAGTAAGCGGCACTACAAAAGCCAAAACAAAGTAAGTCGATTGATCAAGGTAAAATGGGTCGGAGCATGACCCATGTTTTTCATATTCTCACTTCCAAAAACCTACGTCATCACCGTACAGGTTTGGCCATTATTGTATTAAAAGATTCCTCTGGTCATCAGGTATCTGCCAAAATAATAAATAATAATAAATAAATAAAATGCCAAAATAGCTATTTCCGCTCAGCCTAATATTATTTTCCCTTTAACAAAAAAAAAAAAAAGATTACTAAGAAATATACAATACCATCGTATCATTAAAGGGTGTATATCCGTTATATATTTGGCAATCATTAATACATGGACCATTATACCGTTAAGGTCATAGACTGTGCATAGTGAAATAAGTGGCTATCGGTAGTGTACAATGATACTTGCCGATGTTGTAGATAGACTTTGGCCATTGTAGGACCACAAAATAATAATCATAAGCGATAGGAATGGGGTTTGGCGGTGGGGTTGAGCAGACCCGACCACCATAGCTAGGAACAAGAAAAAGAGTAGTTTCATTTTATTTTTTTTGTCAACTACATACACAAGACACCAACATAAGTCTATTAGTGGTATTAGACATAATATCACATTTACAAATTAAAAGTCGTTGCAATAGTAACGTCAAAGTGGTAGTTCATTACATTAATAATAATTTGTTTCAATAACTTATAATTTTTATTTGCAATAAAGGCTTTAATACTAAATTGCATTAAGAAATTTTTTTGCAATAACTTAAATTGAAGAAATCATTGTAATAACTTGATACCAATTATTTTGCAATCTATTACAATAAAAATTTCAAAATGACAGCTTATTGCAACAAATACATCATTGCAATAAGATGTTTAATTTGTCGTTACATCTTATTATATATAGTAACATCTGAAAACATTGGACATTACAAGTAGGGTTCCCTCAGGTAGAAGATATTTAAGCTATAAAAACTTAATATATATAGTAACATCTCTCTTGCCCCATCCTCGTCTCACTCACATGGTGTTTAATTTGTCGAAGCAAAGGCATATCTGGTACACTTGGAGGGTTCTGGTCAAGTTCCTATTGCATTGCACCATGGGCCAATTTCCAGTTGATGTTTGAAACTTTGAATTGTTGTCTAAATAGCTCCAATAGTGGTTGGACCATAGGGAATGACTACAAAAAGGGGTTACGGGAAGACTTAAGCTAGTTTTTATTCAATTATATATAAAATTATTAAATTTTAGGAAGAATTAAATTATCTTGATATAATATAAAAATAGAGAACTTGCTACTGAAAGTACATTAGACAAATTAAAAGTATGCGGCACTACAAAAGTTGAAACAAAGTAAGTCGATTGATCAAGGTAAAATGGGTCGAAGCATGACCCATGTTTTTCATATTCTCACTTCCAAAAAGCTATGTCATCACCATACAAGTTTGGCTAGTATTGTATTAAAAGATTCCTCTGGTCATTAGGTATCTGCCAAAATAATAGAAAATAAATAATAAATAAAATGCCAAAATAGCTACATATGTATACAGACTGATTTCTATTTCTACTCAGCCTAATAATATTTTCCCTTTAACCCAAAAAAAAAAAAAAAAAGATTACTAAGAAATATAAATACCATTGTATCATTAAAGGGTGTATATCCGTTATATATTTGGCAGTCATCAATACATGGACCATTATACCGTTTGATACAGTAAGTTAATCTGAAACATTAAGTTAATCTGAAACATTAGTTTAGCATGTTATAAATTTACAATACTAACATGTTATTAATTAGTTGTTGCCCTAGATGACTAATTAAATTAAGCTAGTCAAGAAGATTAAGGCTTAATAGTGATTAATTAAAGAATTAATAATATGAATTATTGCATACTTTTTGGCCAAGTGGTCATTTTAGGGAGCACAAATCAATTATGCATGAGCAACACGTGTCCTCCATAAAACTCTAAACACCAACATTTAGCCAAAAAAATAAAATAAATAAATGAACTCCACCAACACTAGTTGGTCGTCCATGCAATTACACTTCCATCTCATTCTAGCTAGTTCTCATTAATTTCTCTACTCCCTCAAAGGCAAAAACATCAAAAGACAAAACTCTGTCAAGCTCTCTACCTCTCATACTCTCGGATCCAACGATTAGAAAGGAAGAATCCCTTCTTTTCTTCACAAGTTTTCAATTACTATTTCATGCTAGTGATTTTAGCTCTACTTCCCCTCAAGAACTAAAAGCTAGGGTAAGTGCAAATTGATGTTAATACTGCTGGGATTTTTGTTGTATTTCATTTTGTTATAGATGGTAAAATTAATGTATATAAGAGTTTTCTAACATGTTTAATAGTAGAATAAAAATCTCCATATGATAATAAGACCAATTGCAATCATTTTATGATTTTATGAGTAAAGATGTTAAAACTGCCACTGTAATAGATTTTGTGTCCACATATGATAAATTATGTAATAAATTGTATACTATGAATTTAGATGCTAGGGATATTTCCTATGAGAGATAATACACATGGTTGTAATGGAATTGGTCTTACTAGAATTGGTCTTACTAGAAATAATGGTGTAATTTCTAAGTTGACTGAATTTCTGTTATGGTAGATTTGAGTATGATGGATTGTATGACTTTTATTAAATCATGGTTTTAGTCTTTGGCTCTGAAACTGTTAGGGAAAGTACTAGACATCTAAAGGAGTACCTCTGTAAGTTGGCATGAAAATTTGATGTAATAGTCAGTAAACAACAAGTGACACACCTAACTCTGGGGATTTATTCCCAAAGATATGATGAATGGATTGAACTGAAAATTTGTACGATTGATGTTTGTTATGTAATTATATATGTCTACTTATTTGGTTGCCTTTGGGGATAATTGTAGAGAATCTTAGGAGCCTAGTTAGGATAAAGAATAAGGAGGAATGGAAATGTATGAGAGTTGTTGACCAAGTTGTGAAAAGAATAACCTTTATGAGTTAGAATGCATACTAAGTAATGGAATTGCTATCCTTTGACCTAAGGACAGGTCATGACTAGTAGAGGACTCCTCTGCAAGCAATGAGACTTCAAGATATCTACCTTAAGGTAAGGTATGGTGATGTGAACCTTCAGTGGTTCATGTTTTCAATTTTAAAGAACTTCTCTTACATCAAATACTTGAAAAGAAATGAGATTAGCCAAAGTTAATTAATCAAAGGTTTATTTATGTTATGAAGAAACTATAGATATGCAGTGATATTTATAAAATATATTTGGAAAGCAAATGAAATTGAAAGAAATATGTTTTGGTTTGGATTATGCCATAATGGACATTCTGAAATTTTTCGATAAAGGTAACTGTACGGCACCCTGGTACTCAGGACCATTTGGGCCTTAGGACATAGGCCGAAGACATGGGCCAGCGCCTCGACTTTGCCGGGCCCAGGATACCAGCCCCATTCGTGACAGGTGCGCGGCCATGCTTGGAGTACTCCAAGAAGGGCTGTCGGACAAGAAGCCGACGCTGGTCCCCTTCTAACCGTGCCGTATAATTATGCTCGGCATGTCCGGCTGGACCGGGAAGCGGTACTGCCGAGGATACATCACGAAGTGGGAACCATTTCCAAGGCCACTCCCACCTAAGCCCACTTACAATCAACCATATTGGACCCTCAATTGCACTAACCGTTGCAGCAATCATGACCCTTCCACTAACCTGATGCTATAAATACAGCGAGTTGGGTACGAAGAGATGGGGAGAAAAAAAAAAAGAGGAGAGGAAAGAGAGAAGAGGGAGAGAGGGAAAGATCATCTCGGCAGAGTCTCTGTGCCGGGAACCACCCAAAGTAGGAAATCCTACACCCAGATTACAAATAGGTTGTGAGCCCCTTGGAGGTTGGGCCTACCCCGCCTCTTAGGCACGCACAGTAACAGTACTGGCTTTTCCATGGAAATGATTTGTGAGACTACAATAATGATCCTATCCTTGTTGGTCAAAGCCCAACTTGGCTAGAAGTCGGTTGATCCCTACAACTGAAGTATATGATTATGTCCCGGGTAATGATCCTAGCACAAAGGGGGTGCTAGATGCCTAGCCCAAGGGCTAGAGGGCTCACACTACAGAACAAAAAGGATGGCTAACCTATGATTTTCAAAAAGGATATATGTATACTATGTTATGTAAAGCACTAGCTTTAATCCCTTGATTTTCACTAGCATGTTTAACTTATGAGCCATGTGCTAATGATGTTCAATATGAGATGTACGATGTTTAACAGTTTAAGTAAAGTTAAAGATGTTATGAAAAGGAAACTCAAGGGTATGCTTCTTCAAGAAAATGTTTTCTATATATGTAATATGTCTCTAAATTTATGTTCTTCAAGGTAATGTTTTCCAAAGATGATTTATGATTTATGTTTTATGTTTCTCAGGAATAAGACTTTTCAACTACGAATGGTTTATGATGAAAAAGAAAATGATGCAAGAGCCATATGACTATGATTATGAATTGTTTATGAATTCATGAAATTATTAATTTTAGCATGAACCATTGAATTGTACTTGAGTCATATCCACGCATCAAGAAATTTGGTTTATGCATCTCATGCATACTACTAAATTCTCATGTCATGTATCTCTTACTGAGCACGTGGAACCTTAAAATTTACAGTGAGCAGGACTTCCCTTTTTGCAGCCTGAGGTCTCAGCAGTGGAAGAGTATTGATAGAGATATTTTGAGTTTTGGGATGCTTTGAGTACAAATTAGTAGTGGCATATGTTTAGTTGAGAGAGGGCAACATTAAAGATGGTTATGTGAATATTTCTGTTGTCTTTGTATTTTGGTGGTTACCTAAACATTATGGGGTTGTATTTATACTCTAATGGTTTACTAGATGCCCCGATGCTATCACTTCTTGATGTTCAGCTAAGCTGTCCAAATGGATAAAGTGTACAACAATAAAGTGTCCAACAATTCAGTACAATATGTAAAGAAAAGTAAAAAGGAAGAAAAGAAAAAAAAATTCTATACACATCAAAGGTCTTATGATATTATTATGTTAATATCAGGCATAGGCTTGGTATTAGCATGCCGTCCCAATTGCTAAATCCTAGTTCGGATTTAGGTCGTGACAATGTTCACATGCTTGTTTTCTTTTGCCACATGCCATGCCAACTTTGAATTAATTTCGATGATTATGATGCTTGATTGGTTTGTGTGCTTGATAATGGAATACAAATTGTGGCATGAGATTATTGTTTATGTTCATTGAAACCTCAAATTTTTTTTTTGAAAGTACCCATCTTTTGCATGGAAGTTTCTCTGTTTGGTAATTAAATTGCACCTTTGCATGAAAGCTCACATATTTATATTAAAGTTTGCATTTTTAGCATCAAAGATTGCATATTCACATTGAAGGTTGCATCTTGATATTAAAGCTTACATTTTTATATGAAAGTTTACATCTTTGCATTAAAAACTTTAATTTTTTTCATGAAAGCTCTCATCTTAGCATTCAAGATTGCACCTTGGCATGAGAGTTCAAACATTTTTTTTCATAAAGATGCATCTTTACCTTAAAATTTCTATTTTTACATTAAAGTTGACACCTTTACATCAAAGCTTCCATTTTTGCCATCAAGTGTTAATTTTTACATTTAAGGTTTCTACTTTTGCATGCTTACATGCTTACATGTTCATTTTGCATGACAACCCTTGATTTATGCCCATTGATGCTTAGGTCGTTCATGACATTTTTGGACATACACATGGATTTACATATTAACCCATAGTTAATATTGTAGATCCATGGTCTCATAGCAATTGGCTTGGAAAAGAGCATCATTTTTCTATAAATAATTTTCAAAAATAAAAAATGATAGTTTTCACAAAGCTTATGTAAAAATGGGTTTCCACCAATAAATTTTTTTAAAGGTTTTCAAATACAAAACTCATGAGATTTTCATCAAACCCTTCCTAGAGAATTTTTCCCAGATAAAACTCATGAGGTTTTCATCAAGTCCCATTTAAGAAACTTTTCTAAGACAAAGTTCATGAGATTTTCATTAAAAAGAAAAAAACTCTCTGTGGACTTTTTTACTAAAAACTCATGAGATTTCACAAAAACCACTTTATGGACTACTTTTTTTTTTTTTTTTTTTTTTTAAAAAAAATATATAAAAAACTCGTGAGATTATTCTAAATTGGATATTTTCAAATTTGATATGTGACCCATGGCTTAAATCCATCGAGCCCATGGGCCCCCAAAAAAGCCGAACAAAACCCCTTCTCCAACAACAAACTTAATTTAAAATTGATTAGCTATTAAGAGCGTGAGGTATATCACTTGGACTTTGCACTCTTCCAACATGCATACCATTTTTATTTCTTAAATTAGGTTATGTATGGTGGGTTCCAGTTAACTCAACTGGTAAAGTCTCTAATGGTTGTATAAGAGATCTGGGGTTCAATCCCCGCCTACACCAAAAACTGATTGGTGTCTTGGTCTGATGATAAAGAGCTATCATTAGGAGCGGACGCCATAAGTTGAAACTCTCTCTCTCAAAAAAAAAAAAAAAAAAAAAAAGGTTATGTATGTACATTCATATGTCATCTTAGGATAGATATATTTATGTCATGCATGCATTCATATGAAGATAGATATATTTATGTCATGCATGCATTCATATGACATCATAGGATAGATTTTCACATTGTCGTGCATTCACATGCTAGGATAAAATTATAGATGTCATGCAACACATGCGATAACAATTTCCCTAAAAACCAAATGTCAAATTATTTAATTATCACTTAAATGATGATCCTTAGGATTAAATTCAAAACAATGTATCGTCTTTTTGGGTAGGATTCTTGGGGTGTCTAATACATTTCTCACGCATAATTGAGCTTCCAAACCCATGTCTTTTGATTAGAGACATTTTTTTTTTTTTTTAAATTTTAGCTTAGGAGCCTTTAGATTTTTTTTTTCTTAAGTTAATTTAGGAAATAAAATCAATTAGACCTAGGTGACCAATCACACCTTAGAATTCTCATTGTTAGGGTTTTAAATGCCACTGTCTCAGATTTAATCAAATTTTAACCAAATAATTAATTAGATTAGTTATGATCTTGATTAAAATGAAAAACTTACCAAACAAATATAGATCATATGAACACTAAGAATGATAACCCAAGAAAACTTATGACATTGAGGATTCATAGTAAAAAACTTGGAGATGATTTAATTTAAACAATCCTCAAGGCAACATATCTATTAAATAGAATCGAAGTTTATACAATATACCTAACCCTAAATCTACTGCTACCTCATGTACGCATGAGAAGGTACTCTTAATCTCCAATATGGTCTTGAAGATCCAATAAAGCAAACATGAAGAAGTATCCTTTGAGTCAGGAAGACTTAAAAAGAAAGCAATAGCATGTATGTGAAAGGTTCCTTTGTTTGCATTGTTTTGCCTGAAATAGATTTTGAGTGTACCCAATGTTTGAGGTTGAAATAAGTTCACTTTTAAAGACTACAGTCAACATTGAAATATAAAACAATGCATTGAAGTCTAAGCTATAAATTTTTGATGAAAGTTATGCAGCGCATGTCATTTGATGAAGTGTACTCAGTATATTTACTGCACTTTAGCTTCTGGTCACAAAAGATACCACTTCTGAGAAATGGCTTACAATTACTTACAGAAGTTATGTACCATGGAAGAAAAGAATAAGATGATTATAATAATAAGAATATTTAAATATTCTTATTTAAATATTTAGAACTTGAGATTCAGAAGGAAAGGCATTTTGTCCGAGAAGGGTGGATCGGAGTATTTTCCAGTGAGTATTTGTGATGAGACATACTGATTTGCAGCCTCAGTGTAATGAATTCCATCCCAAATGACATACTCAGTACTGTCGGGGCACCCTTTGGCTGTGACTGAGTTCCCGTTCAAGATCTTTGTTTGCCCACAGGAAACGCGACTGTCATAGTTCAATGGTGGACCTCCATACCCACAGCAGGCCATAATAGGTTGTTCAAATCCTGCAATTAATATCACCAAAATTTCAAGAATGTAGCATGATTTTAACATTAAGAAATATAATCTCTTGAGTCTTGATACCAAGCCACGTTAATTATTTCATTACATTCAGAATTATCTTAAATGATTCTCAATGGCTTAGGGGCACTAGGGACTAGGGACAACTATAATATTTCGTCGGACTATTTTAAAAGAAAGGAAGATTGGAAAGTGGTGTATTGCCCATGACCCAAAACAAGACTAATGAAGAGGATGAGTATTTCTCAAGTGTTGTGTGAAGTGGGGCAGATTTTCAAATTAAAAGGCAAGATTTTAAAGATGGATACAGGCCAATCATGCTGAATGGTACAAACAAGTAGGTACTCAAGTCTCAGTATGGCCAACACATAAGTGTATCTGAAGTATAGATTTTGAAATGGAAGAATTAGAAGACAAGAAAATATAAAATAAAGAATAACTCTTTCCTAAATTAAAGCTAGTTGGTTGAGCTGGTGAGGAGCTCCATCGCCCAAGTACAAGGTTCTACATGGTGAGGGGGAAAGCAAAGAAAAAGATTAAATTACAATGCATTTTTATGATTAGGGTATATAACAAAAGACCTCCCTTTGGTAAAGGGCATCATCAGTTTAACCCTCTTAACTTTTTGAATGTTACACTTTACCTCCCTGTACCTTGTACTAAATTGCAGCCTCATGTTCTTCACCCAAATTGACAAAAAAATGACAAAAACACTCATTTCTTTGTGTTATAGGTCTTTGGAAGGGATTTGGTATTTTTGTCATTTAATTATCATTTTCCATCAATTTGGATAAAAACATTAGGCTTCATTTTAGTCCAAGGTACAAAGGGGTAAAAGGTAACATTCAAAAATTTTGGGAGATAAACTGATAACGGCCCTAACTACAGGTAGGCGTTTTCTCATGTACCATTATGATAATTAACTGAATTATTTGTTTTTTTACAATGCCAATTGAATGAAAGATTATGATTTACAGAAATTAAGAGAATGTTCTGTTCTTTTAAACTAAAATTAGTGTAGAATACTAAAGTCAAAACAAGAGGCAAAGTCATTCAAAGTACCCAGAAATACTAACCATATCGGGAGTAGTTTGCGATGAGGTTGTATTTAATAGTAAAGATATCCACGTATGTGACATTTGCATCCGAGAATTGGCCCTGTAATTTTCTACAAAGAGCATGAAGCTGCAGATTGAAGAGTTTAGAAGCTTGATTATGTTGACTGACACATCCTAACTCATCAAGCTGTGATGGGTCAGTTCCAAATTTGGCTACATTTTGAGGCAAGCAACCAAGAGGAGCCGTGTTGTGTATCCAAAAATTTCTACCACCTTGATCATACAGTTTCTGAAAAACAATCCAATTAATCAAGTATAGGGTGAGAATTCAATGCTCCACTGATTGCAGTTTAGTAATTTAAGATAATTGCCAATAAGCTTACCTGTATTCCTGTCTCAAACTCAACCAAAATTGCTGGAATTGAAGCAAGTATTTGATCCAATGATTTGGAATAAAATGCACCAGCAAGATCATTCTGGCCCATATCAAACATGTAAAGCCCCTTCTCAAAATAATCTTTTTCTGGGAGGTACTTGCTAAGTTTCTTACCTGCACAGACTAAAGAAAGTTGTTAATCTGAAAATATTCATTATGTTTCTTTCCTTGTACCAATATGTTTTGCCACTGCAAGTTTCAAAATTAAAAGCCTAGACATTGATGAACCATGAAAATACCTTCAGGTAGCAATTCAAGAACCCGGGCTTTGAATCGGAGAAACTGAGCCACCTGAACACCAAACGAGAATGGACTGACAGATGTTGGTGTTGCTGGACGTATAGTTGACCCTGCAGCTGCAAAGTTACACCCTTTTCGGAAATTTGGCAAGCCAATTGAATCCAAATAGGCATTTAGGAATGGCAGGTCCATTTCATCCACTGCAAAATTATAACCAAATAATTAAACAAAAGGTTAAGAAACTTAAAATTCACTCAATGTTCAATGAGACAATAAACTTGAGAACAGAGGAAAACAGGGGAGAAACAGAGTTGGGAAAACTATATCAGAACACAGATATCATGGAACAGAAATTACAGAGAAAATCAATGATGAGACGGCCATCACAGTATCTCCCAGATGGCTTTTGGAAGTAACTCTGTCCATAAGGAGGGACAAGGCTCTCAATCCCGGAGGCGATAAGCTGGCCGGTGTCAGAGTTTGAGTCACCAAAATTGAAAACCGCAGGGAAGTTGAAGTGAATGGACTTGGCATGAGGTAAGAAAATGGAGATCATGGTGAGAATATGGAGAATGCAGATCTTGCTAGCCATGGCTGCTGCAAGACAAGAGTGTGTTGGCTAGGCTTGTTGCTTTCACTTGTATGTTTTCAACGACCATAGTTTATTATAACTCTTACAATTGAAGTTTGTTTGGTGAGTTGTGCGTTGGAAGTTAATTATGGAAAGCCAATAGGACCCAAGGCCAAGGGGACCCGCATTGATAAATGCAATTCCATATTTATTCCTGTCTCACGCCAACTTGAGGGATAGCATGGGTTATGGGTCTCATTCACACTTTCATGGTTATGGAATTGCATTTATCTTAGTATAATTTTTTCTTTTTTCCTTTTCTTTGTGTGCAAGTGCACACCCATAGGACAAGGTTATTCATCTTATCTGGTCATTTATAACCTCATTCATCTCTTAATCTTGCTTTTATGAAGGGAAGTGAGACTTGAGTTAGAGTCTATTAACATCTTTTCTTGTGTGTAACCCTTTACATCATAATAATACATATATTATTTTAGAACTCTTTTTTTTTCTTTTTTTTTGTTGTTGCTAAATTGAAACAATACCGTTATTATTAAGTATTATTTTTGCTTAAATAAAACAATATAGCTGTTGATAATAATAATAATAAAGATTTCTTTAAAATATCATATTACTATATTCAATAACAAAGGTGATAAGAAATTTTTTTTTTTTGCGGGGTTTATGATAAAAGGGATGACTTTCAATAGAAATCTAACCTTTTAAGAAAATGACATAAAATATTAGAAAAGTAAGAGTTTCTATTTTCAGAAAGTAATGTAAAGACTAGAGACATTTAAAGCAGATATGCTGTGGGAATATAGATACAGATACTGGTGGGTCTTGTGATTATTCTTTTTGAGAAGAATTGGGTACGAGTAAAAAATGGTGTAGAACAAAAAAGAAAAAGTAAAAGTGCATATAAAATTTTGAAGTAATCGGTGAGGAAATTACTGAGGAAGTCTATGATGAGACGACCGTCACAAAATCTCCCTGTTGAAGTCTTGAAGTAGTGTTGTCCATTTGGTGGGTCAAGGAAGAAGCCAAGCCCCACGGTAAGCTCACCTGTGTCGGAATTTGAGTCCCCAAAGTTGAAAACCGCAGGATAATTGAAGTCAATGGAAGTTGCAAGAGGTAGAAAGATTGAAAATAAGGTGAGGATTAGTAGAATAGTGTTTTTCGTAGCCATGGATGGTTTGTAGTGCTAGCTATGCTATGTACCAACCACCAAATACGAATGGCTTAAAAGTACTTGAGATGATGGGGGAAGATTGAGTTGTTTTTATAACTTTTTATACACAGTGAATATTTTGCTTTAAATTCCTAGCAAAAGAAAGGATTTGCTTTACATTATAGAAAGGCAATATGAGGGCCAAAAGCAACAGGTTTTCTTTTTGTCCAATCTTCATTGTATCCTTAGTTAGCATATTTGGATTAAAAGCCTTTACTGATTTATTAATGTCTTGCAATGAGTCCTGTAGGTAGGACCAAAAGGGTACGGAGTCTAGTGTTTTGAGCTCACGGGAAATTTGGAAGATTTGAAAATTCTAAATAAGGGAATTCTAAAAGTAAAACACTTTTGAGTGTCCATTGAAAATCCTCTTTCTGAGCATTACTTTTCCAAGAAAGGGTAAGAATTTTCCTTTCACGGATAGCATACTTTTCTCTTGAATTTACTCTATATTATCTTTTTGAGTTCCATGTGCCAACTGAAACCCACATGTCAAGAAAGACAAAGTGCTTGATTTCTGACCAAAGAGTGGCATTAAATTAGTAACATCGTAATCTTTCCTAGTGCATGATTTCTGATAAAAGACAAACTCCAATTAATTTATTATCTTTCAAACGACCGAAAGAAAAATCCTTTTAATTTTCCAAACCCCATCCCATTCTATATTTCTATTACTTTAAGGCTCATTAATCTTGTAGAAAGTTGGGGACCTCTTGGTGCTTACCTCTCAGACATAGTGACAAAGCCTTACCTCTCAATGTTTAAACAAGACGCTTTACTTTCTTCTCTAGAATTTTTGGAGCAGAATCCATAGGAGAGGCAGAGTTAAGAATTTGCACAACTAGGCCCATCTTAGGCCAATAAGTCTAGGACCAAGAGTTTTCACAATTTTTTTTCCATAAACTATTGATGAGTTGTGATTAGAGCATAATAAAAATGTTGTCAATGGTGCACCTATGTGAAAGTAAATATTGCTCCAATCATAACTTTGCTAGTCAGACCATGCAAAGTTAATTCAGCCTAGCGTTAGGATTTGCTAATTAAGCACCGCAGAGTGAACATGGCAAGCAAGAAAACAAAATATTCAAACAAATTTTGGTAGAAGATGATTATCATGCTTATGCAGTTCAATATTATAGAGTATCAGTACGCTAACCACTCAAATAACCTAACATTTCACAGATAATATTAACAAATTGGTTTCTTAAAAAACTAGCAAATTAGTCTAGACATTCATATGGATGCTTAAAAAAAAAATCCTAGTCACTTAAACAAAGCAAAGCGTCTAGTTTAAACATTTTAGATTCCTATCTATTATTGGAGATGTGATTGTCATATTTTGTATTTGATGATTGTTAACTAGGACAGTCAGAATTATGAGATCATCAAGCAGGCCACCCAGCATAGGCAAAATATCTATTCATATATCATAAGGTATGAAGAATTAGAGAGTCCCATAAGGCAACCATGCTCAGTGATTTTATTCCTTGCAACTGATAGCATAAAATCCAATATATGCCCCGTGTATTAGGGAATTTTGGGTGGATATGTGCATAATTTTTACATAGTACCTGCGATTTCTTTTTCTTTTTCAATTTTTTGTTTCTGTACTGGCACTGCCTATATTTCCTAACTTTAAGAGAATACAGCAGATCAGATGGTCAAAGTCATCTGGTCATGTCAATAGCAGTAAAATTTATGAATTCTGCTATGCACTTCCTGTAAATGTTTATACTTTGTGTGTGAGACAGCACCATGAAATGCCAATTAAGTCTTCATTTCAGCCACCTGACAGAAGGAGACTGACCCCATCCATTGAAGAAACTGAAAGCACTTAAAATCTTATGCAGAACGTTTGAACTATTGCAACTCTCTTTGTGGAGCACATCAAGCCTTTCAGCAGCTACTATTCTGGCTTTGAGAGCATAGTTTTCCATCTTAAGCTGTAACAGTATAAAATCCCAAAACTTATATGAGAACCAAAACATTGATATATACTTTTATATTTTTCACATTCAATATATCTGAAAACTCTCTTAATAAAAAGTAAAAGGATTGGTCTTGGAGACTGCTTGAAGAAGTTGACCACGAACTGACTTGCATTTTGATGTAGGAAGAGAAGTTTGACACTAATATTTATTCCCACCTTGAACTTTTGTAGCTTTTTAGATTTTTTATCTTTTGTTTTCTTTATTGAGATGGCATCAAATAGGGAACCAGAAGTCATCAAATGGTGCTTGTAACCCATTACTTCAGAAATTTCAGAATGTTTAGCTTACCTCCTCAACAGTAGACACAAGCTCTTCCACAGCTTGTTGTAATGACGAAACGGTCCGCAAAGTAACATCTTCATAACTTGATTCCAGCTCTTCAACTGAATATGGATCAAATAAAATTCCCTCAAGTATGAACAACTCTTCAAGTAATTTCACATCTTCAATATCCAAACTCACCTTCAACTATATGAACGGAAGTTTCGTTTAAAATTGCGGGTTATATAAAGACTTTCAAAATCAACTATTGCAGGTCATACAAAGAGTTCCATAATATAATTCTGACCTTATTTAGAATTCTCTTGCATGATTCATCTTTATCAGGACAGAGAGCTTCATGCTTCTTGGCATATTTATCCTCATTACAGTTAACACGTGGTGATGCCTTAATATGCTTTGCCCTGCCCCAATGGAAATTTCCAGAAATGGAACGAATATCATAAAATTAAAGCAAAATATGCCTATATCCAGAACCCAAAGCTTTGAGTTCCTGTTAATGCTCATGAAAAATTACATTTATTTGGAATGATTTGTATTGTGTGAATTTCAAAAGGTAGGTGAATTATGTAAAAAAATATTCATCACTTTAAAGGAGGCAGAGCCTTAACTTATTGCAATAAAAAGACCAGGAAAGAGTCTTTTTGCTACTAGGTAAATTTTAGGAATTAAAATAGTAGTAGCCTTATTTGTACTCTTTTTCCTGTTTTGGCCTTAACACTAAAGGGAATTTGAATTAGTACCTTGCACCAAAACGTAGGGTTGACAGGCTTTCTGATGCATTAGAAACACTCGGGGAGCAACAACACAATAAAGCAGTTCTAGAGTTCCCACCCTGTAAGATGAGAAGCAGAAGATCAGAACTTAATTACAAATTGATAGTGGTATGACATGGACAGAAGGAAGAGAAACCAACAAGTGCATCTTGTAGAATCCGAGTAAGCTTGGAATCACGATAAGGGATGTGGTTTGCTCTGCCTGAGCCACATGTCAAAGCATTTATAACATTCCCAAGAGCTGAGAGGGACTTGTTGATCATTTTTGCTTCTTCAAGAGCCCTCCCTTCAGCTCCAGTTTTCTCCACCTTCTCTGACCCTGCCAAGTCCACAAGGACTAGTTTTCCAGTTTTCATCCTGTCCACATTTTTAAAATGTTTAAATTTTAATTCACCAAAAATCTTGTTACTAATGCAAGAAATACTACCTCTTATCTCCAGTCAATTCTTGTTGGACTGTGAAAATGTAAATGCAATGGCTTCTACTACTGGCCATGTTCATTTCTATCTATGTTAAGGTTTGGAACCAAGATTTAGTCATGAAAAGCCGACAATACTTCCGCCCAGAGAACAGTCTACTGGTATATTGCATAATTAAGAAATACAAAGAATTGAAAAATTAATAAATAAATAAAGAAAAGCAAGACAGGATACGGGTCTCTCCAACTGCTCTGTTAGCTATCCCAGTCTGTGTATTACCAAAGTCAGCATTAGAAGTTAAAATACATACAATAAAACTGACATGAACTTCTCAAGCAGTTCTTGACTTACTGAAAGGCTTTGTAATGCTTCTGCAGGATCCATTATAGACATCTGGAAAAGGAAGGCTCTCAAAATTGAGGAAACCATAACATAAGGAAAATTTTAACATTGAAAGACATATAAAATGGATCTAATTTGATGCAGCATTTTGTTATCTTAATTCTTAAGATAAATCTGTTAAAACATAATGGTTTTGAATATTTAGCAGAAATAAAAGTTTAAAGAGAATCAAGATGGTTTTGACCAAATTATCTTTTCCCAGAATATGGAAATCTTGAACAACAGATGCCTCAGTACTTTCATGTGTTTGTATATATGTGTGAGTGTGTGTGCTGACACGTGCATGTCTTGCTACAAAAAAAGCCTGTGAAAGTGGTGCTTTGGTGCTTAAGCTTATTGAGAATTTGAATCCTGGTCTGTGGCATGCTACGGCACATTAAGATAATTAACATGACCAATATAGATAAAACTGCATACTTTATGTTAACAAAAATAAGATCATGCACAGAAAGATTTTACAAAAAGAAAATAGGCCTCACCTCTGTTGCTCCAGACAACAATATCCCTTGTATTTTGCTCTCCTTTATCTGTATATTATCCTTGGATAAATCAAAAAGGTCCCTGAGAAGGAAGAGTTCAGTTAAGCTATAATGAGTAGGAAAAGATCAGTCACATTCAAAACTGAAGCAATAGTATTAGAACTTCCTAGAATTTAATCTGGAAAACACAGTTATAACCAAGACTGAGGTGTTCACAGGTAAGGGAATCAACCGTCAGAGTTAGAAGAATCATGGATCTGAGAATAAATGCTGCATTCGGGTGACAAGTACCTTACTTTTTCCATGTAGATTTCTACCTAGAAGAATCACAAAATATTAAAAAATTTAAATTAGGTGATTAATAGAAATATTATAGCCAATGCTGGTCCTTAGTGCAAGATAAAGGAACATAAGTGTGCCTCAATACCATTGACAACTTGATCGAGTACTTTGCCATTTTATCAGGTTTGATATGCTCAAAAATTCCATCAACTACTCTTGGAAGTATCCCTTTCTTCTGCTCGCCACATTCTAGAATGCCAGGCCCCTGATCAAAAAATGGCTTCATGTATGAACAGAACTTAATGTCTATGAGTCATTTCTGGGATATACTTGTGATTGATTGCTTACCTCTATGCTATATGTCTTTCCAGCTCCAGTCTGTCACCAACGGAATGAGGAGAGTCAATCAATTAGAATATTAGACAAATGATCAGTAACTTAAGTCGCAAATCAATGAAGAAAATATGTCAACAAAAAGTGTCATTCTATGTGCTGTGTTATAACCTGTGGATGTACAGAGGAGGAACACTAAAGTTTTACTTCAATGATAAAATATATAACCTGTACAATTCTAGGAAAATTTGCTTGGAGCAGTGAATATCATCTTTATTTAGCTGCTCAGTTCATCAGATGGAACAGAAAATGAAAGTTTTACAGTGACAGTGGGAAAATGTTTTATCTTTCTAATTAGTTCCCATAACAGAAATATATGAAATTACAAACATATAATAGAACATTATCAAGAAAAGACCATCAAATTATTAATCACACGTACATAATTTATCTTAAAATCAATATTCAAACACTTTTTGAGAGAAAAAGCAAAAAATCTCTTGTTCATAATACAGTACTGCATGTGGTTTCACACCTCATAAAGCAAGCATTTCCTATCTTCTCAGCCCATCAATCAAAAACCTTGTCTACTTGTAAGATTGTGTACATGATACAGGGAGGATTAACCCACATAAGCAACAGCGTCCAGTACTATTACTTTTTAACTAACTACATCTTACCTGTCCATAAGTAATAATCGTCCCGTTGATTCCATTAACAGCATCTGTTTCAAATTAAGCCCAACACACATACAAATAAAAGCTCAATATTAGAAGAGCAATTCAAAGTCAAACTAGAGAGCCAAACTATGTTTCAATTCCCAAATAGTTAAACCCTTCCCTCAATTTAATGATGATTGAAGATAAGTAACAATTAATCACTACGACCATAACTTTTCTGAGTTATATGACTCAAAATACTTATTTGTATTCGTAATGTAACAAAGCTTCTGAATTATACCTCGAACAATAGGCAGAACTAGAAACTCATAAACCTCAACTTGGTCCGATTTCTCACAGAACACCCTATCAAAGCTAAACATAATATCTTCTTCCTTCTCATCCTACACAATCAAATTCAAATCTCACTAAAAACAATCACAGATTCAATGCAAATCAAATTTAACCACGCTTTGCACTTTAATTTCTAGACCAAATTTAATGTGTAACAACACGACATTCAAGCAAAAAGTTCACCTTCAAAATGAAAGTCTCGGTGTCTATGCATCTGATACAAACACTGTCGCCGTGATCTCTTCGCTCTTTCGAGCTTAAAGGCCTGAATCGAGCACATACTGTGATATTTGACATAATTTTCTTCAAGCTCAAAGCCTCAATTTGCTATCGAAGTTTGATCTGCAACAACAATTTCTAAAGAATGAGAAATTGTAGACTAACTCAGATCTACATTTAGACGTCAAAGCAATTTACGCAATTAGTTGAGAAACAAAAAGAATTAAAAACAATCTATTAGCCACTGTTTGGTTGCCGAGAAAACTATGGAAATTCATTACTATATTTCTCAGAGTCATCGGTTTCTTTCATTTTTCCTGCATTTTCTTAGTAACCAAACACTGTGTAAAGACTAAAACTAACACAATATCTCTAGAGAGTGAACTATGACATATGATTTTGGTTGCTAAGAAAATGAAGGAAAAAGAAAGAGAAAATCATAACAGGTTTTCGAATCTACGCAAATTCTTTCGAGCTGTTTATTTTGCTTCAAAACGAAGAAAAATCTCGTCCGTACTAATCTCCGCCTGGCATATTTTGGCTCAGCTGAGTATAATAAGTGAAAAATCTAAAAAGGAAAAAAGTTCATCAGATTGATTTCCCTTCTTTTCCTACGTTTTCTCGGCAACCAAACAATACTGAGAGAGAGAGAGAGTACTTTGGTATTTGCTCTAATCAACGAGATTTGAAGTGGCGGGAACCAGAAATTGAAGTGGGATTTATATATATACATAGACTTTAAAAAAAGAGAGTGAGATGAGTATAAGATGGACGGTTGAGATCGTACAATACCAACGATCTACCAATGAAGAGGCATGTGGATTTTTGTAAGTACGGTGACCAAAAAAAAAAATCCCTGAATTTTTTTTTAATTATAAATTCGGATAATTACATTTGGGCAATTTGAACATTATTAGTAATTGTAGATAATATATATTGTATGTAGGAGCGATGTTAATTAAACTCTGATGTGTATTGAAATTGTGAGTTCAAAACACAATTTCAATTAAATTTGTGTTTTCAAGATAGGTTTCACAATTTTAAATTTATAACTAAAATTGTATTTTCAACATTAATAAGTGATGTATGTATAGTGTGTGCACTTCACAATGTGCAACAGCAATTTCTGTTGTAAACAATGTAATTATTGACAATTGTTTTACATAAAAATGATAAACATAATATTTTAATAAATAAAAACATAATGGTATTAATTAATTCATGTAAAATGGAATTACTCTAATCACAATTTATCATCTCAATAAATAGATAGTGAAAAGAATTTCTCATCTAAGCAAAATTTTTTTTTTTTCTTTTAATGACTTGTCACAGTAATTTTTTTTTTTTTTAGAATCGAGTCGTCTTAATAATAATTCAGCAAACCATGACAATTGGAGCTAACAAAAAAGTTATAACATGTAAGAAAAGATGCTAATCACAGTTATGGATTTATCTCATAGAAGTGATGGATTTGTTACAAACAAAAGGTCATAAAAAATCCTCTCTCTCTCTCTCTCTCTCTCTCTCTCCCTCTCTCTCTTTTTAAGTTGAGCTCAAATATATAAATAATGGGTTATAAATATGTCAAAATTTAATTATAGAAAAATGTCAAAATTTGAAATCAAATAGGAATATAAATTCTATCATTCTACTAATCAGAGATTCTAGTGCAATGTAAATCATTTAACAATTTTATTTTTAACAACCATGTGGAAAAACTATTGATTTTTGCGTTTTGACTTGAGATTTGAGAACATGAACAATTGTTTAGGATTAGGATAACAACAATTAAAATTATGAACTATAAATTCAGGAGAAGAGAGATTACATGTGAAATAGTGTTATTTGAGCAACCAAAACAAAGTGGGCTTGAAGATAAATCACTAATTGTGGTATAGGCCCAACTTAGCCCAAAGCACAGACCCATTCACAGAGGCCCATTATGTTCTTTTTCCCTTAAACCCTTGAGATTTGAGTAGTGAGAACCAAACCAAAACCTCTCTCACTCTCTGTAATCAATCTTCATGATCGGAGAAAAATCACAATAGGGTTTTGAAATTTGAAGTATTTTTTCTGAGCAGAAATGGCTTTGAGAAGATTGCAAACTCTGCGTTCTCTGTATCGGACTGCTGGGATTCGAGAATCTTTATATCTGTAAGTACAAAGTTTACTTCTTTATGCTCCATTTGGATACTGAGAAAATGAAGGAAAATGCAAATCAAAGAAAGATTATGTTTTTTGGATACCCATTTGACCCTTTGGCTAAGTTTTGCTTAGTTTTACATATCTCATAACTTCACTATAGAAAATTGGATTGAAGTTTTGTTTTTCTTTTCATTTCCTACATTTTTTTAGCATCCAAACAAATGGGTGTGTGTTTTTGTTGAAATTTTGAATTGGGTTTTTTGTTGGGGGTGGAAATAGTGTATTGAAGATGGGTATTGTTTGTATGTTCAGGCTTGGCAGCTCAAGAAGCTATTCTACTGCTATTTCAAATGGTAATTGGTTTTCATTGACACATTTACTTTCAAGTTTCTTAACTTATGTGCTACATTTAGTGGGTTTCCAAAGCAAGTGTTTGTATTTCAATAAATTTATGTAGTCTTCTATGTGGTCAGTTCCTGAACTAAATCAGCGGAGTGTTTCTTCTTGCTTATACAAGGCCCACAATGCTTTCCCATTGACTTGTGGAAGTACAATGCCACTTCGCTCTACAATGGTAACTTTTTAAATCTCTTTTTTGAACTTATTTATGGGCTGGTGCATCTATGTTTCAAAGACTAAGACATGAAAGATGGTAATCTCTTTGTATTATCAACTCTCTTTTTATTTTTGTAGGCCGCTGAGTTATTGATATTCTCAAATGACACAAGGTCGTTATCAACACAAGTAAAAGCCCCTCCGCAAGCACGACAGATGGTGTGTTTTCCTTACTTCTTAAACAATCGTGCTAGTATATTTATTCTGCATCATTATGTTGGAAAATGGTGATTGATCCTCTTTTTAATGAAATAATATGTAAGTATTATAAATTTATACACAAGAAAGGACTTGCAAGAATCGGGAGAGGACAAAACCCCAAAAATACAAGAACAAGAGTGTGCAAAATAATAATTTCAATGTTTCCCTTTTTATGTTAAGAGTTGGAAGATGAGAACCCTCAAGTCACTCTTTTAGCATGTTTCTTCTAAATGTGCTGAAAAAATATCAAGATCAAAGGTTTGGATTGAGACATTCAATTATTCCAAGAGGTCCATGGGCTTAGGTGTAGGGTTCTGTTTATAAATCAGGAGTAACTAATTTATTTTCCTTTGTTGCTTATGTCAAATTTTATATGAGAGTTCTTCATGATCATACATATGTTTTAATTTTGGTTTGTGAGTTTCTCTCACTGGTAGGCTTTAGCATGCTAGAAAACTGAAATTGATAAAACCTTTCATAGTTCCCTATGTTTATGACGTACTGATCAAAAAATTGAAACAACAGAATTATATTTATCATTCTCTCTTTAGCAAGCACAACCTTACTTTTTTCCTAAATTGGAAATGCCAGATGCAGGTACTGCTTTGTCTTAAAGATTCATTAGTATATTTTGGCATAATTTTTCTCATCTTTTGTGAATCTACAAATGCAAAGACGCGAATTTATTTGAATTTCTTTCTTATTATTACTTTGGAGTGCTAACTTGTGTGTTAGCTAAGAGTTTTATTTATCAATATATTAATCCTAATGGATACCACAAATGAACTTACTGTAACTGTTTTCATTCTGCTAATATGCAGTGCAACCAATAATATGATTCCATGCTTATGATTCTGTGAATGCAGGGAGCTCTTAAAGTCTCCATGACGAGCCCTGGATTCATCTATGAACCATATGCACCTCGTGAACAAATACCATTTTGGCGGAGGTTAGATTTATACGAGTTTTATAATCTTTATCAGGCATATAGCTCTACTAAGTCTTGTGACACTAAATTTAAAATGTTTGCAGTAATACAATCTGATCTGTTGAGCTAACTATAACTTGATAAAAATTCTGGATGGTTCGAGTAAGGTAATATTATTCATTATTTTTATTTTTATTTTTTATATATGAATAATTTTTTTTAAAAGAAGACTACTCCCTGCAGAGGGGGCAGGAAGTAGCCAAAGAAGACAAAAAAAATGCATCAAACTACGTACAAAAGGACAAAGACTCTAAGATAGACAGTGTTATAACATTTGAACTTTTACATTACTCACAAAGTTCATTATAAAATAATTATTTAAGGCAGACAGTTTTAACTTAAAGATGAAATTAGTTAAATTGTCTTATGTAAAGGTGAGGGCTTGGTGAAAGCACTATCAGTTTAATATCATTAGAAAAGGAGAATATGATCTTTACTTTGGCATTGGAAACCTGAAGGCCCTAGCATGAAGAAGGATTGAGAGTGCTGTAGAATACATACTGAAATTGCAGATTGCTGTGATGGTGAAGATACACAGCCAAAATTTTGTTGTAGAATACAACCTTTAAGAAAACAACACAATCTTGAAACTGAAATCATGATTAATAGAATCCGGTATAGTTTTTTTTTATAAATTTTTTATAGATAAGAAAATTTTGTATTAAAAAGAAAAAATGGAATGATTAGAACATGTGACTTTTCTTTTAAAAAAAAAATTATACTTAAAAATAAAATAAAAAGTATCTATGGATCAGTTAAAGGTTACTATATAACTAAAAAGAACGATTTCATTCAAGTTGAATGAGTAATGATAGAGCTCTAGAGGAAGACCTAAAATAACTTGGTTAGAAGTAACGAAGAAGGATATAATAAGAGTTAAGTGGGGTGGTGAAGAGAAGCATATTCTTAGATAGGAAATACTGGTACGAAAAAGATGCATATGGGATTTGGCTGAATTAGTTTAAAAGGATCCATGAAGCTCACCCCTACTTAATTGCAATTAAGGCTTAGGTCTGTTAGTTTAATGATATTATTCGGGATACCTAATCTAGGGAATAGGGCTAGTTTATTGTCACCTAATATTGTCATATAAATGACTGTCAACAAGTGTCCAGCACTTTAATTGAAAATGTAGGTTTGCCGTTTTCTTGGGGAACTTTTCCCATTTGATGTTGTGTCATGTGTGTGCTTTGATCTGTATGGTATTTCCTTAATTTTCTATTTCTTAGTACCCGTTATTTGTTACTGCATTCATCATTTTCTAGTTGCACACCCGAGCTGCATTTTGTCTCTAATGACGTACACTTATAGTTTTTTTGCTGTTAGCATATAGCATTTATTTTCGTTCTGCTCAATAATTTTTTTTCATGTATCAGATGGTTCACAAGAAGTGGGTGGAAAAGAACAAAAGATGATATTATTCTAGAGGTGACATTCTTGCGTGCTGCTTATTATCCTTTTTCAGTAATTATCTTGCTTTTATGGTTTTAATTGAACCCAGACCAAATCCTCTCTTTTGGTGCCATGCATGGTCCACTATGCTACAATCGTTTTGTCCCATGTACTGTTTACAAAAATTTTGTTGAAGAATAATGAAAGAGGAAATCATTTTAGAGGTGCTACTCTTGCATGCCCACTTATAACTAGTTCTATTTACTTGTGTTTCTTATATTCATTCAGCTTATTGTTTGGATCTATTTGGGCTACTTTTTTCCATTCTAGCAGGCTTTGGTTGGTTTGCATTCAAACATCACATATGTGCTGTGACTTTTTTTAAGTGCTTACTCTCTCTCTCTCTCTCTCTCTCTCCCCCTGGTCTATTTGGAATAATTGAACACCTGACCCCAGCCTCCTTTGCTATTCCATGCCTGCTCCATCATGTTGTGGTGCTATTTATACCATATGTTGCTTACAAGTTTCATTGGTTTGTTTTGGATTTGTATTTATGATGGCATTATGGGATTATGAATCAATAATAAATTAAGACCATAGATTATGCAAGGCCTTGGCTTTATAAAGGCCAATTTTTTTTTTTGATAAATAACGTAAGAATATTATTAATAATAGAAAAAGTGCCAAGCCGAGTACATTGGGGATGTACTATGGGGGCACAAATCAGAAAACAAAAGTACAACGATCAAGAAAAATAAGAAAATACCACACTCCATTCAAAGAGAGTGTGCAAGAAAAAGGACTTAATCTCTAGCAAAGAACGTTCACAACCTTCAAAACTTCTAGCATTCCTTTCACGCCAAATGCACCAAATCAAGCAATGAATTGCGTTTTCTTATTTGCAGCTCAAAAGTGCCTATGCCATTAATAAATTAAGGAAATCTGGATATTCAAAGCAGAAGTTTTACAATGAGGCTGTAGAGTTGTACAAGGAGGTATGTTTTTGAGTTATGACAAGCAATTACATTTCTCCTCATTTTTTTCTCTCCAAGAAAACTCACAATCTCTGATATTTGAAACTAGGAATTTTTAGTATAGGAAATAAGGAAAGGACTGGAAAGCAAAACAATGCAAAAAAGAAAGTTTCATTGGTTGCAAATCAATGAAGTTAGAAGTAAATATTTAACACAAATAATTCAAGTTCGGATATATCGTTGGTTCCTTTGGATTCTTTCTGCCCAGGCTGAAATTTTTCCCTTTTCTTTTCCAGATAAACACACTAATGGCAAACGGTGATAAATCATTATTAAGGAAAGCAGTCACGGAGAAAATGTACTCTGTATGCTCCTTTTCCTTTGACCATTGTCTGCTTCAGTCATGCTTCTCTCAGCCTTTATAACTTTATCAATTTTTACAAGAATTATATTTTATTCCTGAGATATTTTTTCCGGTTTTCTTCATGACAGGCACTCAAAAATGAAATTAAACAAAGAGAATCAGTGTGGAGTAAGGTCTACTGGGAAATGATCATGCCAATTGTAAAGATGCGAACTTTGCGAGCTCGTCTGGCAAGTACTAAAATTTCTTTGTTTTACTAACACTCTAACAGTGTAGTTTAATATGAATTGAAAATGGATATCTAAGATCTAACATCAGGATGGCTGGACAAAAGCAGCCATCAACTGCCTTTTCCATACATATTTTCATTTAGTAGGCAGTGATGCATGGGGTGGGACAGATGCTGGTGTCTTGGGAGTTGCAAGGCACCGATGACATCATTTTGGTTGAAGTTCAATCAAATTTGAATTTATACCCTCCAATTTGTCTACAACTATTTTATGGAATATTCTGCAACCTGAATTAGTAAACTGATATGATCCTAATCAGTAGATGCTGATCTTAAATAAAAGCATTGGTTGAGCAGTCACTAGATATAGAAGATTTTCAATTTTTGCTCTTATTTATTTTGTAGGAATGTTAGTGTATATAATATAAAACAATTTTTATTTTTTCTGGATGACAGATCCCCAATGTGAGAACTTTGGAAAGCAGAGTTGCAAATGTTATGCTTGTCCATTTCTTTCTTCTTCTCCTTCTTTTTCGTTTTTTTTTTTTTTTTTTTAATAATTCAATTGTTGGGGGAGGGGAGGATTTGAACTCTGTTTCTCTGTTGAAACGCTAAGAAGTGTCAGTTGAGCTACAAGACTCTTGGCTACTTGTCCATTTCTAATTTGGCATGAGTTTGGTTTTCCTTCCTTGCTTTTACTTGGGATGGTTTACCTAGAATAGAATGGAAATATATGGCCAAATGATCTGGAAAGGGTGTCTTCAAATTCAAGACTACAAATTTTTTTTTCTATTTTACCTGTGAAAATAAAAAGTTCCCTTTTTTTTTCTTTATAAATTATATTGAACTTATATCCCACGTGCCTGCCTTTTTTTTATTTTTTTATTTTAAATTTGATTACAGATTGGAGTTGATCGAAATGACCTCAACAAAGTTTTCATTCAACTTACACTCGAGTTTCTGACTAAGCAGGTGAACTTTATGTAGTTTAAATATCCTCCTCTTCTAATTGTGGTTGTACCAATTCTGTTGTTTGTTGGAGTTTATATTTGTAATCAATGTGCACAACTTGGGTGCCTAACCCAGATCAGAAACATCTCAGTTCTGGAAAACTTCAAGCATATACAACCTTGCATGGTGTTTGTGACAGTTTTTGTGCAAGTCCGCAACCATTTTTGGTTAGCAAAAGTGGTTTCACCTGTGGATATTGGGTGACTTAAGTGTAAAATATGATGCTTAACTAGTGGATTTGGTATTTGCTACATTTAATTAGTTCCTATTCCATAGAATTGATGTTCTTATCATAATGTATTTTGTAAAATAATATCCATATAAAATACTTATAAAGAACAAACATAAAATCTATAAAAGACAGCAGTTAGACATCTCATAAACATATAAAACCATCCATGATTCATCTGAGTTTATTTTTCCTTGTTTATTCTAGATCTGTGGTTTGGTTTCAACATCCGTATATCTTTTGCTTTGATTAATGAAATATAGTAATATATTGAGAAAACTACAAAAAATTTTACGGATATATTTGTGCTATGGCAGAGATTTGAAGCTTATGATTCAAAAGGTGATGTTGTCGCAGGAGATAAATCTAAGGAGGTAAAGTTAACAAATTTTATTTTTATTAGTGATGCTGTTAAATTTTATGTAACAGCCCTTTTATTTAGCTATTTGTTGTTGTTTGAAGAGTAGCTAAGCATTAAAATACAGCTGGGTTGTGACACCCTATGCCTTGCATAGATTAATTTGAACAAAGATGATAATAGGAACTACAATTTCTAAACCTCAGTACAAGTGATACAAAGCATTAATAGCTGGGATGCAAAGGTAATTGTACGGGGTGAAGTCATCCCTCATGGTTGGTTTGACCCCACTACATGCATAATTGATAATACACACTGATTATTTTCTCAAATTGAATGCATTTCTTCAGTTTTCAATGTAAGTTTCCTGGAATTTCTAGCATGTTAGTATCTTATCTGAATAATGTCTGATGCTTATCATTTATTCAGGTCCTAGTCCGTGACATCTGGGTATTTGAGAAATCTCTCTTTCACCCTGGTGCTTATTGGCGTCTCTGTGGGAGGATTTCAACGAAATCTTCTTGATTGAAGACTGACATCTACTTTGCTGTTGATGATGATGATTAACTGCTGTTACCCAAATTTGTCACCTGAATTGGTTGTAAATTTATCTGATTTAAACACAGAATTTCTTGTTTGATGAATTCAATTTGTGAGATTTCACTTTGCAGGGAATAAAATTAAATAAAGCTCAGTGTTTTCCATGTCTATCCTTAGGGACAGTCTAGGATTATTTTCATAGCTGTGCAGTTCTTAGTATTTGTGTCTCAGAAAATGTGTAGACAATCCTTGAGTAGATTATATGTTGAGATTAGTGAGTAAATAAGGAATGGTTCTATAATCAGAAATGGATCCGCCTGAGTCAAGAATTGCTGCTTACTATTCAGTTCCAAGCTTTACCTGGGATTAACTTTGGATGATCACGTTGCATTGAGGCATCGAGTTCCTTAAGCAACAAACCAGAGTGGGGAACTGGTAATATCTGTTCTTTGAACATAATGCTTTGTCATATATTAATTCATATTGTCTCCCATAACGCCATGCCTCTGGTGAGCAACACATAATATTCTTGTGTGGGTCAAATAAAATTTGTAACTTAAAATTTCTCCAACCAAATTAAATTTTGTTGCCAAATAATGAATATCATACAGGGAGGGGAGAATTCCATCTTAATGCTTTTAGATATTCTTACAAATTTCTTTTACTCTAAGCAGAAAATAAAAGAGCCTTTTGAGTTAAGTTATTCTCTTAAGAAAAGAAAGCAATCTCCCCAAGTTTAGTATACACTGGTGTACGCAATTGACAAACCAGAAGTTTTGAATAAGATTGGACAATTGAAATGCTAAGGGCACTTTAGGAAGCATCTTTAGACTTCAGAGCTTGTTGAATAGTAATGGGATGGGTCAGGTTGATTTTGAAGCTGATGGGATCATTGCCAAGTGTGTCAACCAGCATGTATACAGAGAAAACCCAATAAAGCAGCAATAATGTTGAATATAGGGCGAGTTGAATATAAGGGGTAAGGAAATCACTTGAAATTTATGGGCAGATTTGGATAAAGATATTAAAGATTCCTCTGCATGTATCTGTTACAGAGGACATTAATATGAGCACCCCAGACAAAACAATTAAATTATTACCATCTACCACCATTGCACCCATTCAGTTTTAAGTGATTGCTTTCTGCCAGAAATTGATGGCATAACTGCTATGATAACAAAAATTTACTAGCATAAAAACATTTGTTTTTTTATAATAGATAGACAATGGGGTGGGAAGGTGGGGTTCGAACCACAAAATAGGGCATTACAAAAAATGCCATTATCACTAAAACCACGTATTGGCAATAAAAGATTGATATAGTAGAATTAGTATAAAAAAATAATAGAAATAAATTATGATCCAAAATTTTGAACATTAGGTACAATTAGATTTTCTTCTATATAAAAAAAAGGTACAATTAGACTAATCCTTCAAATATATATATTTTAAGATGGATATAACCCGTGAACGTGAAGGAAAAATATCATTCATAGGCTTACATGACTTTTTGGGTATTGGTTTTTGAGGTTTGATCTCTAATGCCAATAGCAAGACTGATGTCCTTCACTACATTGGTCAACACAAATTTATTGATATAATAAACCTAAAGCCTATCCAATCCCACCCAATCCCTTGCCACTTGAGCCAAGAGCCCAATGATTTATGGCCTGTTTGGATGGAAGGGGGGAAATAAGGGGGAGTAGAGGGGGTAGAGTAGAATTGGCTAAAAATAAGCTAATTTTGTGCTAAATCTATTTAACTCTACTCTACTCCCCCTCCTTCTCCCTCAATCCAAACGGACCATTAATCTTGCCACACATTGAACACCATAAACTTGTAGGGAAGTATGCCATTTGTCCAAGCAATGCCTTCTTGTATTCTTTTGAAGTTATGGTAAAGTGCAGAGGCCAAATATGGTAAAGGCATTTTATTTCTTTAAAGAAAAGCAAAGAAGCTCTCTTAAACAATCTCCTTCCAAGTATCCCCAATTCAATTCAACTTCAGTTGCACACAACACACCGTTTTCATCAAAACTACCTCTCTTCGAATACCATTTTTGATAGATGGATCAAAGAGAAAGCCAACTCCAATCTATGAGCATTTGCCATAGGCTCTTCCTCTTCATCATGAAGAGCCTAGCATCACATGCTCACAAGACCGTGTATTTAGGCTGTACTTCAGATCAAGGTTCAACCCAAGTGCCTACAATAACCAGTGATGCGGACAATGGAGCTGGCTCCAACAGTGACCACCCGATGGCTCAAGAAACACCGTGTGAAGCTGCTATTCCAGGAGCCAAGGTTGAGCTAGATGAAGGCAATGGTTCAAAAAATTTAGACCCTTTTGGCCCCCATGACAAGGAGCTCCCACCAGTTCAAGGCAATGTTGATGACATTATTTCTTCTTCACATGAAGTCCAAGATAACAAAGATTCTTACATGAATTCTGGCAAAAGTACAGAAGAGGAAGCACCATTATCCACAGCTGCACCTGGACCAAAACCTCTAAAGAAAATGGTCAGCATAAAAGATGCAGTGGAGGAGATAAGCACGCCTAAGAAGAAAAAGAAACTAAACAAAACTTTAAGCAAGTCTACTTCTTTTGAGACTGAAGAAGATGGTCCAAAACCTTTGAAATCGATTTTGAAGGTGGTGTCTAAAAATGAAAAATCAGTTGAATCATAGTAAAAATGGATGAGTCTACTGCTCTTCATGCATGTTATTGGAAAATGCACAGGCCTGACATGACTGTAAACTAAATGTATTTGATTGTACATATATCCTTATTTAACAAGTACTTGTAATGACAAATATCATTGAGAAGGATTTGGATTTTAGCATTTAGTTTAATTTACTTAAATCAAGAATAAAATTACGAACTTTTCTATTGATGTATTTAAACTTTATAATTATATGGATTATTATTATAATTATTATATTAAAATGGATTAGAATTGATTAAGGAAAGCAATTAGTTCACATTATGTCTATAACAGGTTCTTTAAGATCTCATTCTTTCTCTCATGTTAGGCAACAGGGCAATTCTGTGGCCCATGTTTTAACTAGGAGATTAAGAAGTTCTTTTTCTTTATTGATCTGGAAGGAGGATGTTTTGCCAAACATTTCTGTTTTTGTTTCTTCTAATTTTTCAGTAATTTAATTAAAAGAAAGAGTACTATTTCTCAACATATATATATTTATATATATATATATATTTTTATATATAAATATCGCATAAGCTAGTTTTGCATGTTACATTACACTAAGGTCCAAATTTTAGGTTTTAAAACAAGGTCCAAAAATGAAGAAGGGATGGAATTACTGAATGAATACGAGTTGTGGCTAATAATTAAAGAATTTCTAAACCACCACCAGCCACTTAAGTCATGGAAGGAGGAAAATGTGCTAAATACTTTTACACATAATCATGATTTTGTGTAAAAGTAATCATGATTTTTTTCTCAAAAAAAAAAAAAAAAATCCCTTCAACAATTAAAAGGTGGAAAATTAAATAATATCATTATGTGCTAGATGTGGAGCTCATGGCCTAATCCATTGCAACTCTTACAGTATGA
This sequence comes from Notholithocarpus densiflorus, assembly GCA_030021035.2. Classification (NCBI taxonomy): domain Eukaryota; kingdom Viridiplantae; phylum Streptophyta; class Magnoliopsida; order Fagales; family Fagaceae; genus Notholithocarpus; species Notholithocarpus densiflorus. The sequence goes on along the minus strand of JARYZH020000156.1, from coordinate 763,548 downwards.
AACAGCTAAACGAATTCATGCTGTAAAAAGGAAATTGCTTTGCTTATGTAACTTTTTTTTTTAATACCTTTGATGCATGTTTCAATTATTTTCTATCATCCAAATGAAAAGCTCTTATGTGAATACCCATAGCTTTGCATATAACTTGGGGCGTAGATTGGAAATTTGTTTTTTTCTTCATGCAATTTATTGATCCAAATATTTTGAATTAATTTCTATTGTTGTGTGCTTTATGAAATTCAAGATGTGAATTATATTGTAATTATTGTTGATTTTCGTGAATTCACAAAAGAAATTGTTTGTTTGACAAAATTCTTGAGAATTGCAATTCTCATAATTAAGCATCTCAATTCCCAAGGATATTTCTAATTCCCTACTTTCTTATATAATCCCCTTCTTTTAGGTAGGAATTAGGAAATGTCAATTCTTATGTATCTTGCTTTCATGAGAATCACTAGTACTGCGATGGTTGGAAAAAGTCAATTTTAAAATGAAAGATTCGATATCTTAGAATCACTATTGCGATGGTTGAAAGAGTTCAATTATAAAACGAAATAAATTGGATGGTTGAAAAATGTCAATTATAAAACTAAATAAATTGGCATGGTGGGGGTACCTAATACCTTCCTCTCATGTGTTATCAAACTTTCAAACTCATATTTTGTCCAAAGACATTATTTATTTGATCCTTACATAGATTGGGCTATGATGTGACTTCCCTTTGAAGTAGGTTTGATAATTCAAATCAATTATACACAAGATCAATCTCACCTTAGAATCTCAATTAATGACGACTCCATAAATATGTATTTCTTCCATTTCAGTAATTTAATAGCCTCATATGCATGGGAGCATCTATAAAGTGATTAGAACAAGCTACAAAGGCCTTCATAGACTATCAAGGGCACCTAAAATCGTACAAGGCAAAAAGGTACTAGTAGAAATCATTTGGATGACGGAGTCAAAATTGCGTGAAATTTGGTAGGCTGAATGAAAACGGTCTTCTGATTAATAGTCGATGCTTTGCTATGAGATGCACCCTGATTTTAGTGAATTCCTTCATTTAAGCCTCGAAAACAGTGATTTTGTTGTTTTTAGTCATTTTTGTTTTCTTAATAACTTTTTGCTTAAAAGTCATAATAATGTCCTGTTTATTTTGGGACGACCCTTAAGGTCAGTAGTTTATGATTTTGCATTTAACTCAATTTTACATTTTTACGTAAAATTCGGTATTTTGCCACATAATATCGTAATTAGTGCAAATTAGGGTTTCAGATGTTTCTTATCGTCTTAGGGTTTTACTTTATCATATTTATATATTTTGTACCCTCCAAAGGCAGATTAGCTTATTATTAATAAAATTTAGACTTTTTCTATTTTTTCTCTTTGGTGGATTCTAGAAAATTATCACCTTGTGGATTCAAGGAACCTCTTATGGATTTGAGGCTTACTATCAAAAACTAATAGTTTACTTTATGTTCCATCCAAGAGAGCATTATGTGTGCTTTTTTCAAGCTTCCGCAACATCATAAAGGAAGCTCGCGAATGTCACCATCACAGTGGTTGATCTCTCTCATCCAACTAGTGGTAGTAATCGGGTATCAGCAACTGCAAATATCCCCATTTTTCTACCAAACTTTCTTGAGGCAACATTTCAACTTCTCACATTCATGACTTTGGAAGATCAAAAGTTACCTTACCTGAATGGCATCGACTTAGTCTTCCATCCAATAAACTTAGCGCATCTAATTTTTCGGTGATAAATTTTAAATCTTTGATCCATCCCCAAAGTCAAATTCTATTCAAATCTTACAATTTAACAATAAAAGAAATACAGGAGATTTTGGGTTTAAAAAAAAAAGTGCCATGGGATATATCATCTAGAAGATTATAGATTTTTGTATTTCACATCTGTTCACATAAAAATGTTCAATATAATTTGCTAGGAGGAATATATATTTATATATATATATAAATATATATATATTTATATAAGTAGTTCATTTAAAAATACGGCATAAAACTTCATGCAATATTATATGCAACTTTTTAATACATCATTTTTTCCCAATTTTTTTTTCACTTTTTCAAGGTATAAGTATACTTTAGTACAATTTCAATAAAAAGTTTTCAACAAAAGTTAAATAAGTTGTTTCCAAACAGACTCCAAGTATGAACATAAGAAATGACATAGCTACGAGTGTCCTGGCTTAAGCTCCCAATTACATCCAATAAGGGCCTCCAATGATAGACCACCATGAAGCAAGTTCAGGTTGAATGGTGTGGGTCCATCTTTTTTGCTAAACTGGTGTGGGTCCATCTTAAACATAACACTAAGAGTATGTCATAAATCTCGTGGACTAAAGTGGATAGAAGAAGTGGCCACTTGATTTTAGGTGGGACGAGAACCACTTAGAAGGTGTTAGGCATCTAGAACCTCAGATCCACATGACTAGAATTCACTTGTATTATTTGGCTATTACTAGGCGAACTTTACCTAAGAAGCCAATCCTATACACACAATTTTATCACTAATACCCTATTTATTACATATTGATAGGAAATCACATTTTTTTTCCCATAATAGATTTAAGGAATGCTCTCATGTGCACCTAGATCTAGTTAATAGCCATAGTTATTCTCATCAAAATATGGTGGAATAAGATAGAAGCTATCAAATTAATTGATATTTTTTTAAATCAAATTCATCAACTCTTTACAAATTAATTCAAATGTTATAAATACAGCCTTACTGTATGACAGCAACAAGGCTAGAAGTTCATTTTTTATTCTATTTGTAAATTCTTAATCATGGACTAACAAAAATAGTGATGCAGAGCTTGCTCCAAAGTTGATCTCGGAGAAGCGGACACCATAAATTAAAACTCTCTTAAAAAATAAATAAAAAGTTGGCCTCGGTGGTGGCAAAAGATAAGCATCCGTTCAGTGCAATTTTAGCAAGCAATTCAGAAGTTTAAAGACCTGCATGCTGTTAACAGAGTTGTACCTCGACTACCATATTTGAGATGAACCTTAATATTTAATCATAACCATGTGAGCCATTTAGGCCTTACCTACTTGGAATTATGGTTCATGGTGGCAAAAATTCCTCTGAGGTACATTTTTCAGTCATCAGTTCTTGGTATGTATTTAGTAAATTATTGAGAAAACACACATTAATAATATATATTGGAAGCTTCAAGGAGGTTGAAAAATCACTCTAAAAATGAACTATTATGATCCTGTTGATGAACATATAGGAATTTACTCTTACGCGAATACTAGCGGCTGTATTTATTTAAACAATCAATCTCCTGAGAATTAGTCACATTGTTGTACATAGCATATGATAAGATTCAAAATTATGTAGAGGAATGTACTTCATATTGATTTGTGGGTTCGAGTTAGTTCAATTGGTAAAGTATATGATGATTAAATAAATAAGAGATCTGAGATTCAATTCCATCTACACCAAAAACTGATTGGCGTTTTAGTTTGATGATAAAGAGTTATCATTAGGAGCGGACACCATAAGTTGAAACTCTCTAAAAAAAATACTTCATATTGATTTGGTATTTTGAAATGCATAAATGTTTTTTTCTTCCGTATGTTGATGAACTGTTAGTTTTGGTATCTATTTCTTAACCCATTTATTGTTAGATAGGAGTTAGGTTTGTACTCATGAACCCAATATATCCCAGCTCTTTCAAGAAATGTAAAAGAGATAACTTGCACGATATACTTTCCTCCTCTGAACGGCATAATATAACTGAAGATAATTCTATAACTATTATATCATAATTAAATATTATATATGGGTCATTAACAAGAGTAGAAACTATTTTAAAATGAAATTACAAAGTATCCACGCATTGCACGGGACATCATCTAGTATATATATATATATATAAGAGCGGAGACTTCATGTGGAAGTGCATGAGTGCATGAGGTCCTTATGGACATTTTGAGCATGCATTATTGGCATAAAATATTGCATTTATATCTTTTTATCTATACAAACATGTCAATATTTCTTTGAAGGTTACCACCGCACATCCTTGATGTGATGGTCACTCTACAAGTATAAGTGCTTGTGGGGTGTGAGGGGCAAGGTACAGAGTTCAAGTCTCCAAAAGGGAGCTTCACACACATATACACTTAGATTAGGCTAGAATAGAATTTCTATCTTGTATCATTTATTTATTTATTTTATTTTATTTATTTTATTTTTATGGTTGAAGCATTTCTTGAAAAGCCAAATGAAGAGTATAGTGCTTGGATTCTTGACTCATAGAAGTGGAGATGTTTGAGGGACTTTTGGTTCTTGATCGGGTAAGGCTTCATTGTCCATAAGATGTAACTGAAAGCATATGGGTTTAAATAGAAATAATGATTGTAGAAGGTGTGTAGAGGTTTATGCTTTTCTATGACAAAGTGATGTCTGGTTTTGCTACAGGGCTTGAAGGCCTTATATGGAATTTTCGGTTTAACTATATTTTCTTGCAAGATATTCACACAATATAAATTTAATTGTTCATGCCTATTTCAATTAAGTGTTCTTTCTCCTTTGATTTTAACTTAGCTCTTTATCAATGTTGATTCTTTGTCATTTCTTAGGATATGCCTTCGATTCCCAAAAAAAAGAAGAAGATATTAATCTTTTCATTCTATTCTTATACTTTAAATATTACTAATATTTATTTAGGTTTTGTTTTTTTTTTTTTTTTTTTTCCATTTAAAATCTATTTTTTTAGAAAAAAAAAATTACAAATTAAAATGAACTCATCGCATTACTCAATGACTATACAACTAAAATAAACACTATTTATTGAATAAAGTAACCAAATACTAAAAAATTATGATTGAAAATTTTAATAAAATTATATATTTGATATCTCTAAATAAAATTTGTGTATAAATTTATTTACTAGTGTAAGATTGATGAGTTTTTTTTTTTTTTTTTTTTTTTTGATAGGGTAAGATTGATGAGTTATTTTAACATTTATGTGTGAGAGATTAAATAATTGACCCATCCAATGAAAACATTTTTCTTTAACTGGTTTTTCTTTGATAAAAAAACAACTACTTTTTATTTATTGATGAATATTTAGGGCTTAATTAATACTTCTATTAGTACAAGAATATCTCTATTGGTAAAAATTTAGGGGCCTTTTTTCATTGGGGGCCTTAGGTGGTTGCCTATTTGGCTCACCCATTGAGCCGGCTCTGTATATACCTTAAAGTTTTAAATTTTGGATTTTTTCTCTTGAAATTTGAGAGTGTTTGGATTTTCTATCCTGATGTTTTAGAATTTAGATTTTAGTCTCTAAATTTTAAGAATGTTTGGATTTGGATTTTACACCCTAAGATTTTAGAATTTGGAGTGTAAAATCTAAATACTCCAAAACTTTAGGGGGTAAACTCTAAATTTTGAAACTTCAGGATGTAAATCCAAACGCCTCTAAACTTTAGGGTGTAATTTATGATTTTTTTTTTCTTCTTCTAAATAACCAAATCCCTCAAACAATTTCATTAGTTAGCAAGGTTTTAAAACTATTTAGCAATCTAATAATTCGAGTCCGTTGGACTTGATTTTGCTCTTTGAAATTAAGCGAAGAGGAGTCGAGTTTCAGTTTGAAATCGAGTGTTTCACACTCGAGTTCTATGAGGAGACTAGACAAAACCGAAGAAATCCAGAAACTGAAGAACTACATGAAGAAGGTGAAACCAAACAAGAAAACCCAGAAACCCAAACTAAACAAAGAAGAAACACAAACCAGCCAAGAAGAAACACAAACTAGCGGTTCCAGGAGACGGCAACGGCAGCAGTGACGAAGCTCCAGGCGAAGGTTTTCCTCTAATTCGTTGTTTTCCTTGTTTGGGTCTTTCGATTTGATGATGCTTCATTGTTTTTTCTTATTCTGGTCTGAGTTCGTTGGCTCCCAAGGAAATTGAGTCGTTGAACTCGATTTCCATGGAACTCGACTCTCAACGACTCGATTTAGCACAATAAAATCGTATACAATGGACTCGATAGTTTCAAAACCTTGCTACCTAATGAAATTGTTTAAGGGATTTAGTTATTTAGAAGAAAAAAAATCCTGTAATTTACCACTTACCCAAATTAGTTTCTCTTCCAGTAGTATCGCACGTGACAATCTTTGCATTTCCGTTTTTGTCCTTTCAAATGGTTACAACTTACAACCCTGAGTCTAGTCAGTAGTCAGTAGTTCCCCAATTCCCACTAAACCCTCAAAAATCAATCAAAAACCCTCTCCTCACTCACTCCTCACTATGTCGTCTCTCCTCCAACTCCAACAACGCACCTCATTCTGGAAATCCTCCGCCCACATACGGCGGCTATACAGCAGCGAAGCCCTGGAATCTGGATTCCCCAAACCGGACCCAAAGTACGACGAGACAATCGTGGCAATCCCCCGGTCCAAGTCCGGAACCAACATCTCCACTAAGGAGCGCAAGGCCGGCCGCGTCCCCGCCATCCTTTTCGAGCAGGAGGACGGCCAGAACGGCGGCAACAAGCGCCTCATTTCCGTCCGGACCACCCAGATCCGAAAGCTCGTCAACCACCTCGGCCGCTCCTTCTTCCTCTCTAGAGTCTTTGATCTCGAACTCAGGTCCCCTGCTTTTGACGAGTACGACAATATCCTCGAGAAGGTCCGCGTTTTGCCCCGCTTGGTACGTGTCTTCTACTCGCCACCCACTACACGCGCTCTGTTTGTTTCGACCTTAATGTTTTCTAAAAAATGAGTCATAAAGCTATCTTCGCACGAGGTTTTACATCGAAACAAACGGAGCGTTGGTTTTAACTTAAACTGATAAAAATGACATTGGGTCGGTCTGGGTTTTTTTTTTAGATTCATCTGCACTCGGCGACAGATGCACCACTCAATGTTACATTCATAAGGGCCCCCTCAAATGCTTTGTTGAAAGTTGATATTCCTATCGTTTACAGAGGAGAAGATATATCCCCTGGACTAAGGAAAGGTAAAGCTACTGAACCACTGAATTTTATGTCAATTGTATGACAGTTACAAAAAATATTTTCTTTTGCTGCATTTTGTGTAAGTTCACATATGACTAGTGTAAGGAATGTGTGTTTTAATTATCATTAACAGTGCATACATGGTCTTAGCATTGAAATGATGGGGGGCTTGTGCTGAGTGCTATTATATTTTAGTTCAAACTAGTAAAATGATGTGGGTGTTTGCTCTTCAACATCAACAGATGCCAAGTTCCCACTAGTTCAAAAAAAAAAAAAAAAATGATCTTTCCTGCCTATTAACGCACACATACACAATTTTTCCTACCATATTCAGAACTAAATCAGATTCTCGATGAGATCTTGAATGTGTTGATGTCTGTTTGGTATTAAAACAATGAATAGAGCATGAAATCAAGGAAGATAAAACACTAGGCAACCACACGTAGGTGGGAGAAGGCAATCACACCCTCAAAGCTAAAAATAAGTCGTTGGAATTTCATTAAAATCAATCACTATAAATATTATTGACTTATCAAAAAATTATTTACATAGGCTATTGTTATATCATTTCCTTGAAGAACTAGGACTCCTAAATAGTCTAGGATTACCAATAACAATGAAAAAAACGCTTAAAACTTCTAAGCCAATTAGGAAAAGGACTTAAAACACAAAACAAGACTCATGGCCCTTTAGTACAGCTAAGAACAGCCCATTCCAGAATCTAGAATTACCAAACTAAGACTAACTAAGCAAGGTCCTAAGAGAGCTCTCCATAATACGAAACATCCCAAATTAATTTTTGAGCTCTAGTACTAGCTTACCCTTGGCTCTTATAAGTATTCAAACTCAGCTGCCAGTTACGTCCCCCTTCACCTGCTATACAAAAATCCTCTTCAATTTACTTTCTCTAGTGATCAGTCATCTACTTAGGTTTGGAAGCCAGTTCAATTTCCCAGACCCATCTCAATCAATTTTAAATCATATCTCACCTCAATCAATTTAAATCATATTTCACTGCCTTAAGTTTTAGGATTTATTTGAAAGAATATGGTTAGATTCAATGCTTTTATCTTGGAGACATAATTGGAGGTATTAGTAAGATCCAATTCCAGTTGGGTAATGGAATGTTAAGAGCTACCATTAAGTTAATAAACCCAATACACATATTAAAAAAGACGGTAATTTAAGATGACATATGCATGTGTGCTACTGTCTACTTAGATCTGTCATTGATGAGAAGATTAATTTTGATGATACAGGAGTAAAGGTTTTCCATTTAAGGATAAATAACTCATTAACCCTTTCCTAGAGTAACAAGTAGGAGGTATTGTGTAGTAGAATTAGCTCTGAAATCTTTTCATAGATAGATTTTGTAGATTGAGTTAATTAGTAATCACAATTTTGGGGTAATCATACTCCTCCTACAAGGTTTCTATCCTCTACCAATTATTTTTTAAATTTTTGTACAACTCTTTCTTTTACAATTAGCCTAAATTTTTGGGAACAATTTTAATGATTAAATTTTCGGAGTCTAAATTGTACCAAACAAATCTGGCAGGGGCTTATTTGAATACCATCAAACGAACCGTTAAGTATCTTTGTCCGGCTGATGTCATCCCTCCTTTTATTGATGTTGATCTGAGTGAGTTGGACGTGGGCCAAAAGTTGGTAATGGGAGACCTAAAGGTTCATCCAGCCTTGAAGCTTCTTCAGTCAAAAGAAGAGCCTGTTTGTAAGATTATGGGAGCTAGGGTTTCTGATCAAAAGAAATCTAAATAAGTACATGTCTTCCGAGTTTTGTTGGCAAAATTTCACACCGCAATGAGGCATTTCTGGGCTAACTTGTATTGTTCATGGCTCATTACATAATTCTTGATAGACTTGGAGAGAAGGGCATGAAATGTGAATGTAAGCTTCCCCTACCCGCTCTTTCTTTTCTTTTATTTCTCTTCTTCTTCTTCTTCCTTCTTTCACTTTTTTCCAATTCTTGCTTCTTTCTTTTTGATTTGGAAATTTGGGGGTGTGATGGAGAAGATAGTCACTTTTGCAATTATTGATCCCATATCCTTTTCTTTTCTTCCCTATTGTGTAATAACTACCCTAAGGATATTAGGGTTTGCATATTGAACAGATATAGATGCGTTTATGAGACTGTTTCAAGGAGCACACATTCAAATGAGGCACATCGGAAGTGTTAAATACCCATTGGAATTGCCTGATTGTTCAACTTTCACATTATATTATGGGAAAAGTTAATGGATGCCTTAAGGGCATTGATTTAGGAAATATTTTTTAGAAACTTTTTATATGAAAAGAAAAAAAAAAAAAACTGATTTTTTTGACAGTTATTAATATTTCTAATAAAAGTATCAATTTTTTTCTAAAACGGACACTTATATTATTTATGTTACAAGTAGTATTCAGAATCTTCAGATGCAATCAGTATTGTGCTATGTCAATTGTATTATGTCTAGTGTGTTATGGATTGTGACTTGGTGGTAATCGACTTGCAATCACTATGGTGAAGTCGTTAAAAAACTTGTGAAACCAATTTGCTGGGTGTATCTAGCTTTTTGAGATGACACATTTGCATTTTTGTATTTTCATAAGTTGGTAATATACATTTAGATTTTCTGTGCACGGAGGCTCTCAAATCGAAAACTTTGTTTGACGCATTTTACACCAACGCCCCATTCAAGTCAATGTGAAATCATTTGACCTTAGTTTATCAGGTCAAATTAAAACCAAACTTTATTCAGCAAAAAAAACAAAAAATTTAAAACCAAACTTTCAGCGCTTAGTAGAAAAATTGCTAAGTGTGAGTCATTTTACCTAATTGTATGATATTTCATTTGCTCCAAACCTTATTTTTTAAATGTGTGTAGTCAATAGAGAGGGAACAAGTAAGATATCATACCATTCTCAAAAAAAAAGAAAAAAAGAAAAGAAAAAGATATCATACAAATAATTAAAGTATTCAGATGGTGATTTCAAATTTGGTCAAAATTGTAATATTGCTATAAACTTGACTAATTCACTAGTCTAATGTCTGTTAAGGCAAATGGGTTGGGCCAATCTTTTGAATCTTTCAAGGAACTATTTGTCAAACTTGTAGTGGTGGTTTTTTTTTTTTTTTTGGTCGCTATTACATGTTGTCAATAGGTAACTACCACAATTCTTCTAAGCTAGTGGTGTTAGGGACTTAGGATTTGTGCCCTAAAATTCAATTTATTGGCATATTATAAATAATTAAATTGTTTAATTATTTAAAACTATTTGTATATAAATTAATTAGACATTATCATATAATTCTTGAGATGCATTATATGTAATTTAGTATCAGAAGTTATAAATTATAAGTTCTTTGTAAACTTAAAACGTAGTTCGTAATCGGTGATGAATTAGGCGTTTCATTTGTAAAGACTATAATATGTCAACTAAGATGATTTGCCTTATTTATGTAAGTGGAGACTTCTAGTTGATGTGTTGGTGTATCTTAAGTGTGTAAGATATATTGAATTAGATCGCTGTAAGATTAATTATTCAATTAACAACTGTTACTTGAATAATAAATTTCGTGACTTCTATTTTCATACTCTTAATCCTAAGAGGATTCTAACTCGATCATGAATTGTAGGCTGCTTTGATATATTAGGAGTGAAATCCAATCTAAAAGTCAAAACCTAAATATGTTGGGTAACTACATGTAGTGTTGAGGGAACACATATTCTCAAAATAGAATTCATAATCTCTTTTTATAGAGACACGAAGTATCTCCTTCAGATAAGTTTAATGGAAACTAACTATTCAAGGTATTGGGCCTGATCACTTTAGGAAAAAGTTACTAAAGTTTATATTTAATGAAATTAGATTTCTTAAAATATATGAATAACTAAAATATTAAACTGGGGATTCAAGGAATAAAATAGTGATTTATAAAGTGATAGTTTTTTATGCCTTTGTTAACTTGCTATGCATGTTTCGTGGAGAAATCAAATGTTATAGTGAGGCAAGAAAAATTGTTAATAATATACCGATATGAATTTTCACATTTATCTGAACCTAATTTTTTTTTTTTTTGCCCCAATATAAACCTTATACAATTAAGGAGAGATGTTCCACCTTTCCAAGCAATGGCTTTTTCAGCTACTTTTTAGTTATAGCTAAAATTGGTAAAGAACAAAACCTCACGAAAAGAAAAAGGCTCTTATTCATTCATTTTCTAATTAAATTCTATCTTGTTGCCTATATTTCGCAAATCACAGGCCCCCTTTTTTACCCTATAAATTGGTAGTTAGGGGTAGGGACTATGCACGGGTTGGGCTTGGACACAGTGGTTAGGATTAAACAAGTTGTATGAAAAAATTTCGACCACTTGACGGATGGCGGGTTGGAAAATTTTTAAACCGGCCGCTGATTAGGCAAGTTATTTTGAGTTATATGTGTTACTTAAAAACATATCTTACTATTTACAAAAAAATTTTAGGTGCCTTTTCTCTAAATACTAGAAACTATTGAAGGAAGTCATAAGAATGACCAATTTTCCCATATATCAAAGTATATAAGTTTATGAGTACTTTCTAAATTTTTCTTCAAAAAAAAAAAAAAAAAAGTACGAGTTCTATATTCATGTAACTATATACGCTTGCAAATATGTTGGAAAAGTATCATTCATGTTTCATATTAATGTGTAAATCATGGAATTTTAAGAGGAAAAAAAAAACCTTAAAATTTAATATGAGATAAAGACTAATATATATATATATATATATGTATAGAGAGAGAGAGAGAGAGAGAGAGAGAGAGGCAGGTTAGGTCGCAACTTTTGGTTTAAAATAAACTCAACTTCCCATCCAACGCAATTCGCCTCTTTAGTTTTTGAACTAATTTAACCTATTTGGAAATCAATATTATATTCATGTGGAGTGGTGCAAGGCAAAAAGGGTCGAGCAATTTGGGTAGAATCAGTGGGTTGTTGGCTTGTTGCACAAGCCCGATACTAGTATAGTTTATACATTTTTTTCCCATGGTGCTCAAGAGGGTGTTTAGGAATAGATTTTGTGAAAAGTGAAGACAGATGTAAACCTTATACTGATAAAGAAACTTAACTTAAAAGAAGTAACAAAATGAGACATATTAAAGAAACAATCAACAAAATACATTACTCAACCTTAAAGAAAATCACTCCAATAATCATCAAACCGTGCTGGTGTTCGGATCACTCTTTTTGATCTGCTGTCTGATGGAACTTGAGAATTTACTCTTGTTCTTTTTTTTGTTCCCAAAATAATAGGCCAAAAGTGGTAATATCTGCCATTGGAGTAACTTTCTTCTAGAAAATTATTATTCAATGCCTCACTGGTAGTGTCCAACCATGCTAAAGAAGGTATAAAAGGAATGCACTCGTGCATTCCATCATTTGAATCTGTAAAATCTCCTATCTTCTTCCATTCACACAACCTGATATTATACGAAAAAAATTGATTCAAAAAATTTCCATGGCTCTGCAAAACAATCCACTCCCCATCAAAAAAGATGGGACAGAAGTCACACAACGCCTTTAGTGACCAATGATTGGTTTTGAATCGAACACGCTTCCATACGCCATTTACATAATCATGGAGTGCCAAGATGACCACCTCTGTCCTTGTAACATGTACTATATTGATTGAACCATTTGTGACTCCAAACCACATGTCATCTTTGAACTCACCAAGGAAATGGGACTTCCTCATAATTCTTGGCTTATTTTCCTTTGTATCAAACACAATGATATCACCAGACTTTCTCATCCAATGCAAAGATTCATTGAAGTAAACCGCTTGACCATGTTTGACAAACTCACCTGATTGACACACTAGTCTAGAGTCCACTCGTCTCCATGCATTCGCATTAGATGAGAATATTCTAAATCCATATATTTCTGTTCCACGTAATGGGTTCCTCATCTTATAAACAAAAACCAACTGGCAATGATTATTGGAAATCATCGAAGTACTAGAATAATCATTATAAGCCAACCCAATATTTTGCTTTGGGTTTGGAGACCAATTTGCTGGTTTCACAATATATCTGTGTTTCTTTGTTGTTGGGTTACAGAGAGTAAAGAGATTGGTTTTCACAAAATTGAGTAAAAGAAGGCCATTACAAGAATCAACAATTTGATGTGAAGAATGAATAGAGCTGACATAAATATTGCCAATGGGGTATTGTTGTTGTGGATGAAGAGAAAGATACCTTATGTTTTGTGGACTATGACACGAAAAGTGAAAGAAACCATGCACAGATCTGAGGCCCAGAGCATCATGTGTTGGCAATAACTTTGGATCTGAGGAGATGGAATTGATGACTTGATTAAAACGTTGACAAACGCACTTCAACTGGAACAAACATTTGATTGGTAAACGTGAAAAGATGTCAACAAGGACATCGTTACATAGTGTGACCATAGTTCTTGCTTTGTTGAAATATTCCTTGTCGAAAAAACAAAGTGGGAGCTAGGGTTTTTGAGAAAAGGAGGAGGCGGGGGTAATAAGAACTAGGGTTCTGTTAAGTTATATATATTTATTTATTAAGTTCTAGTATAAAAGTGTGAGCTTTTTTTTTTTTTTTGATAAGAAGTGTGAGCTTGTTTGGATATGGTTTTTATAATTAACTTTTTAAATTATTTGAAAAAAATACGTGTAAATTAAATTAAAACAAATATTTTATTAATTATCATCTAATTAATTATCTTAATTAATAATTCATATTTAGTGATGAATCACTTAAAATTTACCTAGAATTTGATCATCTTAAATCTTATTAATTAATGACCCACATGACAAAAACACTTTACTTTTTACAATATATATTGCCATATGTTTTGTTCATAAAAGAAAAAAAAATGTCAAGTCACTTAATGGGGGGAGTATACAGGATCTAACTTTTGTTATAGTATTGTGACCCAAAAAAAAAAAAATTTACAGTATTAAAGTAGAAAATTATTATATATGAGAAAAAATTATGTTAAATTTCTTGAAATTTGTTGTGATAGAATTTAGTTGGACTAAAAAAATGTTAACATTCTTAAGACTAGTTATTAAGACTAGTTATCAACAGATTCAATACCAATGTAGATCACTATTTCTTCAGTAGGTTTTTGTTTATCAATTCCAATCCATCTTCCCAAATGAGTTGAACCATGAACTTTTTCTTTTAAAGAGAGAAATATCACTTGATTGCAAATCTTAATGTATCTTGCCACAGATAAATTGTTTGAAATATTAATGTCTCAGTCCATTGTAAGACAATATACATGTAGAGCAAGTAATAATTTAAGATTCTAACCCCGCTTATAAAGCAAGTAACCTAACTTCATTACATCTAACCTGGGTTAGTTTAGGGTTAACTAATACTTGTTTTGAACAGTTATTACATTCCAATGCACATTAATTTAATATTGCTCTTTTCTCACATAAACATCCTAAAAATGGGAGAGACATACCATTTCCCCAAGTAAAGGTCTCCACTTTCAGAAGAACTATGTAAAGGGTAGAAACTTGTAGGGTTAATAATGCAGGTGAATCTCTCTCAATGACCTTATTTCCAAGTTCCAAGTTAGTTTCTATAATATCATCCACTTAAAGTCTTAAACACACCACTTATTCAAACCGTGAGTGACTTTAGGATTTAGGAAGTCCTACTAATTAAGTTTTAGCCCAAGTGGATGCTTTTGAATCTTGATGCATCACCTATAGGGGGTGGAAAAACGCAGCTATAGGGGGACCTGTAGCCGCGTTTAAAAACGCGGCTATAGACCCCATAGGGGGCTATTGTCACACAGTAAAAGCCGCGTTTGTAAACGCGGCTATAGACCCGCTTTGGACTGCGGTTAAAATGCGGTTATAGCCTGGACCTATAGCTGCATTTTTAAAACGCGGCTATAGGCTAAGACCTGTAGCTGCGTTTTTTAAAACGTGGCTATAGACCATCTTTGGGCTGTGTTTAGAAATACGGCTATAGGTGTTTTTTTTTCTTTCTATTTTTTGTTTTTTTTGCTAAATTTGTAATTCCTGCCCAAAACAATTCCCAACAAAACAACTCTGTAATTCCCAACAAAACAATTCCCAACAAATCTGTAAATCTGCAACCAATTGGAACCAACAAAACAAATTGCCAACACTCAACAGTTCCCAACCAATTGCCAGCAAACAAAACAAGTTCATTGCCAAAAGATTGCATTGCCCAAATAATTACATAAACAAAACAAGTTCCCAAAAATATTTTTACATCACAAAATGCATATCCCTAAAGGATTTTTTACATCACAAAAAATTGTCAGCAAGCATCATGGTACTTGATCAGCCAGTTTCCAGCAAGCATCATGGTACTTAATCAGTCAGTCCAATGCCCGTAGCTACAACTAATTACTTGTGACAATGAGAACACCAGAAATTGGGTTGAATTGGGCTTGCAAAAATCCCTAAGCTTGGAACACTTGAAAACAGTGCAAACACTTGAAAACACTCATGCATCGTGGAACTATCAGCTACATTTAGTAAGTGTAAAAAGGCATGTATAAAAATGTTCACTTGAAAGGTTTTTGGAACAAGGATACTTTCCTGTCTACATTCATGGTTGAAATTTTCTAATTTGATTTTATGTCTTATAGTACATCTACTTCCCTACTTCTTGCTTCATATATACTGATGTGGGACCTTCAAATTGCAAAAGTAGTGTTTTGCTAAATAACATTTGTTTGGTACTTGAGACTTATCCAAATCACGCATACAAGAGCTAAGTTGGGCGAACATTGCATTCATGTGTGTCATCACTTCGGCCATTTGCTGTTGGTGCCTTGCTTCTACTTCGGAGAGTTGTTCTTGGTGCCTTGCTTCTGATTAGGAGAGTTGTTCTTGTACTTGGGCTAGTAGCTCCCTAAGGATAGAGGAGTTGTTCTCCAACTCCGAAATCCTTTAGGTCGTTCTGCTTGACGACAATGGAGTTGAGGTAAACTGTGAAGTGTTTGTGGCACTTCTTCCAGATGGGGTGATTTCAAATCCCACCCCACGTACACGTCCAGGGCGCTTTGGACCAAACACTCGAGCATACACATTGTCTTTGGACCAAAGGACTCCACTACCAAGCTCTCCTTGTAGTCGCATGCCCTCTTGAGTCAAAAGTCCTTCCACCCTATTTTGTACGTTTTCCCACAAGAATCAAATAACATATTACACACCATAAACAATACAAACAAAAAATACACTAAAATTCTATTCAAATTGTGCTTACCATGTTCTCTTGCACATGGGGAGTAACAGCAGCCCCATCTTTCCTAGAGTATACTTTTAGATACACATCTGCGCGCTCAACTGGAGCCCCGTTAGCTTTCGCCTACATGATGAACAAAATTTCATACAATAAACACAATTACTCTCAGATTTGTCATGTTTTTTATCATTTGCATTGACTAAGGCGTTCATGAATTCTAAGTTTATATCTACACTAGCAAGAAAGTAAAAGAGTATTTTCAACATTTAGTGTGATTCGAAAGCATAAAATCAGCTTATGTGATACACAAATACAGTAGCACTTGTAATGCATTTCTTACCATGTCATCAAAAATTTGTGCAAAACTTTTGGGCCCAGACCTTGCTATCTCCTTCTGTTTACCTCGACTCACCTTATTCTTGTTACTTAATGTCTGCAACCACATTACTGTCAAAGTATATGAAAACAAAACATTTCTTGACTAAATTACCACTAAAATGAGATAGACAAATAAAGTAGTAGTACCATAGTTTTGTCCAAAAACCAATAGTTAACCATCTCCGTCCACTGCACTTTGTCAACCGTCAGCGGTTTGTTGGCCAATACTTGTTCCTTTGTCATCCCACTTTTATAGTGATCCTTCTGCAACCACATTACTGTCAAAGTATATGAAAACAAAACATTTCTTGACTAAATTACCACTAAAATGAGATAGACGAATAAAGTAGCAGTACCACAATTTTGTCCAAAAACCAATAGTTAACCATCTCCGTCCACTGCACTTTGTCAACCATCGGCGGTTTGTTGGCCAATACTTGTTCCTTTGTCATCCCACTTTTATAGTGATCCTTCTTCAACTTTGTCCTCTAATCTCTCCTCAGGACCCCAAGTTGATGCATTGCCCATTCCATTTGATCGGGTGGTGCGACAATATCGGGGTCAATTAGATACCGTTTCTAAAATGCAAAAGTGGAGTTAGCCAAATACAAGCATGGGCCCTACTGAATATGACATTTAATTAGGACAATGGTTGTAAATGACTATTACTTATACTTTATTTTCATATTACCTCAATCTCAATCCAATAATCCTATTTAAATTTTTTAGGGACGCTTGGCTACCCAGCAGGCGTAAGCGGGCATAATAAGCCATTCTCGCAAAGAATTGACCACATTTATAGATGCAACCAATGCATTTTCCTGTTATATATGTTCATACAAAAAAAAAAAAAAAAAAAAAAAAACCGAGCTCCACATATTTTACAAATACATATATGTCCTTGATCATTTTCATGAAAAATTCATTGTCTGCTATACAAAACAACAATCTCAAAGGCAATATCAATTGTTATTAATACTAAACCTCATTATGGAAATTATTAATATCAATATGAGAAAGACATAAAGGAAACTTATCTAGTAAAGAAAAAAGATTGAAATGAATTATTTCACCTGAGACAAGGAGATGGAAAGTGTGGAAACAGAGAACTCTTCACATACACCTACACCAAATAAAGGGAGAAAAATGATTTTAAAACGTCATACTCAAAGTTTTAAGCAGTGAAAAGGAAGCTTAAATCCTAATTAATAAGCTTTAAAAGCTTTCACATTGTAAACTGAAATAATCCCAATCCTATCATTTAAGTATCCAAGTAAAGATATGTACAAAATTAGAACAACTGATGGTGTAATCATAGCATGGTACAAGAAAGAATATCCTTTTTGGAAGTCTAAGGCTAAGGCAAAGCCCAAGAATAAGTGTCCACGGTAGTTAATTAGGTTTTCATATTTTATTTGGTTATTCTAGAGTCAAGGGTATTTTAGTAATTTTACAATTGTTGTGTATGAGCTATAGCTAAGAGCCATGGGTATGAGCTATACCTAAGCACACATTCAAGAAGAAAAACAATTCTAGAAAAGAAACAGGGACAAAGCAACACACTTGAGTTTTTCCCAACCGAGGTTCAAGGTCCACTTCATAATCCCTATGTTTCAAAGGCTTCCTCTGCACTGGAGGACCTTTTGCTGCAACAAAATCAATGAATCACGTCACACCAATTGGTCTACACTTCAGCAGAGCCAATAATTTCAACATAAAAGACACCCAATATTAATTCTGCAAACCAATTAGTCTAGAATTCAGAGGGTTCAATTAACATGCATACACACTAACACACACATGTACACAGACTCAGAGTACAACCACCCAATATTGATTCTGCAAATTGATTACTCTACAATTCAAAGGGTTCAATTAGCACACACACATACAAATACACAATATTAAGTCTGCAAACCCATTACTCTACAATTCAAAGAGTTTAATTAACACATATGCATACAGAGTACAAACACTGAGCCAAAATGAATTATGCAAACCCATTAGCCTATAGTTCATAGGGTTCAATAAACACACACACATGCACGCAGGCACACCCAATATTAATTTTGCAAATCCATTACTCTACAATTCAGAAGGGTTCAATTAACAAATGCGTGCGCACACACAAAGAGTCAACACCTAGTACAATTTTTGCAAATCCATTACTCTACAATTCAGAGGGTTCAATTTCCACACACAATAGTTTTTCTGCAAATTCATTACACTACAACTCAAAGGGTTCGAGTAAAACACACACACAGATACTAAAACCAATCAAACCAGAAACAAATACAAATTCAAACTAAAATAAAAAGATAATCAACTTAGAATCACTTACATTTGGACTTAGACCGTGACTCTTCCTCCTACAGTTCAACAAAAAATGAACCACAATCAATTAAGAGCAATTCATCACAATGTAAATATAAAAAATAATAAAAATTGAAAAACAAAAACTTTGGAAACGTAATAACTAAAATAAATTACCTGTCTTTCAAGCTCTCGAGCTCGTTCCAAATACTTTTCCCGATCAAAATTCCTTCTAAATGTGTTATCAACCCCAACAACCTACATCAACAATCCCAAACAAAAATTAATCGAGCCAGTTAAGTTATTTTATTTCAAAGATGAAATTTGAAATTTTTCATAATTTTTAAAAACTTATCGTTGGGGAGATTGAGAGAGGTCTGAGTGAGATTGAGAGAGAGGTTGTTTTGTTCCTGCAAGAAAACAACAAAATATCAAAATCCCATGAAGCAAATCCCTCAAAAAAGTCCATTTAAACCCAAAATCGAAACCCTAAACCTAAAATCGAAACCCTAAAACAAAAATCAGAACAAACAATTTAAAAAACTTACTGTTAGTCGGCCTTGTGAGAGTGTCTTGAGTGAGATTGAGAGTTGGAGAGAGAGAGAGGGAGAGACCCAAGGTAGCGCAGGTGATGGAGGATTGGGCTTTGTTGACGCCGGTGAGTAGGATCGGTGGTAGAGAGGGCGTGAATAGCTGGGAGTCGCAAATTGGGTCTAACCACGACTTAGGTGTTTGAAGGGCTTAGACAGAAAGTGGCTTAGGGTGTTTGAAGAACTCAGGGGTATTTTTTGTTTTTCATTTATACTGGGTCCTGTAGCCACGTTTACAGAAACGCAGCATAAACATGCTTGAAGCCATGTTTATATAAACGCAGCTTTAGGACAGACCTATAGCCGTGTTGTGTAAACGTGGCTTTAGGACATATTTAAAAAAAAAAAAAAAAAAAAAAATTCAGATGGGTCTATGGCTGCGTTTTTAAAATGCAGCTTAAGCCCAACCTAGTAAAACGCAGTTAAAACATCAAGAAACGCGGCTACAGAGTTGATCTTTGGGTTGCGTTTGGTAAATGCGGCTGGTGTAGCTGTGTTTTTGCCAAACGCGGCCCAAAGCCATTCTATAGCCGTGTTTTTGTAAACGCCACTTAAAAAAACGCAGCTAAAGCTCGCGTTTTTTGTAGTGAGCCAAGCTTGAGATAGAGAAGTCTATGCTATAAAGAATGCTGACCCTTTTGGACCACCTTAATTCTACAAGCATTAAGCATGTGAAATATGAAAGGAGCTCCCACAAGTTTAATAGATTGGTGTTGACAATGCCTCTATCCACCAATTTACAAAGAGAGAAACAGTTTGTATGTTAGTCCTGGAAAGTTACCAGGAGAGGAGGAAACACACCATCATCTTTAATTGCCACTCAAGGAAAAAGTTGAAAAGAAAATGACCTGCCTAAAGGATAGGATATAATAGATAGAAATAACTAGGAAGATAAAGAGGATCAAAGAAGCTAAAGAGCTGAATTGATAACTCTATTGGGGTTAAAGGCTTGAGTTGAGACTTATGCTAAAGGTTTATCTATACTACTCTATCCGTCCCAGTTTGTTTATTCTCTATTCTATTTTGGAATGTCCCAAAATATTGTCCTGTTTCTAAAAATAAAAGTCATTAATTTACTAATATTCCTATTATACTCCTACTTTATTTTCAAAACTATTTGAAAAGAAAACTAACAAATATTTTAAAAATCAATCTAATTGGGGCACCATTTTAGTTGCCTCAATCTAATATCCCAGCAGAGTGACCCCAGCGGTAGAAAGGCAGTTTGCCATGATAACTTCAAGATTGAGGGGAAAAAATGGGTGCAACTTGAGGGAGAGAGAGTATGTCCAGCTATGTGTAAGGGCTGGTTAAGTTTGCCCCTCTTATCATGCACTTAAATGAGTTTTCCCCTTAACAATGCTCTTTAGTTGTTGTGAAATTATGAATAGTGTTGCCTTCCATGAGAAGAGCTTTTGTATGGAGTATTCGTGCCTTCTAAGAGAAGGGCTTTATGTAAGAAGTAGTTGTGCCTTCTAAGAGAAGGGGTTTTGTAAGAAGTAGTTGTGCCTTCTAAGAGAAGGCTTTGATATAAGATCTTGGTGCCTTCTAGGAGAAGGGTTTTAGTAATAGAAGTTCATGCTTTCCATGAGAAGGGCTTTTAGTATGAGTGTTTGATATCTCTTGAGAAGCATGCAGATGGTAAAAGATATAGATATTTTGTGAGATGTAGTATTTGTAATATGTATGATATATGGAAGTATAAGAGATATGAATGATAAAGATAGTAAAAATATGGGATTATAACTGCTGGAGAAGTTGTAGAGATTGCTTTCCAGGAGGAAAGATTTTGTAAGAGAAGAGTATGGAGATGTGTTTAGGTATTTGGAGATAGGAGCAGTAAGATAGATGTAGAAGAGTATTGAGATGTGTTTATGGGCAGCAAAACAATAGAATTTCAGAGTGAGAGAGTATGAGAGTAGAGTTTAGAAGAGTTGTGGTGTGTTATATGTAATGGTGTAATAAGTGTGTATGATATTGTGTGAAAGAAATGGAGAAAGAGATGTTTAGAGATATGGGCAGCAAGATATATGTATTTTCAGAATATGGAAAGTGAGATAATGAGTATAAGAGAGTAATAGTGTTGTTGTGTATTTAGCAAAGTTGCTAAGATTTGCTGCTGGGATTGTATGAAGGCTTATGAATGGCATTTATGAGCTAAGCGCTGAAAAGTTTAGTTCCTCATTTAGAAACTAAAAAATGCAGAAGCTCATTAAGACCTTAAGAAGATTATTAGAGGAAGAGAGAATAGAGAAGTTTCATGAGAGAGTTGTTCTCCATTGGTGTCCCCCTTTGAGGTGTTGATGGGGGGTCCCATTTAGCTGAGTTTAAATGGGTATTTTAGCAAAGAATATCAACCAAAATCTGTCCCAAATAGCAATGAATCTTCAGAGAATCCATCTTAAGATTTGGCCAAAAATGGTATGTTTAGCTTTAAGGTATTCTTGCTGTTTTGGGTAAGAGCTGCGTAGAAAAGGAAGATATTTTAGCAAGAGAAAGGTAGTTTCAATAGTTGGTTTTGGTTTTAGCCAAATGCGAAAAAATCAGTAATGCTCAAGTTGCTAGGTCAGCTGTTATAGCTGTTCTAAGTCAGCTGTTACAGCTGTTCTAAAAAAGCTGTCCCAGCTGTTAGGGAAAAGCTGTGACAGCTATCTTGAGACAGTTCTCACATCTGTCATAAGATAGCTGTTTGCTTTGGGCAGAAGCAAATGAGGTCAGTTGGGTGATTTCAGATTGCTGGAGAGGTCATTTCATGGATTTGGCTGAAAAATGGTAAGATCTCTTTCAATGGTATTTTGCTATTTTGGGTATAATAGCTGGTTGCTGGGATTTCAGCATTAAATGGCTGATGATATCACTTCCAGCCAGGTGTCAAGTGCTGAATACACTGCTGAGGTTTAGCTGGAAATGTTTCCTTTTCGGGTGTTTGTGTTTTTCGTGCAAGGTTCCATTACAACACATTTCTAGCAAGTAATAGAAGGATTGGTTGAAAGTTAATGAAGCTTTAGAGATTTAGTCAAGACCTCATTGTGTTGTGACATAATCTTGGTGAGCAAGAAGAGTATTTAATGCTCTGCTCTAGCAGCTGGCAGAGAAATATATGGTCAGATTGTGGCAGACAGTAGCTGGGTATTAGAGATATCATGAATATTTTGCATATAGTTG
The DNA here is from genome assembly GCA_030021035.2 of Notholithocarpus densiflorus. Taxonomy (NCBI): domain Eukaryota; kingdom Viridiplantae; phylum Streptophyta; class Magnoliopsida; order Fagales; family Fagaceae; genus Notholithocarpus; species Notholithocarpus densiflorus. Next base: position 740,847 of record JARYZH020000156.1, on the reverse strand, counting down.
AAGATAAAAGATAGCTAATCAGATTAGGCCATGAGTTTGAGTTGGATTTTAGCTGAAAGTAGTAATGAGATTTATGTAGAATAATATAATGAAGTTTCTAAATTTGCATAGCAACAGTTGGGGATTGAATGAACAGTTACCTAGCAGTTAGATAGCTGGAGATATTGAGTATTTATCATATGATGAAAGTTAAATTTTAGAAAAAGAGCAATGGGGAATTTTATCATCCAAAGTGTTATGTGATAAGAGATGCTTACCATATGTTACCCGCTACACATGGACTCGTCAGAGTTTAGGGAGTTGGAGAAGACACGCCAAACAACATGTTTCTTTTATCAACTTTAAACCGCTGGATCTTTACTGAATATACCTCTTGGCCCTCCAAACCACGACTCCCAAAGCTTCCCCAAAGAGACTTATGAGTTTGGATCATAAGCCAAATATGAGATGACGTACTTTGGGTTTTGTTGTCATTTTATGTAAATATGGACTCTTGTTGAAGAAGCCGTTTGCCATGAGTGTAACAGAGGTAATATGGGCCGTGAGATTTGATTCATTGCTTAAGCTCGATCCATATGTTGATGTTGATGATGTCGTGGGGTTATGATCCCAATTAATGAAGAGGAAATGTGGACCATGAATCTGCCTCTTGAAGTAAGGCTTTCGCGGGCAATGTGAGCCCAATCCATGTAATTGAATGAGATATGAGCTTATTTTGGGCTTTAAATAGATCTACCCAAAAAATCGATAATATGTTGATGTGGCATGGGTTACCAATGAAGTAATGCCACGTGGGCCGAAAAAATGGTCCTCAACAGTAGTTTTGTAACCTTATACATTTTTATAAGGCAGATAAGACAATAAATGATGTTTTCTTAAAAAGTTTGACTTTTCAAACAGGACAAACAAATTGGGACAGGGGGAGTACTATTTAATGGGCTTCCTCAGTTTAAGATCCTCATTTTCTTAGTTCAAAAATGTCCTTACACCCCTATATTTAAGTAGAGACAAAACTAAAGGATAATCTAGTAAAAATACAACTCTGATTCATATTAAAACATTGCCTAAAAAATAAAGTCACTCTCTTGTTAATTTTCAAAATGTTTTATTCACTTATAAATTAGATTCTCAAAATAAAAATTATATATATAAAATAAAAACACATATTTTATTTTTTTTGCTAAAAAATAAACATGTAATATTTGTTCATTTTTTGAAGCTAGCCTCATGATATTCCTAGTTATATTAATAGTTCCAAATACGTAATATTAATAAGAAAACATGTAAATTTCAAATTGGAATGAATGAAAAATTATGATGCTATAAAAATGTCATCCATCACTCACTAAGTTGCTACTACAATATTGAATGTAATTAAGTACGTGAATTTTATTTTTATTGATTACAAGAGTTGAGATAAGCATATTATAATCCATTTCGTTAGCTACCCCTGTTGTACAAAAAAAACAAAAAACAAAAAAAACAAAAAAACAAAACATATATTGTAAGTTTTTTTTGAGAATCAAACATATATTGTAAGTTGTGAGTAATGGTTTCTACCCTTCACTTAAGGGAGAATAAAATCTAGTTGTCATAAAAAGTCACACACCAATATAATAGTATTATAATCAATAAATTATTTTATGAAAACTGTTGCAAAAACCAACAATCCATGCCAACACTAACAGTACCAAATGTTACCAAATTACCAATGGTGTAATATAAGCCGAAGGGACAAATACTTCTCGTTCTTCTTTCTTCGCTTTTGAAAATTAATTAAACAAAACCTCTGATTAGGTTTGCCACAAATATTACCAAATAAAATCTAGTATAAATAATAAAGAAAATTGAAATTCCAAACCTTCGTGAAGATGAAGGTCAACTCCAATGAAGCGATCAAATCAGCTACTTAATTTGTTATCTATCAATATGATTTAAGGGTCTGTTTGGTTGGAGGAGTAAAAAAGTGGGAGGATAGAAAATGGTAGGAGGATGAATTACATAAAATCACATGCAATACTTCTATAATCATGAATTACAATGGCTCCTTCTAAGACATAGTAACTTTTGTATAAGTGAAGAGAAAAATCTAAATTATAAAGTTAATCAAAAGCTTCCCCCACGCCCCAAAAGTCATTATTCAATGAAGAACTATTCGTCCAAAAAAACATAAAAACAATCGGTTTAAGGTTAAAAAGATGGTTTGCAGGAATAAAACAACTTATAAACTATGAAATTTTTGGAGTTATGCAAGAAATACTGTAAATTTTATTATATAAAATTAGGATAATTACACTCTCGTTTCTTGAGGTTTGAGGGAATGACACTCCACCCCAAACCTCAAGGGAAAAAACATTTTTCCCCATTGATATCTGTTTGACCAAACTTTATTAAATTGACGTTAAAAATATTGTATACTAACTTACCTTTTACTTAAGGATAGATTTCCAAAATTATTCTCCTTTTTAGAATGAAAATTCATTGTTTTGAATTTTTAATTAAAGAGTATTTAAAATATTCAGAATGACTTTTTCTTTTTTCTTTTTTCAACGGCTTGAGGAGAAATTTGTCATTGCAAGTCTTTTGGTACTTGATAAATTTTTTATTTTAATTTAAAATTAATCAGTAATGTTTTTACTAATCATGTTTAAACTTTGTTAAAGAAAATATTATAAAATTTTAAAATAGTTCATTACTAATATAAATATAATTGGGAGAGTGTTATATTCTTTAAACCTCAAGGGAGAAGAACATTTTCTCTCTTCAATTTTGGGGTGGAGTGTCATTTTCTCAAATCTTAAAGGAGGAAAGTATAATTATCCCTATAAAATTTACAAACTGGTGTGTTACTAATCACTAAAAAGTAATTCAAATTTCTCTATAAAAAAAAGTTATTCAAATATTCATTTTTATTATGTTTATGAAATCCACTAATCACATTCATTATCATATTAGTTAATTCGTAAATTTTATGTAGTAAAATTGATAATATCTTTATTATTATTTTTTATTTTGAAGTCTTCAACAACCTATACTTACTTTTTTTTTTTTTGGAATACTAAGTATTTTTAATACACGCGGGGAGAGAGGAGAAAGTCTTAAAGAAACTTACAGTGATGTATATCCAAAAGGGCCTAACAACCTATACTTACATGATAAAGGAATTAGAGCCTATAAAGTGTGACTTTGCTAGCATTCAAATGCAAATATTTCAAGAGAGTTAAATGAAACTATATGTGGGTGGAATTACTATGAGGATACTTGTGCTAATACTAATGATATTTATTGTACTTTTTCCTGTAATAGTACAGAGCAACCCTCCTGCACCCTGTCCCTCTCCTTCTTCAGTTTTGTCTTACCTTCTCTCTCCTTTTCAACAAGATACCATGACTTTGAAAGCATGTATGGAATGGTTGAAGTGGATATGTGACATGTACCGCAAAAAGTATACTTTGGAAATAAAAGAATAGTGGCTCGCATACAAGAATTGTGTAATAGAAATAGAAGACGTTTGCAAGCAAACATATCTCTAAGATGTTTTTTTATATGATTGTCCTACTAATTTTATGGAGAAAAAGTAAAGAGTAATGATTTGGCAGCGTCACCACCTGATGAAAATATAACAATAGTTCATTGTAAGGGTTTGGTAGAAGTTCGTTGTTTTATTTTATTTTACTATTGATTTTCGAATTCCATAGGAGATGTTTATGAATATACCTGTTAGAAAATTTGAAGTAATGTTAATATCGAGGATTATAAAAAATGGTGGGGGTGTTTGTCAATTTAATTTTGTTTTTTATGTGGGTTTTTTTTTTTTTTTTTTTTTGGGTGATGATGCCAAAAAATCGTCAGTAAGCCACACGGTCCTTACATGCTCCTGACAAGAACCTGCACGACGCAAAAGCTGAAGACCTTAAGAGGAGTACCGGTATGGTACCGGCCAAATACCCTCCGATGGTCAAGTTAGAGAAATCTCTTGTTTACAACTCTAAAGTACTATAGTGGGGTCAATTATGCGTACCTTGATTTGTGAGGGTATTGGGGCTTTTATAGTAGTAGAGTGTTGACCTCTCCTTGTTGGACTAGAAGTCTTTTCCTTTTAGGAGTCTCTTTGGGGCGTATTTTACGGGATCCTTTCCTTATAGGAGTCTAATACTGAGCGTGATGCGCACGATATTTCCTTATATACCCATTCGTGGAAGGCAAGGCAAAGTTATGCTGGAACCGTCAGCTTTGTGCAATCCCTTCAGCCTGGAGCCGTCAGCTTTGTGCAAGCCCTTCAGCCTGGAGCCGTCAGCTTTGTGCAAGCCCTTCAGCCTGGAGCCGTCAGCTTATTAACGGCGTCAGTCCTTAAGCGTGCCTCGTAGACTCCCTTCAGCATTCCTATTAGATCTTCGTTTGCTGACCTCTGCCAATGGAAGCTGATGGTATTGCTTGTAACCGTCAGCCTATGCCTGACGGCTCTAAGTACTATTTTTATTCTTATCAGAGGTAAGCGTGGAGCGCAAGATATTTCCTTATACGCGTGTGAGTGGAGACCAAGCAAGGCCCCATCAGGGTTGTCAGCTTCGCCTACTACCCAGTCAGGGTCGTCAGCTTCGCCTACTCCCTCGTCGGGGTCGTCAGAGATCCATATATCCCCTTCAGCTTATTCTCTTCAGCTTACTGTCGTCAGCTTACTGTCGTTAGCTTACTGTCGTCAGCTTACTATCTTCAGCTTATTGTCTTCAGCTTATTGTCTTCAGCTTACTGTCGTCAGCTTACTGTCGTCAGCTTACTGTCTTCAGCTTACTATCTTCAGCTTACTCTCTTCAGCTTATTCTCTTCAGCTTACTATCTTCAGCTTACTGTCGTCAGCTTACTGTCGTCAGCTTACTGTCTTCAGCTTACTATCTTCAGCTTATTCTCTTCAGCTTACTGTCTTCAGCTTACTATCTTCAGCTTATTGTGCCCAAGATGCAGCCGTCAGGTATGGGGTGGAGCTGTAGATTTTACAACAAGGTTGTCTCTCATGAGTGAAGTTGTCAACTTTGTTATGTCCGTCGCCTTTTGTTTCGTCATGGGTTAATTACAAAATTACCCTTATCATTGGGTAAAGGGATGAGACTTGTTTATAACTTCATTTGCTTATTAGATTTTCATATTTCTATTGGCTATGTGCATACTTGTTTGTTTTCTTTGATGGGTTCTATCATCTTCTATTGGTTTTTCTATATTGGATTTTTCTTGTTATTAAATTTGTTGGTAATGGTCACTTACACAAATATTTTGTCTTTTCATTTATACATAAGGGTTTCACATGGATAACTTGTCCTATATAAAAGGAAAAAGAAAATTGAATAAATGGATACAAGAGAACCCCAGGTTCAATCCCTGAGCATTCGTCACAGGCTCGTCGATTTCATTTAGAAAAGTTTAAAAACACAAGCCACCAAAACCGTGACTTTAGGCAGTCCTACTAATCAAGGTTTAGCCCAAGTGTATGCTTCTAATGCCTCACATCAAGAACTTACTACTAAGAGTGACCAAATTTAGCAACTAGTCACTCAAGGAAAGGACTTGTGAAGGTATGGTTTTAGAAGCCAAGCTTGAGGTAGAGGAGTCCTATGCTTTAAAGATTTCAGACCCTTTTTTGCCATCTTAACTCTACAAGAAATAATCATGTGAAAGATAACAATGAGCTCCCACAAGTTCAATGGACTGGTGTTGACTATTGACAATGCCTCTTATCCACCACATTGTAAAGATAGAAAGGGCTTGTATGTTAATCCTAGAAAGTTTCTAGGAGAGGATGCACCATCATCTTTTATTGCCCCCTCAAGCAAAAGTAGGAAAGAAAATGATCAGCCTAAAGGACAGGATAAATTGCATTAAGAAAATAAAGAAGATTTAAGGAGCTAAAGAGCTGAAATAGTTATGAGTGCAAAAAGTCGAGGTACAACCTTCATGATTCATTCTCAAGATGAATTCTAAGTTCTAACTAAGAGTTCAGGTATCTTTGTTAATTCTAGGCTTGAGCTGAGACTTGTGCCAAAGGCTTATATCATGGTGCTCACCCGTCACTCACTAAGTTTCTGCTACATATTGAAGGTAAAGGACATGGATATCATTTTCATTGTTTATATGGGTTTGAAATTAGTATCTATTGGAATTAACAAACACGATAATTCCATTCAAGAAATTGTGTTGGCATAGATTCTTTATGGTCTAATAATTGAAGACCATGCAACTAGCAAGTACATGGATTTCATTTTCAATGTTCATGACTTTAGTATTAGTATTTGTGGGCGGTTCAGGAGAAGTCAACGGAGAATGGTTGCTGGTTGCTAGTGTTTACTGAGAGAGAAAATTGTATTATCATAATTATCAAATTCATATTTATTAGAAAAAAAAAAGAGAGAGAAAATTGTATTATACTAAACTTTACATTGTATTGCATAAATTACTGACTAGTTACACAATATTACATAATAAATCAATAATGATATAATATATTTATTCCTCTTACATGATGGAAGGTCGTAAGGGCGGAGCTAGAAATTTTTGTTTGGAGGGGGCAAAGTTGCGTCATTAATATATTTATCAAGATAACTTCGCACACACATATATATACATACACGCTTTTTTATTATACACACACACATATATATATATATATATACACACACACATTTTTTATTTCATAAGTTATATCTATTATATATATACACACACACCCAACAATAACAAAAAACTTAGTATTTTCAATCAAAATTATATTTGATGACGATCTTTCATAAAATAAAATTCATTTTTACCATTTTCATAGTAAAATTCTTAAAAAGTATTATTTTCGATACAAATTATCATATTTTATACTAAAGTTAGTAAAAAAAATCTTTCCATTGAACTAATGCAATTTTCAAAAATTGATCCAAAACTTGAAGGAATAAGTTTAGCTACGAACATATTTGAAATTATTTTGCTCTAACCCATTATGTGGCTACTAAAGAGACATTTCATGTGTTATTTTAGTGACAAGATTTCTTTAAATGAGTCAGTAACTTATTAATCGCCACATAATGAGTTGAAAGAAATAGATTAAAAAATGTTTGGTGCCAAACTTTATCTTTACAATAAAAAATAAAATTAAGAAAAATAAAATTATATCTCTATAACTATTAAACTAATTATTTTTTTTAAGAGCATCATTGGACTGATTCAATTATATGGGGCTAACTCTTATTTTTGTATACTAAATTTTAAAAATATAAAAATAATTATTAAAAAATTCAAAATTTTGGGGGGCCTTGGCCGCCCCCCCCAAAAAAAAAAAAAAAAACCTGTTACTTACCTCCGCCCCTAGTAGGTCGTACCATTATATTAGTTTATATTCACTTTATTGTTTTCTCAATCATATTCTTAACAAATTCTTAAATTTGCAACAGATTTTCCATTCATATTTTCCCCGACATTGTTTTTACAGGATTCGAGAATCTCTTGTGTTTGTACTCTTTTTGATCTCTCTTTCCACGAATAACAAATGCCTCTAAAAGTGAATTAAAAAAACATTCCTAATGTTTCATTAGGTACACGTACTTCTCAGCAACCCCACAATCAATCAAAGTAAATGTAAGCCCAAAATCAATTTGGGTCAAAACAAGCACAAATACTCCAAAAGCAAATTCATGGGTGCTGCTTATTCCTCTTGCTCCACTCACTCCCTCACTTTTTCCTCTCAGACCCTTTTCTCCTATCCTACTATCACCACCAAAACCTCATCAAAATCCAATCTTGAATCAAAGTTCAACACATTTTTGTACCCAACAAACAAAATCTTCAATACCCATTTGGCAAAACCAATAAAAACCATGGCACAGACCTCTTTTCCTTGTTCAGGTTTGGCTGTGAAGTGTGGGAAAGTTGAGGAGGTGGAGACTCAGGAAGAGGGGTGTTTGAGAAAACCACCACTCATGTTTGATTATCATGGGATTGACCAGGATTTGATTCAGGAGATGGTTTATGATTCTCTTGTTTGGAGCTCTCTCCATGGCCTTGTTGTTGGTGACAAGTCTGCTCAGGTCAGTGGACCTAAAGGATGATCCTTTTGAATCTCTCTCTTTCTTGTTAACTTTTTGTGGCGTTTAAGGTATTTTCTTTTAGTTGTTTTAGATTGGTTTGCTGTCCCTCTGGTTGTTTAATATAAGTTTCATATCTATTATATAAATATAAATATATATATATATATTTATGTTGTAGTTTTAAAAAAAAAAAATGAGAATATCAACTTGGTTCAGCATTTACTAAATATATTGATGATTGGGTATTGTTCATTTTAGTTTCATGTGAATCAAAAGCATAATGTAAAATGTATAGATTTTCGTATGAGCCTGATAGTATGGTGCTCACATTCTGAGTTTATAATAATTTTCATAAAAAGCTAGAGAGCTACATCTTAATTGTTCTGATTAGGAATTGATATTAAGTTGTTGGTAGCCTAGCAAAGAAGATTAAGTTTGATTTTCTTCTTTCTTTTGGGAGGGTGATGGTATAGGCTTTGACACACAATGTAGGAGATTATGCCCTTTATGTTGTCAATATAGACTAGAATTTGATGTTTGGGTGCCTCAAATTACAGAGATCAGGAAAAGTGCCTGGTGTAGGCTTGGTACATGCTCCATTTGCCTTATTGCCCGTGCCATTCCCAGAAAGTCATTGGACTCAAGCGTGTGAGTTGGCCCCTATATTCAGTGAACTTGTTGATCGAGTAAGTTTGGATGGAAAATTTTTACAGGACTCATTGTCCAGGTACTCTCTTTCTCTCTCTCCTACACATAAACACACGGTCCAATTATTATTATGTACGCAATTGCATGAATATTAACAAACAGCTTAATTTATTGAACTGAACAAAGCATCATCCAATCCACTTGGCATGGGTATTGCCAAACAAGTTCCAGTATTTCACCCTATTAGGTTTCCATTGCTGAATCACTGACTTGATTAAGTTGGCTCATAGTTTGAAGCATCTCTACCATTTTCTTCTTGTTCCTGTTGAGAATTACCACCAACTTCTTGCAAATATATATAGATTTAAACATTAACTTTCTTTCTGTGCCACTCTTCCATGTCAACATGCTCATATCAATTGTGCTCACTATCCCAATAAGGTGGGATTAATGCTTTTTTTGTTGTTGTTGTCTACTGTCCATCCAATCATTTCTAAGCTTTCCACCTAGCCCTTCTCTCTCTCTCTCTCTCTCTCTCTCTCTCTCCCTCTAATGATTGGCATCAATGTTTTTTGCACTACTATGTCCTTGGTATCTGCATGGCATATTAATAAAATAGTTTCACCACCACTCTAGCTTGTCCTTGTCTTTATCACATGTGTTTCCTTAAAGCTTATATATGTCAATTTCACAAAATTCCTTTTACAGCTTTATTGCTTCCTGTGTATCTACCTTTAAGCTTGATAACTTCTACTTCTTGCCTCTGTTTTTCTTCAATTTCAATTTTCTCTCAATTGGTTAAAGAGATTGAAGATACTTGTGAATTGATATTACTCTTCTATCCTTCACATTGCAGAACTAAGAAAGCAGATTCTTTTACCTCTAGACTTTTAGATATTCATTCCAAGATGCTAGAGGTTAACAAGAAAGAGGTAAGCGTATATTGATAGGGTATATGGACTCAAATTCTTGTGAGATGCTTCATTTTGATCTTTATAGAGCTACTTGGTCATTTACTTGAGTGTTTTTTTAATTCTTGTTTATAAAGTTTAAGGGTACATAAATGAGATTTTCTTTTAATAGCAAATGAATTTACCTCAAATAGCACTTTTCTACCATTAAGATCAGGATGGTTGGCGAATTTGTGGGTTCGAAACCCATTGGACGCATGTGTAATTTACCTATCATTAAAAAAAAAAAAGATTTTATTTTAATAAATAAATACATTTTGAATGATAGTTACTTGTATGTTTTGTTAAATGAAGGGTACGCTTTGCTCATAAAAGTGATGCAAGATAAAACAGAATCATTATGGTATTGTGTAATTCCCTACAACCCTTACACATTAGTTTCATTTTCTTAAAATTCGACAACTATTGGATGTAAAAGAGTGGGTACTGTAATTTTTATTGTTGAGTTGTGGGGAAGTTACTAATCTTTTTTTAATTGTGTACATAGGAAATACGCTTGGGTTTACATCGCTCAGATTATATGCTTGATGAACAAACGAAATTGCTCCTCCAAATAGAGCTGAATACAATTTCATCTTCATTCCCTGGCCTCAGTTGTCTTGTCAATGAGCTCCAAAGGTTGAGTATTTTGTGGAATTTGCATCTTAAATCTTATTTAAGATTTTTTATTTATGAATAATCTTTTTTGAGAATTTCTTGAAAATTTTATGTGCTGAGTTTGATTTCTCGCATTGAAGTGGCTGCAAAGATTTTCTAGATTCCTTATTTTATGTTAAAAGGCCGTGACCCATGAAGCAGACACTATATACTGGTCCATCTTGATCAAATTAAATGATCTCTGAACCTCAGCAAGGAAAATTCTCTTGAGCCTTCAGTAATGGAATGGGAATTAGAATAATGAAACAAAGCTCTTCAGAACTGAATTTTCGATGTGACTTATCTAGTATGTCTTTGCCATTCATTTATGGAAAAAAAATCTGATCATACATAATATGACCTTAAAATTTATGTTAGCACCATCTTGACATGGTTGTTGTCCTGCCTGTTTCAATTTGCTTCAGCAGTTTGCAGTTGTTTCCCTGTTTTTTGGCCCTAGAACCATAATGCTAACACTTTGGTCTGCTAGAGATATCATTTATAAATTAACCTATGGATCATAATCAGTGTTTTTTGTATGTCTTCTGATGCATATTTGGGAAATGTAATAACAAAGAATGATCAAGAAGTATTTCAACGTCAACTGTTCATTCTGCAGAAGCTTACTTAATCAACATGGTGAAGACCTTGGATTAGATCCTAAAAGGATTCCTAGCAACTCAGCTGTTAGTCACTTTGTGGAGGCATTTGCTAAAGCCTGGAATGAATATAATAACCCAAGGTTAGATTTGAAAAGATGATTTCTCTGCTTCTTTTATGCTGCTGCATTCACTGGGGGATTTAATATGTATTTTACTGTGAATAAAATTATACAGGGCTGTAGTTATGTTTGTGGTTCAGGCTGAAGAACGTAACATGTATGATCAACATTGGCTTTCTGCCGTTCTGAATGAAAGATATCCTTTTTGTTTCTATGACACACTCCCATTATGTGAAAAAGACTTATGGTGCTTCTAAGATAGCATATGGGTAAAAAGTACATACTTAGCATAACTACTTGTCAGCTATTGTATTTTTTTTTTAACCTATATATTGATAAAAAGCTAAGAATATCTTGCGCACTTTATAATAAACTGGTTTACCCTTTTTTCTTTTTTTCTTTTTTCTATTCTAGAAAATTATTTGCCATATATTTTTATTTATTATTTAGAATTTTTTGGCAAGAAAGCTTTTTTCCAGAGTCAGCAAAGACTTAACTTCCTTAACTTTATAACACACATAACATTAAAACTATTCGGAAAACATTGGCAGAAATTGATGCAGAAGGACAACTTTTACCGGATGGAACACTTCTTGTGTATGTAGCCTTACGACTCAGAATATTTTTCCTTATCTAGATTTGATGCTTTACTATGTTATATTTCTGAATTTAATATACAAAATCTTTGCACTTGCAGGGGTGGCAAAGCAATTGCAGTTGTTTATTTTAGAGCCGGATATGCACCAAATGATTATCCCTCAGAATCAGTAAGCATTTTTGCTCTATTTTCCTGCTGCTCAGAATCAGATTTCTGTCCTGTGAAGAATCTTTTCTTTTCCTTGAAAATGTATACATTTGTTCTGTAGTTCTAGTAAATATTAGGTGCTGATGGAAAATCTTTACGTCCTTAATGTCACTTAAACGTCTGTCCTGTCATTGTTGAGATTGACAATGTCTGCCAGGTAATCCTGTGCCTCTTTATATTTTCTATAATGTCTGGAAAAAACTACTTGACTGTGAATGGTTGTACACCATGAGAGCAGATATCCAATATCATTTTTCAGGAATCAGTTCATGCAGAGTTGTGAATGGTAAACCTTCCTAATATCCATAAGTGGGAGATTTTACTGGAAATTTAAGTGTGTGCATGACAGTATATGTGATGGTTTTTTTTTTCCTTTTTTTTTTTGGGCGGGGGGGTTGTGTTGTTTAATTGAGTGACCATGATTTATAATTTAGATTGTATGGAAAGGCACCAAACTATTCCTAACTTCATCATTAGATTTATATAGTTCAGTTTCTTTTATGTCCTTTTTGTAATTTTTTTTTTTGGTTTGTGTGGATAATTTGATAGTTGGGGGTGGTGAGATTTGAACCCTGAATGTCTCTCTTAAAAACACCAAGAGGTGCCAACCAATTGAGCTACAAGGCTTGGCATTTGAAAATGTTACTAAGTTAAAACTTAATGTCTTGCAGTTATCTTCAACTTTTTCGAAGATATTTCTTTTTTATCTTTTTTTTGGGGGTGGGGGGATAACACAGATCATTAAAGCTTTGGATAATTTCTAAATCTGGCAATGACTTCTAACTTTTTGAGCTTTTTCTGCTGGTTACATGCTAAATCATTTCTAATGGTTCACAACCATAAAACCCAATGACTCGTGGCTCAAATGGCACTTTCTCCTCTCAAAAGTGTTGATAGAAGGTGAGGTCATGGGTTCAAAACTCACTGGGTGCATAGGTGACTTTACCAATAAAGAAAAGGTTCACAATCATAAAATGCTAATATCCATTTGCTGGAATATCATTATACCAAGCCAATAATATGTTTTGATACTTCAATGCTAAAAGATGGGTTGAGCTCAGGATATGATGTCTATGATATGATTTTTTTCATACTCATTCTTCCTCAATTTGTAGGAATGGAGAGCTAGGCTACTTATGGAGCAGTCATCTGCCATCAAGTGCCCATCAATATCTTATCATTTAGCAGGAACCAAGAAGATTCAACAAGAACTTGCAAAACCCAATGTACTTGAGAGGTATAGCAGGATTATGTGTTTGGAAGCAATCTCCAAAAAAGATTGGTACTGATAGCTAGAAGAATTGTTAATAATAGGTTAATGCAAATAATTTTCGTGTGAAACTGCATATATATAGTGTTAAGTGACTTACCTTCAACCCCAAGAAATGCTTTCTAATCTCTATTGAAAGTGGAGGAGGGACTTAATTTATTCAAGAGACTAGAATCTGAAGTACTTTACATGTTTACAAGCTAAAACAATGATGGTAACGTTTAGGGTATGTTTGGTAACTGTTTTTTCCTCTTATTTTCTGTTTTCAAAAACAATTTTTTATTTTTGGGGCTAAAAAACTTGTTTGGAAACTCAAAATGGACAGAAAACAAAAACTGTTCTCAAAACTCAATTTGTGGAGGAAACTGAAAATATGCAAAATGCTGTTTTCAGTTTCTAATTTTCAAAAGCCAATGAAAAAACGCATTTAATTTAATGAATCTGTCTCATTTAATGAGTAACAACATATTTTAGTATTTTTTTTTTTTTAATTTCAACTAACCAAACATGTTTTTGATTTCAAAAATACAAGAAAATTGTTTTTTCTTTATATTCCCAAAAAAAAAATTTTGAAATAGAAAACAAAAACTGTTACCAAACATAATCTTTTATTTCACTATTGCATTTTACTTCTGAAAATGATCGGTACCTTACTTTTTCATAATTATAGCTGAACATCTTTGCTCCAATTATTATTTCCCTAAGCTTTGGGTCCTTCGCTTTAACAGGTTTCTTGACAATAAAGAGGACATTGCCAAACTGCGGGAATGCTTTGCTGGTTTGTGGAGTTTGGATGACTCAGATATTGTCAAAAAGGCAATTGAAAAGCCTGAGTTGTTTGTTATGAAACCCCAAAGAGAAGGCGGAGGTCTCATATCTTTCCAAACTGCACTTTGCTATTCTTGTCACTGATAACATTATTAATTTGTTTTTTTTTTCCATTCTACTTCAGGTAACAATATCTATGGTGTTGATGTGAGGGAAACCCTCCAAAGATTGCAGAAGGAAGGGACCGATGGAAATGCAGCTTTCATTCTAATGCAAAGGATATTCCCAACTGTTTTCCCCACATTTTTGATGCGTGATGGCATTTGTCATAAAGACCATGCCATATCAGAACTTGGGATCTATGGTGCTTACTTGAGGTACGTTAGCTTGCAAGTTATGCAATGGAAGTTTCCCCAAGCATCCCCCCTCCCCTCCCAAAAAAAAAAAAGCATATAGGAATGTGTTAAGAGGCACATGTTTCTGTCACTTGATATTGTACAAATGCGTTTTGCAAAACAAATTTCTTACCTCCATTATTTGTAACATACCAAGCAACCACTACCTGCTGCATATTTTTCACACATTTCTCGATTGCAAAGTACTAATAGACTTGGGCTGGAATGTGCAGGAACAAGGACAAGGTGATCATGAATGACCAGTGTGGTTTCTTGATGCGGACAAAGATATCTTCATCGGATGAAGGTGGTGTCGCAGCAGGATTTGCAGTCTTAGATAGTATATATTTGACTTGATGGAGCTGGCCTATAAGTTTTCAACTCAAATAAACCAAGAGAACTTGTCATTGATTTTATACGCTTGTTAGCATGCAACACTTATCACAAAATTCCATGATCTTGATATTTGACAATGCTCAGTTCATTCTCACTCTCTCTCTCTCTCTCCACATGGGACTCTCTTGCCTTTAATTTTGGCAATGTGGTTATACTGGGTAAGTGGAGCTCCCAGCTTTTCTAATTATTTAAGAAGGCCTTTTGTAATCCTATTACAGTAAACTATGATGGTCCTTCAATACATCTTTTGTCATAAGGTACAAAGAAAATTCAGGAATTTTTTATTGAAATAATTGAGGTAGTGAAAGTTCTGTTGTTTTTAATATTTTAACTTGAATTTATTGCACGTTTTTTTGCATATGTTAGTTCAATTTGGCGACATTCAGTGAAATTGCTTCTCAAAATTTTGCAATTTCTAAAATATCTTAAATCTTAAGGTAAAAGTCCAAAAGAGTGAAAGAAAACAACTATGCCTTGGTAGCATGCGTTTATCATAGTTTCGAATAGTTGTCAAAACGTAAATTGTATAATAAATTGATATTTATTTTTTTTTGTCTAGCATGCCTTTATTATAGTTGTCAAAATGTTATATATTGTGAATTGATTTTTTATTTTTCTATATTGTGTATTGTAATGTGAATACAAACATTTAATAAAATTATAAATATACATATATAAAAAGTATATTAATTATAAATTTTGAATATATTCAACTAATAATCAATTTAATCATTACATAAGTAATAATATTTAACAAAACTAAGTAAATAAATCAAATTAACATATGTTTGTAACATACATATTCAAGTTGATTAAATTTAGAAGTAATAACAATACATTATATATGAGCCAAAATAATAATTTTTTTTCATCATTTTGCTTAATCAACTCTATCTAAGTCAATTTTATCATCATATTTATCATCGTGCAAAATTATTTCTCTATTGACTTTTTCATCATCAATGTCATCATTAACATTTACCATCTTTTTCTTGTTCTTTTTTTGAATAATTTCTTCTTAAAAAAAAAAAAAAAAAATTCTTCTTGGCATTCTAGCTTCTTAGCCTATATACTAAAAAATTAGTTGGTGTTTTGGTTTGATAATAAAAACCTATTATCAAGAGCGAACGTAGGTTGAAACTATCTCTAAAAAATAATAAATAAATAAAAAAGCTTTTTTTAGACTTATAACAATAATAACAAAAAAAAAAAAAAAAACATTTCCATTTAATACATTATTCATAGAATAGGAAAGAAATTTTCAAATATAAAAGTAAAGTATCAAGTGTGTAGTCTAATTGTAAGAGAAAGAGAGGGGGACAAAAAAAACTCATGGACATGTTATTTTATTGGAGTCAATTGAGTATATATCCCAATACTTTTATGTTAAAAAAAGTCTAGCAATTTGTTTAAATAAAACAAAACCGCAAATTTTAATATAAAAAACTCATTTTAAACCCACATGTTTATGTATTGTATCCACATGTTTATGTATTGTATATATAATATGTATGATTCAACTATATAATACGATTTATACAATACTAAACTATGTATAGGACGATTCATAAATACTTATGATACATAATTTTGTGTGAATGATTTGTAAATATTTATGATACATAGTTTTGTGTACACGATATGATTTGTATTGTACAATACTAATAACTGTGGCCCTTATTATTTTAGTCTTGATGGTCTACAAGTTGTTTCAACAATTACTAAAACGGCAAAAAAGAAGACAGAAAATAAAAAAGTCAATTATGATTATAATTTGACAATAAAAAAAGGATGAAATGATTAAGCTTGTTAAATATGTTGACTAGGGTAGCTTGTTAACACCTTTCAAAATATTAAATAGCAAATAACACCAACAAAAATGGAAAGAAATCAAGTGATCTTTCAAAATAAGTTGACATAAATTGAAATTAGAAGAATCTTACTCTTAAAAGTTAATTGTTAATGACCAAGCTTGTTAAATATGTTGATTAGATTAAGGAAGAAAAAAGAAGTGGGAATTTTTTAGCATCTTGCAAAATATTGAGTAGCAAAAACACCATAAAAAAAATGGAAGAAATCAAGAGAGCTTTAAAAATAGGACGGGACTGCCAATCAAGGTGGCAACGGAGTGTGTTAATTGTTGGTTTGTGAGACATTGATGAATGTTTTAAATTTCTTGGACAAATTATCACCATGCATATCTAAGGGTATATTTTAAAATATACAAGCTGAATATGATCATTATTATATTTTGCTAACTTTTAAAAAAGCTTTGTAATAATGTTCTCTTTCAAATGATAAGGTTTATTTTATTTATTTTTTTAAGGGAGTTCTATAGTTGTCTTAAAATAAATAAAAATCTAAAAATTATAAATTCAATATGCTATAGAATTAGTATATTTAAAAAAGAAATATTTTTTTTTCTTTGAGGGAAAAAAATAGTTTTTATTGAAAGTGATGTCAAATTTAATATAAAACTAACAAAACTCTTGATTGTTGCAATGAGTGATAAACTAGGGTATAACATTAGTATATGCATACACATGATATAATTAAAAATAATCACAATTATACACGTACACATATAAATTCAAACTATACCTAGTGTAAGAGTTACACATTTTTTAAGTTATATATATATATATATATATATATATATATGAGTTTCACTTCTTCTTTTTTTGTTTTATTTTTTTATACACATGAGTTTATTCTTTTTTTTTATTGGGTTTTTCATGTTTTATTTATATTAGACTCTTCTTCTTTTGTACAACATTAACTCACTTAGAACAAAATTAAAAAAACATAAATAGGACATATGATGCAAAATTCGATAACAATTGGAATCCAATTTAGAATCTAACTAGTCGTTAACTCATGCGATGCACAGATTAGTTGAACAAAAATTTTAAATTTTAAATTTGCCTAAAGTTATGATCACTTGAAAAAATAAGTTACAATTTAAGAGGGTAAAAAAATACTAACACCAATAATGTTAGGCATGTCATGTCTATTATCAATGGAATCCTTTCTTTAATGAAAATTAAGGTCTCAATCATTTTTTAAATATAATATAATCCCTCCCATTGCTCAATTTTTTTGCAAAATCCTAGGTTTTTTCTTGCCATATAAGATGCAACCAAAAAACCCAAAAATAAGAAAATAAAAACTATAGAAGTTTTTACATAGAAAATAGTAATTAATTACACTCAGATTTGGCATTGACACTCAGAAAGAGTCATTAATCTAGAGCAATAGGTTTTGGAAAATATATATATATATATATATTTATATATATATATAAAGAATTGGAAAAGCTAATTTAGTGTTATAGGCAAAAGTTATAATATTTTAGCACGTAGAAGAACAACAAAAAGTTGTATAAGATGAATAAATTGACTTTGATAGAGAATGAAGACAAATAAATGCACTAGAAAGAATAGATTGTGGAATATATGAATGTAAAAAGAAGAAGAAGGAAGTACCAGTTGAAAGGCCATAGAGGTTTAATCGAGATAGAAAACGACCAATCTAGGAAGCACTTGGAATGTTTCTATTATCTGCATAGTCTCGACTGTCACCTTCTTGCCTCTCATCTATTTATGATTCCAACTTTTATTCTTGGTGAGAGAAAGGGGCTCTTGTCTTCAGGTAATGCAATTGAGAAAAATGCCTCAAGAAATATATCAACACCATTTTTGGTTCTTAAATAATAAAAAGTTAAAGAACAAATTTATGAGGTTAACACATAACCTAAGCTTGTTCATCAAGATTCAAGACCAAGCAATGTAAAAAACAATATAAAAAATAGAGTAAAAAAGCAAAAAAAAAAGTTCATATATATGAAAAATAATTTTTTTTTTAAATAACAGTAATTTATAATTCTTAAATCACATTAATTTAAATAGTAAGGCAAAATATATGACTACATAATAGAAAAAATATAAGAGAAAAATAGGTTACCTCAAAAGAATAATGCATGATTATAGCAATTGAAATTTGTCAAGACAATTTCATATATTGCAAAACATGAGCCCAAAATTTAGATGTTAAAACTTCTAAAAAGCCAAAAGAAAGAGCAAAGAATCAAAAGATTTAGTGCCAAGAAATTATTGAAAAAAAAAAAATATATGACTACATAATAAAAACAAAAATATAAGGGAAAGATGGGTTATTACTTATTATCCATGGCTGGCAGTTGATAGCAGCAAGATAGTTTTAAATATTGCAAAAATTAAATAAAAAAAATTAAGTTGTTAAACTTCTTAAAGGCTTAAAAAGTTGAAGAATCAGCAAAAAAACATATGATTACATAATAGAAAAAATATAAGAGAAAGATAAGTTACCTTAAAAGAATAATCCATGATCATAGCAATTGAAATTTGTCAAGACAATTTCATATATTGCAAAATATGAACCCAACATTTAGATGTTAAAACTTCTAAAAAACCAAAAGAAATAGTCGAACCAAAAAATTCAGTGCCTAAAAATTATTTGAAACAAAACAAAAAAATAAAATAAAAACATATGATTGCATAACATAAAAAATTGACAATTCTTATCAACAAAAACACAGTAAAACTATAATTAAAAAACCTTAATAGTGATCTAGTGACTGGAGAATTAGAGAAGGGGAGAAAGAAGAGTAAAAAAAAAAAAAAAACCAAATGAGAGAGGAGGTGTTTGCCTAAAGATCATGGTAAAAATATAATTAAAGAACCCTTATAGTGATGTAGTGACCGGAGAATTAGAGAAGGAGTGAAGGAAGACTGAAACAAAATAGATTATTGTATGAGAGAGGATGTGTTTGCGTTTGAATATATCTTAAAAGTCTTAAATCAAATTAAAAAATATAAATAAAAAATGCTGATGTGGAAAATTGTAGAGAGGTCAACTAAAAGTCAAAGAATTCGGTTATATAGAAAACTCACTTTTTTTTTACTTGTTATCATTCTAATTGAGAGCGGACCTAGGATTTCAAGCTAGGGGGGCCGAAGTATAAGAAGAAAAAAAATCTAAATAAATATCCATACATATAGTACTAACAAACTATCAACCAAGATCAATACACAAAATCGTTGTTTCTTAATACATTAAGATGCAATCGTTTACCGACAAAGACAAAAAAAAATACAAAATAATATTGTTTTTTAAGAGCATCAACTATTGCAAAAAAAAAAATCACAAACCAAAACTTTTTTTTTGCTACTTTAACATAGCATTTGAAATGTTTCGTACAGTAGTGTTTTTTATATTTAGTGTTCTAAATACTAAATATTTACCATTTTGAACACTAATGCTAGTGGTTTTTCGAGATGGAAAAAATTAATTAAAAGCATCATCTTTTCAGACAAAAGAACCTGATACTAAACGAATTCTTATTACATTACATTTTATCTTATCTAAATAAATCCTAAATAATTTTTTTAAGTTTTTATTTTTTTATTTATTTATCAAATCTCTATTTTGAATTTATCTTTATCTAAATAAATCCTAAATAATTTGGTAATTTATTTTCTATCAAATTTCTATTTTGATTTGTTATTTATTAATACTTGTAAATACCCCCCCCCCCCCCAACTCTCTCTCTCTCTCTCTCAAACTTTCTTGTGCAACAAGAATTAATTCATAATTTTAAAATAAGACAATACATGCAACACGAAACTCCTAGGTCCTAGCTAGCCAATCTTCACTACCATAACTATGGTGTGGTGGGTAAGGGCAATGCAGTTTGATAACATTTGTTGGATCTCCACGAGGGATTTTCGTATTCAAATCCTCCCCTGTACTAAAAAGACAAAAGAAAAGAAAACCCCTTATATGGTGGGTGAGGTCACATTTATTAAATGAAATGAGAAAATAATGTGAACATAAATTTTGTACCAAAATTATAATATTGGAGATTGTAAATTATGGAGAAATTTTGACTTCATGTGAAAATGATAAGTAGTCACTCATAATTTGTCATTTAGGAGTGACAAAAGTTGTGATCCTAAAAGAATTGCAAAAAAAATGCCCATATACACTATTACATTTGAGATAGTGATACTTATACTCCTAAACTTTTATTTTACCAAATTTAGTACATAATTAAACTAAACGTATGTGCCAAATTGCCACTTCTCATCAGTCTACCGTTTAATGGACTAACGTCCTACTCACTTGAGAGAAAATCTCCAAATTCCGATTTCAACTATTTGACTGCTTGAGAGATAGAGGGAAAAAAAAAAAACTATGGTAAACCTAGGAGTGAGAGAATCAAATCAGTTGTTTTCTCTCATTCAAACTGCAACATTACTAGAGTTTGTGGTCTCATTTCCAAACTATGCTTTTTGAGTTGTTGTTATTGTGTCATTCATGGTCTTGCCTACCATTGGTTGAAAGAACCAGACGAGGAAGATGAACTTAAACAAGGCTAATTAAGGGATTTAATGAATTCTCTTTTCAAATACCCTAATACATATTGTGATTTGGTAGATGTTTTATGTAACCAAGTTAATGAGGAATCGAATTGTTTGGGATTCAAAAGTTAAAGAAATCATTTTATCTACTAATAGTGGACAAATTGGCATATTACCCAATCACATGCCTATTACCATGGCCGTAGATATAGGTATTTTGAGAATACTCCTTATTGACCAATGGCTAACGATGTCTTGTATTCCCTTAAAAAAAAAAAAAAAAAAAATTTGTTAATGGCTTGTACAATTACTTGCTGCTTATCAATAGAGGTATGGTTTATTGAGTGGTATGATTTATTTATTTATATTTATATAAGATATAAATTTTACTCTAGTCTAATCTAAATGTATATTCATCATTGACTTTATATGGGTTTGATTAATAATTTATGATATTGGCTATAATAAACTAATTAACTAAATTGATGTTAGTTCATTTAATGGTTGATTAAACAGAGGTAACAATTTGGTACTAAAGTTTAAGAATTAAATTGGCTAAAATAAAAATTTAGAGATGTAATGTTAGTGTCGTTGTTCCAAAGTGGATTATTGAACATTTTTCACAAAAGAATTCCATTAAAAAATAAGGCTTATATTCTATAGGTTGTTTTTCAAAACAAAAAAAAAAAAATTGGAAAACAATCTCTCTCTCACACGCTGCATTTCTTATAAATATTATTTCGTCTGTAGTCGTAGAAAACATAATTTTTTGGCGCCTTCTCTCTCTCATGGTAAGCTCTCTCACTTTTTCTCTCTTCCCTTTTTTTTTTTTTAAATCTCCTCATACCCTCATTATCACTAACTCTAGTCTCTCTTCTTCCTAGATCTCTCTCTCTCTCTCTCTCTCTCTCTCCATGTTTCTCTCTCTTTGTGTAACACAGTTCTCTGATTAGATTTTTTTTCCCTCGCTGATCGATCAATAATTTCGATTTGCAAAGGAGAATAGATTTGCAACGGTAATTATTTCATTCCTCTCTACCAAAATCCCAATTCTTTGCTTTGAATTTCAAGTTTGATTTTCTTATTTCTCTAAGAAATTTTCGGTTTGATGGATTCCAGGCAGAAGTCACTTCTTTTCCACACATAAAAGTGCAAAAAAATAAAAAGAAGAAGAAAGAATGAATGAAGTAAAAGAAAAAATTTTTAAATATAGTGCCTATATGACTCTAAATTGTTTTTACATAGGACAATATTTACAGCAAATTATTAATATTGTTATATAATGAATGATAATTGTTTAGGAGAATTGCATTTGTTGGCAGATGCATTATTTAGAAACTATGTAGTGATGATATATTATGCAAATATATTATGTGAATACATAATTTAGAACAATATTGAAGACCTGTGGTTGACCATAGTAGACAATTAGTGTACCAACAAAAAGAGTAGACAATTAAAAATTATTGCTATTTGACTATTTGTACTTATTGAAGATGCATTCCCCTGTCAATTTTATATATATAGACAAATGATTGATATGTGTGTGTGTGTGTGTGTGTGTTACTGTCCATATATATGAGCAAGATGAGTGGTAGAGATCATGAATTTGACAACTAATTTGATTGTATCTATATATTGTCAAAATTTTAGTATGAAAACCAAATTCATTCTTGGTTTTTATTTATTTATATTGATTACATTAGCTGGTTTACATAAGACACATGTTTTAAATTATACAAGAAATAAATAATAATAAAAATTGTATACCAAACACCTGAAAACAATCTCAAGGTCGTTATCAAATACTGGAAAATGAGATAGTTTTATAGAAAATGTTCATTGAAAAATGAACAATTTTCCAAAGAGCATAGTATCAGGTCATTTTGTCTGAAAAAGATGAGCATAGTATCGGGTTGTTTGGTAATTTACTTTCTATCAGCAAATGTCTATTTTGATTTGCTATTTATTAGTACTTGTAAATATCCCCCCAACTCTCTCTCTCTCTCTCAAACTTTCTTGTGCAACAGGAATTAATTCATAATTTTAAAATAAGACAATACATGCAACACAAAACTCCTAGGTCCTAGCTAGCCAATCTTCACTACCATAACTATGGTGTGGTGGGTAGGGGCAATATAATTTGGTAAAATTTGTTGGATCTCCATGAGGGAATTTCATATTCAAATCCCCCCCTCTACTAAAAAGATAAAGAAAAAGAAAAAGAAAACCCTTAATATGGTGAGTGAGGTCACATTTATTAAATGAAATGAGAAATAACGTGATCACAAGTTTTGTACCAAAATTCTAATATGAGAGATTGTAAATTATGGGGAAATTTTTTTGAATTCATGTGAAAATAATAAGTAACTACTCATAATTTGTCACTTAGGGGTGACAGAAGTTGTGATCCTAAAAGAATTGGAAAAAAATGTCCATATACCCTATGACCTTTGAGATAGTGATACTTATAACTCCTGACTTTAATTTTACCTAATTTAGTACATAATTAAACTTAACCTATGTGCCAAATTGCAACTTCTCATTAGTCTACCGTTTAATGGACTAACGTCCTACTCACTTGAGAGAAAATCTCCAAATTCCAATTTCAACTATTTGACTGCTTGAGAGATAGAGAAAAAAAAAAGGTAAACCTAGGAGAGAGAAAATCAAATCAATTGTTTTCTCTCAATCGAACTGCAACATTACCAGAGTTTGTGGTCTCGTTTCCAAACTACGCTTTTTGAGTTGTTGATTGTGTCATTCATGGTCCTGCCTACCATTGGTTGAAAGAACCAGATGAGGAAGATGAACTTTTTTTTTTTTGAGAAAGTGATGAGGAAGATGAACAAACTAGGCTAATTAAGGAATTTAATGAATTCTCTTTTCAAATTCCCTAATACATATTGTGATTTGGTAGATGTTTTATGTAACCAAGTTAATGACAAATCGAACTGTTTGGGATTCAAAAGTTAAAGAAATCATTTGATCTACTAATAGTGGACAAATTGGTATATTACCCAATCACATGCCTATTGCCATAGCTGTAGATATAAGTATTTTGAGAATACTCTTTGCTTACCAATGGCTAACAATGGCTTGTATTCCCTATTAAATAAAAAAATTAATGGCTTGTACAATTACTTGCTACTTATCAACAATGGTATGATTTATTTGTTTATTTTTATATAAGATAGAAATTCTATTCTAATCTAATCTAAATGTATATTCATCATTAACTTTATATGGGTTTGATTAATAATTTATGATATTGGTTATAATAAACTGATTAACTATATTGGTGTTAGTTTATTTAATGGTTGATTAAACAAAGGTAACAATTTGACACTAAAATTTAAGAATTAAATTGTCTAAAATAAAAATTTAGAGATGTAATCTCAGAGTCGCTGTTCCAAAGTGGATTACTGAACATTTTTTCACAAAAGAATTCTATTAAAATCCCATTGGTTGACTTAGTAAAAGGATAAAGCAGTCTTTTACAAACCACCAAACTAAACCTAGTCAGCTAAGTCAAAACGAAACTTAGCAAAATAATAGCATTAATCACCTCACTCATTCACTCACTTCAATTCACACTCTGAAACAAACTTATACCAATCCGATTCTTCATAATTAAAAGTCGGCGACAACTGTTGAGTCCTAACAATATTGAAATACATACACACATTAGTAATTACAAACTCTACTTTTACTTATATATCTTCCTCCATCCTCTCCTTCTCTCTTTCTCTCTCTCTGAGAACTCTCTAAGCTTATCTCTATATCGTTCCAGGACTCCCTTTCTTCACGAGCAAGTTTTCAAAGCTCGTGGGGTACGTCGAAAAAGTTCGTGGTTCTTCCGCTGCGTGATCAGTATCTCACAAAAAAATTTCAGGTATGAACTATAATACTCCTTTTTTTTCTATTTCTTTTTTCTTTTTCTTTTTTAAATTTGAGATACCCAGATAGTTTTTTTGTTACTTTATACCTAAAGATCATCCACAGGAAGAGGATCCAGAAGTTTTTATTTTTTTGCATGAGGTTTAGAATATGGTTTTTGTCGCCGGCGACTCTCAGGTGAGTTTCCGGCAATAAAACCGATATGGATGGATTACTTTTATCGTAAGGATTCTAATGAGACAATCCACGCGCGGTTTGGATGAGTGTGTGATGAGATATCGCATGCTTTAGGTTCAGATTGCATGTGTTGAGTACGGATTTTGTAGTGTGATTTTCTCGTTGAAATTTGATCTTTTTATGCTATTTTCTATTCTAAGTTATAGTGTGTTTCACAAGGATTGTAGTGACACGGAGCTTTTGAGAAACAGAGATAATTTGAGAGAGATATAGGCTTTGGAAGATCTCTGTGCGGCTAGGGTTTCTGAGAAATATTCTTTGCGTTGCTGGAGGTTGAAGATGACCTCCAACTATGGCCACCCGTCACTCGCGTATTAGGCGCGTGTGAACAAGCATTTGAGGGTTCCTAGATAGTTAATAATATTTTTAATTAATTTTTGTAGGAGCATTTTAATTAATAAGTAATTAAGAATTATTAATTAATGAAATAAAAGATAATATGGGAGGTATACGCGCTAGCTGAGCCAATGCAGCTTTGCGTTCAGTGTTTATGACTCTGAATTTTCTATATTAATTTTTGATAATTTATTTGAAATTAATAAAAAAAAAAAAAAAAAAACAAATAGATTGTCGAAAGGAAAAGCTATAAGTTTCGAGGGCTTATGAGGACTATTCTCGACCTTAAAATCGTTTTTCTTTAATTTTTTGTTTGTTTCATTGTTCACTAGCTTTGAATTCATTTTCTTTTACTTCTCTCCCTGATATCAATAGTTTGAGAACTTGATTGTGTGTCCATTGTATACATCTTTGCGTACTTGGGATTTTCTTTTCATCCATAATGTTATGTTTCTCATAAAAAAAAAGGGTTGATATACATTTTTTTTTTCGAACATTTTAAGTTCTGTTTGAATGATATAAATCATATAGTTATAATTTTTTTTAAAGAAAATATGAAATTACATTTAACTACCCCTTCACTTTGTAAAAACAATAGTTTTATCTAAAACCAATATTGAATTTTTTTTTTTTTTTTGAATTGGGCTTGAGTCCAATATTTCTGTCTTTTGTATCCATTAAAAATCATAATATATGGCCTAAAGTAGATATGTGTCACAATCCTAATAATGAGATCTATACACAAAAGTACTAGATCTAATTTTTACCCAATTTTTTCACTAATTTTATACATTTTGTTGCAAAAGTGAGTTTTATTTTTATTTTTTATAATTTGATAGTTTGAAGAGAAGAAATTTAAACCCTATACCTTTTTAATTTGTTGTAAATAATAATAATAATAATAATAATAATAATAATAATAATAATAATAATAATAATAATAATAATAATAGTAAGCCAATTGAAGTATAAATTTCTTAACATGCAAAAGAGAGTTAATACACCAATTAAGAAGAATAATTTGATACAACAAGTTGTGAAATACCTATAATAATACTAATATAAAAAAAAAAAACAAAAAAAAAAGTTAGAATGTCGACTAAAAATACATGTAAATAGCCTTGATTAACTTGTTAAGAATTCATAACTACTCTCTTGAAAAAAAGTTTGATAGCTTAACTCGCATTTTCTAGTGTTTTTAATAAAGATATTCAGGATTTAAATTTTCATTCCGCCAACAATCGAATTAAAAAAAAAAAAAAACCTTAATTTATATTATTGCTGATTTTTTTTTTTTACTTTTTTTTTTTTGTTTAAAGAAACCTTGAAATATTATTATTATTATTTTTTTCAAGTTACAATGAAAAAAGAAAATTTGAACGATGAGTATTTCAATTAGAAATATTAAAATATATAAATTAAGTTACAAGACTTTGAACTTTATTGTTGTTTAATAATATTCTTTTTTTTACTTTATCTTTTATGGGAGTTGTATTCTTGATCATGCATAATTTTCCTATTTTAAAGTAGAAAAATGCTAACGAATATCTTTAGGGCATTTGTTAATAATCCATTTAAATAAAGTTTTTATGAGAAAAGAAATAAAAACAATTAATATTTTGACAATTTTTTTCATTTTCCATAAAAATAGTGTTAAAATTTTCTTAAAATTGATTATTAACCAATACTCTAAGGGCATTCGTTATCATGCCCATTTAAAGTGTAAGCTGGAATATAAATCACCATTTTTGTCCTTACTTTTAGCATCCTCCTTAAAATTACCATTATACTCTTCAAGAATTACATTGAAGTCCCAATATTATCCTTTACGCTACCAGTAAAATTCCCAAATTCCCTTCTCTTCCTCTCTTTCCCTCTCACTCTGTTTTCAACCAATTGAACTGACAGCAAAAATATCAAAATCCTTTGTGCCATTCCCAACTTTTTTCTTCTTCTTCTTGAGCCCATGCAATAGAAATGAGAGAAATAGAGAAGCATTTGAGAGAGAAAATTCCGTGTAAGAAAGCCACTTACATTGGCATTAGTATTTTGATAAGGACAAGGTGGAGGTGTAGGTGTTGGCCAATGCTTCCTAATCCAAACTTGTAAGTTTTAAATCAAAGTTTCAAACTTTATTTATTTGTTTTTTTGTGGAATTGCTGGTTTCTAATTTCTGGCTCTGTTTTTTTTTTTTTAATGAGTTTTGCTTCTTTGGATTCCATGAATATTTTTAGTGAGACATTATTTATTTTAGTTAGTGAGAATTTCAATTATTCTAGTTGTAATGCACTCAAAATTTGGTGATATTTAAGGTTTATGTAGCATGGACATGGACACAGACACGACACGACACATGACGTGACACAAGATGTGTCGGTGGGGATACTATAATTAAATAATGTGTATATTTTATGTTTATTTATAACTTTTCAAAATAAATAACAACAAATATATATATATATAAATATATATAAAATTAAAGGAATTCTTTTTCAGTATTTTACTACCAAGATAATGTCATAATGAGGATACGCATGCAAAAGTGTCCTTGTGTGTGGACACTGACACACCAGGGCTTTTGAAGTGTCTGTGCTACTTAGGATTTAGTATGGAAATTATTATGGGACCATGGTTTGAGTTGATAGATCCTATCATGAAGATTATGAGTGTTTCCGAAATTAGGTGCAGTAAAAGTAACATTTTGTTGTGGGAAATGATTCCAATGCTATTAAACTGTCACCATCTCCGTGAATATTTAAATAGATTTCCAATATTACTTGTGTATTGTCAATCTTGTCTTTAAATTTGATATATTGTTTCCATTAATCAATATAACGAATTGCGCCAAAATTGGATACATAGATACGTGATTTAAAACTAGTTTGCTAACAGTAAAAGATTAGATTTATTTGTATGTCTCAGAACAGTACCTTCCTTTGACATTAAACTCAGAATCAAGAAGAAGAAAGCCACTCCCTGCAGCATTTCCATCTTTATCACCAAGGTATGACACCAGTAAGTCTCCAGAAGCAAGGCAATGGGATGTGTGTGGATAAGCCAAACCAGTCTTCTGAACAATATCTTCAGGCTCAACAACTTTATGCAGTGATGGAGCCTTGGAATTGGTTTTTGTGTCAATCACATATATGCGACCAGATCTGAAAAGGCTTGACTACAAAAAATATAAAATACGATACTCAATTCAATCTAAGTGTGTCCAAACACAAAATAGAATATCTTTTATACAATCCAATCAAATTTAGTATTAGTTTTGATGAGTTGAAATATATCATAAATTTTTTGAACAAATATCTCTGAATAATTAAAATGCCATTTGCTGCCACTGTAGCAGAGATTTGAGACTCAATCAGCATTCACCCTATTTAGAGGTTCGCAAAGGGAGGCCTACCCTCTGAGATGCCCATTCTTTGCCAAAATAATAAAAATAATAACTTTTTAGTTTTCAGTTTCGTTTAGTAGAATAATCTTTCTGATGTTGACTATGTCTGGTAATTTATTTTTCTTATTTTCAGTTTATGCTTGATGTGGCAAAACAGATATCCATAACTGCAGCAAGGTTTTTGGTGGATAACTTCTCTCTTTTTGTGATTTTAGATTGTTTTATTTCTTTGTTATTGTTCTTATTACTACTATTATAGATTTCATTATGTTATAACTGAAACTAATACATATTAGTTTTTTCCTCATTGTTCTTTGACTTCTATTATTCTTACATAAGTTTCTCTCCAAAACAGCTTATTCTCCTTCTCTGATGTTTTGCAACAAATTTTTTTTTTTGGTAACTTGTAACACTTGGATGGGTTGTGGTTCTTAGGGTTTTAGGTTTAACAAAGAATGTCTTTAGAAGATAATTACCCGGGAAAAGCAAAAGTTATTGAATCTGACTATGCAATGGAAGAAGATGTTCAGTCACAGATCTCCTGGTTTCCAGCAACCCCTGCAAAGCCGCAGAATGTCTTTGTTAGAAGGCAATTGCTAAACAGTTCCCAGGCTTCTAGTGGAGTGTCTTTGAGTTCTTCCTTGGATGAAAACAAGGGTGTGTGTGATGTGAATGTGGCATTGACTACAAATGGTGAGGAACGTAATTCTAATGGTATGGAACGCACAGATTTTGGTTTTTTGGGAATGATAGACTTGAACAAAAGTGCTTGTGACTGTGAAGAAGTAATGGAGAATACAAGTGAATGTGCTGGTGGAGCAGCTAAGGGCTTAGACTTTTTGCACTCTAGAGAGTCTAACAAAGATCCTGATGCTTGGGATGTACCGTTGGCCAATATCCTTTCTACGGACATCTTGAGTTTACTAAATGTAGCTCCAGCCTATCAGTCATCTGAACATGCAGTAATGGAGCCTGTACTTGAGTCAATATCCAATAGTTTTGTTCTTGTTTCACAATCTGATAGTGAAAGACAAGCAGAAGCAGAAGAGCCTGCCGCCCACACTTCTTTGCACGTAGAGCATGACCTCTCGCCTGGCTTAAGCAATTGGAACAATTCTAACAGCCCAGAAACTCATGTACTTCAATGTAAGTTATAAATTTTCCGTTGGATTTTATTAGTATCAGCATCATAGTTAGTGTTTTTTAATTCTTGTTTGTGTCTGTGCTTGCTAGAATGAGGTCATCATTCAGTGGAAAAAAAAAAAATCAAAGAAAAAAAATTTTCTAATCTGTGACTGATAGATTTTGTTAGTATATGATTGATGAAAAATATTAAAATCTTAGTGGAGGAAAGCCCTTCTAGCTAAATTTAGCATCGTTGATCAAAATAGAAAGTGAATGTTACCATTAGCCCTAGTTGTTGCTTGACACTGATTTTAAATCAGTATCAAGAATAAGGGCTGATGTAGTGTCAAATGGCTCTATCTTTTTTCATTTAACTGGTACTATGAGATTTGATAAAAAGTAAATATTAGACATATATGATATTGTATTTCTGAATGCAGATGACTCTCAGCCCATCAATGGCTCGAATTCCACTTTTACATATCAATCAGAGAAACAGAATGTGAATGAAAGTCTGCAAAATGGCATAGACTTGAGCAAAAGGCCACGACAGAGACCCAAAAAAAAGAAATATTGGCCCAAAGTGGTATGTGAAGGTAAACCCAAAAGGACTCCTAAACGTAAGATGCCAGAACCTACAACTCCAAAGTGCACTTCTTCGGAGACAAACACGTCGAAGAAGAGGAAATATGTAAGGAAAAGCAGCCTCAAAAACTCGGTTACTCCCTCTGATGTGATGGTTAATACCTCTGAAGATGTGGTTGGAGAAGGGACTCCAAAACCTATGACACCAGAACCTGAAACTCCAAAGCGTGCTATGGTTACTACCTCTGTAGATGTGGTTGCAAAAAAGGACAAACCCAAAAGGACTCCAAAACTCAAGGCTCCAAAGCCTGAAACTCCAGAACATGCTTCTTCCGAGAAAACAGTGCTGAAGAGGAGGAAATATGTGAGGAAAAGCAAGGCTAGTGATTTGGTTGTCGCCTCAGATAAGGTCATTGGAGAGGAAAATTATTCTGTCATTAAGACATGCAAGCGGGCTTTGAGTTTTGACTTAGAGAATCAGTCCCAAGATGATAGCGCCATGGCAAGAGCCACTTCCCATCTTCAACCTCAAAATTCATGCAGATTGAGTTCAAGTTTTGATTTGGAAAACCACTTGGAAGAAGAAAACATTTCTTTACTTGCTTCTCAACATCAACTCCAAAACTATAGTGGCAAAATTGAGAGTGCTGCTCCTGTTCATGAAAACAGGAATCATAGAGAATTAGTTACCGCTGAAGCAGAGAAGCCAGTGTCAGAATGTTGTAACCAAGGAACAAATCATACTGGTTGTCAACACAATGGCATGTATGTTTACAAAAGGAAATTCCGAGTAAATAAATGTTATATCAATAGCAGAAAACTAGGTCCAGTTTTTCCTAAGATGTGGAAGAAAAGAAGGACCAGGCAGGGACAAAGAAGGAAGACATACAGTGATTTTTGGTCAGAAATCCCTGCCAAATTCATTATTCAAATGCATTCCATGACAGCCATGAATGATATAACTTTCAAAACTAAAGATACATTGTGCCAACCCAAAGTTAAGACAACAAAAAGGAGGTCCGACACACGCATTCGTAGGCATAGCTTTGATGACTTAATTATACGTCCATATAAAATTGGAACAAAAAAGAGATCCAAGGGGCTTACTCAAAGAAGGAGGAACCTTTCTAACTTGTCTGCATTTCATGTCTATAATCATACTCAGTTATCCACACATAAAATACTTGGTAGTGATAGGCAAGAACAAGAAATTGAGATTTCCTGTGAACCTGAAACTTGCAATGATGTTTTTGTCAATTCAGAGTTTCATGATGCAAAACCTGAAGGAAGCCTAGCTAATGATGCTTTATTATTTGGTGACAACCATGAAGGGACTGTAGCAGAGATGTGTACTGGTGACAGTTCAGAGTTTCATTATAGTAAAAGTGATGGAAGCCTAACCGGTGATGCTTTGTTTGACAGCAATCTGGAAAGGACTGTAACATGGACCGAGAGAGGACCTTCTTTTGTTGGCAATGCTATGTGGACTGAGATGGAGCCCTCCTTTGTAAATTTATGTTGTCACAATGAAACTAGTGCAAACCCACAAGAACATGAGGATTTTCGGCTCAGTTCAAAATCAAGAGGTACTTCTATTTTCCAGAATCTAATTTTCTTCTAAATTAGTACATGTTCCTACATATTAATTCCTAACCATGCAAGCAATAATAACAATTTCTATATTTCGTTTGATGCAGATACACAAGAAAAAAGCATCAAGTCCCTTATTGAAAATTTTGTGCTTGTCGGTAATGGACAAACTCATCTCCTGGAGCAAGACCAAAATGCATATGGTCCTAATAATGGGCCTCAAACACTAATTCCCTTTGAGGAACAAGAAAAAATTGCACATAACCCTAACAGAAGGCATAGCACTATCTCAACTAGGGATGCTTATGACCAGGAAAGGAGTGTAATGGCAATGCATCTTGAGATGGGACCCTTTCCTGTAAATTTGGGGTTTAATATTAACAAAAGTGAGAAAAGTCCATTGGAGCATGAGCATTTCTTGCTCCCTACCAAATCAAAAGGTACTTCCCTTTAGTAGAAAGTTCTTTGTTTAAGAAGCTCAACTTACTTTATATGAGTTCCTATATATTGAAACATTTACAGCAGCTTATATTGTTTAGTTGATGCAGCTCTGCAGGAAGAAAGAAGTGATGCCCACGTTTCGGAACCAAAGTGTATCAGTAGTGAAGGACAAGCCCTAATTTTAATGCAAGAGCAGAGAGCACATAGTCCTAACAGCAGGCACAATACTCTAGTTCCCTACCAGGAGCAAGGCCATAATGCACATGATCCTACCAACATACATGGCACACTAGTTCCCTATCAAGGGCCATTTGAGCCTACCAAAAAACGGCAACAACTTGTTAAAGTTGACCTTGATCCAGAGACAATGAGAGTTTGGAAGCAGCTAATGGATAACAGTTCTAGTGATGGTGAAACAAAAGCAGATGAGGAAAAGGAGAAATGGTGGAATGAAGAAAGGAATGTGTTCCGTGGACGGGTTGATGCATTTGTTTCCCGCATGCATCAAATCCAAGGTACGTTCTTGCTACTTTTTGTTATCCTCAACCGGTCAGATACTTGAAATTCCCTAAGAGGATAACTATGTCATATGAAGTTTAATACTTAGGGAGAGGAGTAGTTAATGCATTTGTGACATTCTTGAATTTTTTTTTTTTTTGGGTGGGGTGGGATTTGAAACATAATACAAGAGCCCTATCATTGAAGATTTCTTTTAAATTGGACAAAACCTCTCCTTTTTTTTTTTCCAAAAAAAGACCATCACTCTTGTTGTTGCTGCAGTGATGTACACACATCAAAAGGGTAATAAAGGTTTGATAAATAGGCACTCACCAATGCAGTGCTGTTCATGACACAACAAATTTGGTATACATCAATAATTAATGTATCTCAGCCTTTGACCACTCATACAAAACATCGTCTTTCTTTAGATGCACAATAGTCAGTGGCCTGAACAAATTAGTGGTACACTGGTACTGTTTGATCCTACAGCAAGAACATCCACTTTTAAATGAACGTATTTAACTTAAAGTCTAAATAAGCACTTAATGATTTTTCTTCACTACGGAAGCAACCAATTTGATCAGGAAGAGATTTTCCAAACAAGAGGTTGATCTGTATGTGTGTGTATGTGTATGTTAAACAAGGTAATCTTCTTGTCTTTGCTTTTTCCATCTCATTCTGATTAATTCTGATAGACTGATACAAGAAAAAGAGAGTAAAGAATGAAGTGTTCTGTAAAATCCTTCACTATTATTGTAAAAGAAAATAAAATGAATCAGTATACGAATTGATATAAAAATGGACTAATAGTCATAAATTCTACAGGGGATAGACGTTTCAAACCATGGAAAGGTTCAGTTGTGGACTCTGTGGTTGGAGTTTTTTTAACACAGAATGTGTCAGACCACCTTTCAAGGTAAAATAAAAAGATTCTTTTTCATACGAATTGAAACAATTTAATAAGTAGTAGAAGGATACTATTTTAACTTCTGTTTTCTACAGTTCTGCCTACATTTCACTTGCCTCTAAGTTCCCATCAAGTGACCAGAAAGCAAGCAATGAAAATCTGCTGAAAGTTGATAGTATAGAATATGTTGAGCCAGCATTTGATTCAGAAGGTAATGAGCTGTTTGTCTCAAAAACTGAACTTAATATGAGTTATGGATTGGATAATGGAGCCGAGTTCTTGGCTGCTAGGGCAGATGGGGCAAACTTGGAAGGAACTCAAGACAAGGGGCCTGTCAAAGATGCAGATGCACCTTGTAAATCTGAAGACTCTTTTAGAGTGCAAACCACTGATGGAAGCCAGCTGTCATATTCCTGTGGATCCATACCAGATCTTGGAACGATATATACACCCTTTAGCATGGGAAGTTCCAAGGATTTTTCAGAGCCTCTACAGTCTGAAAAAACCACCTTACTGCAGAAATCATGTAGTAACAAAAGCAATATATTGTCAAGTAATGAGAACACTGAAAATGAATATACAGAACCAAGAGGAATGGATGATGAAATTAGAAACTTATGCAACAGAATAAATGACTTGGCACTTAACCAAGGTGCTAATGCATCTGAAATTTCCTTTTTCCCTTCAAATGTAGAAGTGGATCATCTGAAAATCTTGGAGGACTGCAAGACCGGGAGTGTAGACCACATGAGCAAAAACCCGACTCTTATGGAAGATTCCTGCCCTGAAGTTGTAGTTCAGCAGAAGATGCCATCAAAAACTCAAGAAGCAACTGAAGTTGTATCATATACATTAGATAAGCCTTTTTTTCTCCCAGGGTGCAACTTACAAGGTGATTGTGGGATAGAAAAAGGTCCACATACTAAAAATTGTCAAGAAGGAGGAAGAACAAACTTTCAAACAGAAAAGATAGCTGCTAATGAACTTGAAAGCTTGGTTGATGAAATGGTAGGAAAGATGCAGCCAACCAGTGATGCCAATTCCTTGAATAAGAAAAGGAGAAAAGGGAAAAATACAAACTCCAAAGAAAAATCTTCTTCTGGCATGGCGTTTGAGGAGACAAAGACAACTACTCGTAGAGTGAAGAATAAAAAGGTTGAAAAGGAAGAAGAAATTGATTGGGATGAACTAAGGAGAACCTATTCCACTACTGAACCAAGAAGCAGCAATCACATGGATTCTGTGGACTGGGAGGCGGTTAGATGTGCAGAAAATAGCGAGATTGCCACAGCCATCAAAGATCGTGGCCAGCAAAACATTATTGCGGGACGAATTAAGGTATTGAAAAAGTTTATATTAAGAATACTAAATTTAGCAATGAGACCTCAAGGTATTCATCATATGTGTAATCTTTTTCATGATAGTTATAACTGCGTACTTTTGCAGGACTTCCTTAACAGAGTGGTTACACTACATAAAAGCATCGACCTTGAATGGTTAAGAAATGTGCCACCTGATTTAGCAAAGTAAGCCCACAATGATGTTCCAATCCATTACATAGGATTCTATCTTGTGGAAACATTTAATAAAATCTTTAGATCATCACTATAATCTGATAATAATTGTATTGAATTTGAAATGTGATAATCTACATCTGTATTCTATAGGAAATACCTTTTGGAAGTAAATGGACTGGGGTTGAAAAGTGTGGAGTGTGTACGACTTTTAGCACTTCAGAATATTGCCTTCCCAGTAAGTATTCCATTGAATATACTGATTATTTGTCTTCTAAATAAAGTTTGAGTGGACACAAAATAAAATTCTCTTTTTAATAAGGTGGATACAAATGTTGGTCGGATAGCAGTGCGTCTAGGATGGGTCCCCCTCCAACCATTACCTGAAGAACTCCAAATACATCTTCTAGAACAGTAAGTGGCATATACAGAAGAGCTGCACCATTAATATTTTCATTCAAGATAAAACTTTTGATTTTGTTTTTTTTTTTGGCATAGGTACCCACTTATGGATACCATTCAGAAATATCTATGGCCACGACTCTGTAACCTTGATCAACCAACATTGTAATTCTCAACTTCTCTCTAAACAATGATCTCTTTGTATTTCAAATATATACCAAATTTCTATATAACAGCATAACATCTGTGAATTAACCAAAAAAATTACATGATATATCATTTGTTACAGGTATGAACTACATTATCAACTGATAACCTTTGGAAAGGTATATTATTGTACTCTTCTTCAAATAAGTCACTAAAGCATCATAATGATTTCCTCGCTTTGGATTTTTTAACAAGATGCGAATTGGTGACCACATGCTTCAAAATTCTTACAGGTTTTCTGCACAAAGAGAAAACCGAATTGCATTGCTTGTCCAATGAAGGGAGAATGCAAACACTTCGCGAGCGCATTTGCAAGGTCTGAACACATTTACTTCTCAACATTTCAAAATTAAACTATGATGTATATCTACATAGAAATATGTAAAGCTAAAAGAAAGAGATCATTGGGTGTTGAATAAGTCACCTGGATGATCTTAGCCATAAATATAATATTCCATGAATCAAGAATAAGATCTTAACATGCTTATGCAAGATATCTATGATATGAACATTAAAAAGGATACTTGGATTAAAGGTGTTCTTAGGTTTTAAATTTAAAGAAATAATAATTGAATTTGGGATGGTCAAATCATTAATATTTTCCTACCTTTACATCCATTAGATTCCTAAGGAGACAGGGTTTGACTGCTACATTTGCACATGCAGAGAGTTACAATAGTTTCTCTCTAAATTCACTCACTTACATATATAGATGGAATATTTATGAATCACATCTAATGTACCATATGCAGTGCGAGGCGTGCCCTACCAGCACCAGCAGAGAAAAGTATAGCAACTTCAATGGTTCCCAGTACAGCAGAAAACTGTAATCCAGTTACCAACCCAACATCGCTACTTCTTGAGCCCAACCAACTTCAAGCATCAGAGAATCAAACCAAGAACTGTGAACCTATCATTGAAGAGCCAGCATCACCAGAGCCTGAATGTACACCTATCATTGAAGAACCAACATCACCAGAGCCTGAATATATTGAATTAACAGAAAGGGACATTGAAGATTTCTCTCAGGATGATCCTGATGAAATTCTTACAATCAACCTCAGTGGTAAAAAGTTCACAGCACATCAGAATCTGGATGAGAATACCATGTCAAGAGCTTTAGTTGCTTTAACTGCAGAAGCTGCTTTCATCCGCATGCCCAAACTGAAGAATGTTAGCCGCTTAAGGACAGAGCACCAAGTGTAAGTAGATATCTTCATGTTCACATTATCATACAACAAATAAAGAAAATATAAACTCTGCACCTTGTCCTAGCTCATGGTCCAAATTTAGATATGTATGAATTGGGAATGCGTCAATCTAATGGCATCAATTGGATTGTCAAATAAAGTCAAAACCAATGAAACCCCGCTACTTATTAGGTGAGGTTACATTGAAACTGTGATAGTCACATTGTCTAAGGAAGTTAGAATCATGGATAAATGATTAATTTCACAATTTCCTAACAACTTAAGTTTTTGGGATAGATGGTAATTTATCTTGAGATTAGGTGATCTTGAGTTTGAACTCTATCTCCACACTACCTCACATTTAAAAATAAAATAAACAACGTGTTAGGCCCCATTTATTAAGGGAAAATCTGGGCCTGCACGTAGGGTGGAGGTGTTTAAAGAACAAAATTTGGCTCTAAACATGTTTGGAGCTATCTTTTCCTACCCATTACAATGGCGATTTATAAGACTATTCATGTATTATTTAAACAAGTCATATGACTCATTAACAAAGTCATGTGATTGAAATTACACATGGATGGTCTCTACAATCACCACATAGTGGGTTGGAAAAAGATAGCTTCAAACATGTTTGAAGTCAAACGTTTTCTAGTGTTAAAATCATGGTTAAATGATTAAATTCACTAGCTTAAGTTTTGGGGGGTAAGTGGCAATTTATCAATTGAAATTCCAAATAGGTATATGTTCTTCATAGTATTTTTCTAAGTGATCTAATCTCTATAATTGTGGCGATTCTGGGAGTGAGATGAAATTGTCAATCTGAAATTAGGTATTTCATGAACCTTTTAGAATTGATCATCTTTCTTCATTGATGTTGTTGACTCCAACTTTATCTCATCCCATGAGATAAAGTTGTGCACCTTAATTGCGTAATAGAGTATGAGGAGGCCCTATGAGAAAAATGTTGAAGAAACAACTATCCAATAAATTTTTACTCCTAAACATGCTAATATTGATTTCAGTTTGCAAAAGCTAGGCTGAGAATTTGGTACATTTATTATATTTTCTTGTTGATGAATAATTGATACCATATTTTAGCAATGGATGATACTTATCAAAAAAATATTATAACAATGGATGAAACATGCTGACTAATTTCTATTTTTTTGCAGCTATGTAATTCCAGATTTTCATCCACTTCTTAAAGGAGTAAGTTAGCTCACCTTCTACTTTGCAAGAGCTAGTATTGGCATCTATGTAATTAACCTTCTTTTCTATGATTTTACAGCTCGATAGACGAGTAAATGATGATCCATGCCCATACCTTCTTGCCATATGGACACCAGGTACAAGATAACATAGAGAAAGCAATACCGTACTGCACTGACCAATCAAACATTTCACCTATATGACATACACAATGCATGATACTCATGCTTAATTTTTCTCTCGTTCTTTTTTTTTTTTTTTTTTTGAAAAAAAAGTAGTGGTTAATGGCCTCAAATAACATATTTCCATTTGTCTACATTGAAAGATCTGCAAGTCAAAATTCAGGAGACACTAATGACTTTCTCAAGATGTAATATGTCATAATTCCATATGCATGCTAATTAAATTAGTTGCAACAATGTTTCATATCAGGTGAAACTGCCAATTCATTTGAACCACCGAAGAAAAGATGCAATTCCCAGGATGGAGAACTCTGCAATGAGAAAACATGCTTTTCTTGCAACAGTATTCGAGAACAGAACTCCAACACAATTCGCGGAACAATTTTGGTAAGTAAAAATCCTAACCCATGCACAAATCCTAATTTCCATAGCTACAATTAAATATGGTTGACTATTATTGGTAAGATATGACCAATAAACCAATCCAACAGATACCCTGTCAAACAGCAATGAGAGGGAGCTTTCCACTGAATGGAACATACTTTCAAGTTAATGAGGTGAAATTATTCAAAAACTCTTTGCTTCCTTAGTCAGTGTTTTCCATCTTATAAGATTATGAGCATTCTAGATCAAGCTGAAAAACCTCTTGCAGGTATTTGCTGATGATGAATCAAGCCAAAACCCAATAAATGTTCCTAGGGAATTGATATGGCATCTAGAAAGGCGAACTGCATACTTTGCAACTTCAGCAACAACAATACTTAGAGGTAAACAAGCATTACAAAAATTGAGCTCAATAAGATAAGGTCAAATTAATGTCTCACACATTCCTTTTTTTTGGGGGGTATAAACAGGTTTATCAATAGATGAAATTCGGACTTGCTTTATCAGAGGTATGACTCAGTGATCAAAGGCTGCTTCAGTTTTAATATTAGCTAATAGCTTTCAAGATAACAAAGAAATTACAGAATTTATGAAATGCCACACACATGGGAAGAAACTATGCCCCTCAATATTCATAACTGTGACTGAAAGCACTATTGAAATTGTTTGACTCATAAGCAAGGTCCAAATAGTAATGGAAATTAACTGAAAAACTATGAGAATTGTAGATAAAAAATAAATAAATAAAGCAAGGTCCAAATAGTAAAGAAAAAAATAATAATTAAAAAAAAAACTGACTGAAAAGTATACAGCGTAAAAAAATTATGACATGCTTGCAAATGAGGCGAGTATCCCATATAACCAATGCACGTATTTGACTTAAGGAGATATGTTTCACTAAAGATACAATAGGAGCCCATATCACTCACGAATAGCAACAAAATTTATGAATCTGGATAAGCTTAATCAGCCTTTTTAAAAAATATAAGATTAGCTTGATCAGCCTTTGAACTCATAATAGTAGATCTTGATAGTAAATCTTTGTGCACTTTATCGTCTTTTTTTTTTTTTTTTTTTTTTTTTTTTGAGAGAGAGAGACTTGATATTGTTCCAAAGCCACTTGGCAGTCTGTTTTGAGCTATTTGTCTCATTTTGGTTTCTAGATCTTTTAGCTTTTTAGTTAAAATTTTGATTTTCTTTTTTGGTTGGGGTCGTTGGTCCATTTTGTGCAACCAATTGTCATGTAGGGAGTTCAACAGAAAACGCACTTGGGATGTTAGTAGATAGGTTTAGATTTGGTGATATCTTTTTTAAAAAAAGCTTTAGGCACAAGGAGAGATTGGAACTCTGTCATATCAATTTTTTGTCAAAGTATTTTCCTCTCAGGAGCTGCTGCTTCACCTAGCTGGATTTTGTTCTGTTTTTTGAAGCATGAAAGTTAGAAGAGTGAGTTTTAAGGAGCTGATCCCATTGTCTATTACAACAGTCCCTCCATAGTTAAATGTCAACATGAGAGGCCAAAACTGACATATAATCCAATAAGTTTTCCATGTTTTTATTTGGTTTGGAACAGTAACTTATTGTATCCACAGTAATTAGCTAGCTCAAGTCTCCCCTACCCATTGTAGAAATAAAAATAATCTCGTCAATGGTATGAACCTTTCCATGCCTACAATGAAATGGGTTCTGTTAAAGGTTCTCCAAATAGTATAGATTTATATTTGCATATGTTTTAAACACATAACCAAGAGTTTAATAATATTTTTACAAGGTTCTCTCTTAATTCATTCACTTCAATATATGTTATATCAGTACAATGCACCTTTCTTTTTCTTTTCTATTCAAGTTTTATTCCCTTTTTTTGGTTGCAGTGGGGGACTTGGATATACTGGCACCCCTGGACATTTTTAAGTAATTATTTAGTTATGAAAAAAAGAAAAAGAAAAAAAATAACATCTATATGCATACACCAAATACCTAACTTAAAGAAAAATAAAAAGAAAATAAAAAACTAAGTAACTTTGGAAGTGTGGATGAGCACCAAAGACAGCTATTATAAAGAAGTTTAATAAATTACTCAAAGAGACTACCAAGAAAATTAAAATTGCAAATATGCATCTACTATATATACTTTCATATTGTAGCTAAAAACTTATGAAGTTCTTTCAAAGAAAGAAAGAAGACTAGAAGATAAAAATAAAAACTAACTAAAGAGAAGGAATTAAAATGTATATTTTTTGTCTAATGATACCATTTGAAATTAAGAACTTTCTGAAATATAATTAATCACTGATTTGCAGGGTTTATTTGTGTGAGAGGATTTGACCGAAAAACAAGGGCTCCAAGACCTCTGGCAAAAAGATTCCACCGTTCAACAAGCATGATGGGAAAGTCAAAAACAGAGGAGTAGGAGATGACTGCAAAACCAGCCAGAGGTATGCCATAATATGAATTTTGAATTTGATCTTGATTGATCCACATCCAATATGATATGCTAAGGTATTTATTGTGAACAAGTACTATAATAAGAAGTCCAAAGAATTTAATATATGTCTACTAGCTGCAAAACTTCATATACTACACTCCTAATACAAAGTAAGAGCCAACCTTGTGAATTGTGAGCCCTGATGAGGACATAAGGATTGTGAATAAGTTAAATTTACACCAGTTTTGGTCTTCAAACAAATACTATTGGTCTCCTAGCTATAACTGTTTCTAAAATAAGTTACTTATTTTTTTATCAACTTAAATAAGTTACTATTATTAATGATAAAAAGAAAAATTTTATTGTAGGATGATAGCCAGTAAATGCAGCAGTGGATGTACTCAATTTGTTTGATAATAAAGAAATTGCTAGAGTTTTAATTCATTTTGATAGCCAATATTACCTGATATGTAAAGTGTTTTTTGTCCTTATATTTATGATTGTATTCATAATGGATCGTCTCAGTCATAGCATAAAAATGCGATATTTGGCTGTTACTAAATCTGCGCTTACACTCCATGCTGTGGCTGCTTCAGTTTGTACTCAGTACATGCATGATTCACTGATAATCTATCTGGAATTATAATTAGCTTTCTTTTCATTTATGTCTCTTCCTTGAGGAGACTTGTGATATGATATAATGCTTAGAAGTCTTTAATAAATCATAAATGTCTTCTCTGTAGGATTGCAATATTGACACCTACTTGCCAGAGGTCCCCAGATTGTATTACAGACAATTTCGACCATCAACATCTATGGTGCCAGTTTGTGAAGCATTGTTGATAATTTTTTTTTTTTTGATAACTCAATTGTTGGGGGAGGGAGGATTTGAACTTTTGATGATGTTTGTGTTGCTCATTATACATCTCTGTCCTGTAAGCTAAATTCAGTTTCTTTAATATGTATAGATTCTCATTGTTTGCTGACAGAACTCTCATTTGTACACATTTACATGCGTATGTTGCAAAGACGAGGAAATGGACAGCACACAGACATTTACTAACATGATGCCTCAAAATGTGATGTCTCAAAAGGTGGTAGATAACTAGATATAGTTGCCTCATTGGAAATGGAGAGTTTGTTGTAGTGAGAAGGGTGAGATTTGGGGGTTGTTCCTCTTTGTATCATGTCGACAGTTTGGCACACCTTCAACGATAAAGAGCTAACCAGAAATTCTTGGAAGAGCATTCTGTTATGCTCTTGATACAAATAGCTTTGAGCTTTTGGAAATTTACATTGTATTATTTCCTAGATTTCATGGGTTTTATGAATTCTCAAATGAAAATTTCTGTAAGAAATTATGTATAATGTATAGCTTCAGTTAGGAGTCTTCAGACTTAGCAGCTTTTTATTTTTTTTGCTTTTCTATATTTTTTGAGTGGGGTTTTTCTCAGAGGTTTATTAAAAAAAATGGTCAGCATTATCAAAATTTTCATAATCCAGAAATGTCATAGTAATGATAATGGTCAAAATGGTCATCCATTACTTAAAAGTTGGCTGTGAGGGCCTGGCTTTATATTTGAAACCGGTAAGCTTAATTTCCAACACAAACGTTAGTGTACCATATTATTACATAGGAGTAGGATCAAAGTTGTCAATATTGTACTGGAGGTCATTTCAGTTAGCTAGAGAAATGATATATATACATATATTTTTCATCCCTAATGAAGGCTAAAATTAACCCCATTAATTTGATACTCGACATATATCCAAGTAGGGTTGGAGGCACACAAGCATTTCCTGATTTCTTAATGCTGTATTTTTTTTAGCTGCTTCAGTTAAGTTAAACATGTTGAATTCTATCTAAGCTCCAGTAAATATTATTAATAAGGATAATGTTATAAAGAAAACAATTTCAAAATATCAGATCAGCCCCAAAAATACATAAAAGGAGTACAAGTCCAAAGTAAGTAATGAACCTGCAT
Organism: Notholithocarpus densiflorus; assembly: GCA_030021035.2. Taxonomy (NCBI): domain Eukaryota; kingdom Viridiplantae; phylum Streptophyta; class Magnoliopsida; order Fagales; family Fagaceae; genus Notholithocarpus; species Notholithocarpus densiflorus. Next base: position 697,253 of record JARYZH020000156.1, on the reverse strand, counting down.
AGGTAGATTTCCCATAGAAGCTAATATATCACCAATCACCACATTTGTTTGGTTCTATGTAGATGGTGCTTAACTGAAACTTGCCAAAGGTTCCGAAAGCCTAGAGTCCAAGCTAGCATTAAACCTTCCCTCACGGCCCAAAGAAACTTGCCACTCTCTTATCATGGTGAACACTATGCACCTTAGCTCATCATCAACAAGAGCAAAAATAGATGTCACATTATATGAATTCTAAAATCTCTTTTTTTTGGCTGACTATATATAATGTGATCACAGAGTAACCCAAAAGAAATATATGCTCAAAACTTAAGTGATTCTATGAAATCTAAACTGGAGCTCTTATGTGAAAGACCCCACCCTTGAGACCAATCAACAATGATTCCAACTAGGGATTTGATCTTTCCATATCTTTAAAAGTGCAAATATTTCATTGCCTCCACAATATTTACATCAGGCATAACAGAAGATGATTCCAAATGTCCATTGAATGCTTCCCAAACCAATTCCTCCACCTCCACCCAAACAAGAGAATTGGGCAACATCAAATAGATCCGAGAAGCTCTAAATACTAAAATCCACAAAACAAATCCCTTATCACTAAACTGCTTTCCTTAATTCTGTCAAGCGTACCTATATTCACAAGAAGACCTCTGAGGATTAGTGTACAAGCTATATCAAAATTAAAAGCCTAACCATAAACATAATATGTCACAATCAAAAAGCCTAACATCAACATTAGAAAGAATAATATGATAACCAAAATCATGAACGTATTATTCTGTTGTCTTTCCACCCATGATAACGAGCTCGTTTCTCCCACAATGCAGAAAGCTTGTGCTCCTCTATTAGTTATCTTTCAGCCCTTTCCCTTCTTCGCAAGTTTCAATTCCAGCATTGCACTTTTCTACTGTCATTCCAGCCATGTTTACGAGCTCGTTTCTCCCACAATGCAGAAAGCTTGCGCTCCTCTATGAGTTCTCTTTCAGCCTTTTCCCTTCCTTCTTCACAAGTTTCCATTCCAACATTGCACTTTTCTGCCTCCTTTTGATAGTGTGACAAGGTTTTTGTAGCATCAAGTATTAAAACCTTGGTGTGTGCAATACTTTCATTAGCAACATCTTTCTGTAAATTTAGCTCCTCTGACAGTAAATCTACTAAATCCTTCTTCAATTCCTTATTCATCTCGGGATTATTTTTATCACAGTCTGCACATAAAGAATATTATGAACAAACAATATACAGAAGAAAACTTGCTACATAGTCATGTTTGAATGTTGCAAATTGATCTGAGGTTACAGAAGGCATGCATCAAGCAAATGTATAAATACACCGATGAGCTTCTTCTTCTTTTTTTCATGCTTTATCCATTTTTTCAAGTAAAACTTGTCTTTTCAGGTTCCTGTTAATCTCTTGCAATTGACCTCCTTAAGTTTCATGGAAAACCACAATTTCTCAGGTTAGGGATCTCCTTACAAAATTCAGTTTTTCAATCATAGATCATAAACTCTATAATGACATTTCAAAGAAAACAGAGTTCTTAAGCAACTAAACATTCCATCTGAATATCAATTGCAGAAAGCCAAGCTTTTTACAAATTGTTCTTAAATTTCCACCATTTGATCCCAATTTCGAATGAAGGATTAACCATATCTCAGGTGTGCATTGCTTTCCAGAAGACTGCTGGTTTACTGAGTTTAATATGGTAAAAAAAACTAATAAAGATTTAAATCATTACTTTTCAAACAAAAAACATGAAAAGCCTTTGAATTAAATTTTATTTGACTTTTTTTAGTACAATTTAAAAATAAATAAACATTAATGTTTCAGAAAATTTTAAATCTTTGGATGCTTAAAAAATTTTCAACACAAAGCTTTAGACTGCCAAAAAAGAAGCAAATACAGCTCTTAATTGCAGTCTCTAGCTAAATGCACTCCCTTTTTTCCTTTTTTTTTTTTTTTTTTTTAATATATACAGATTCAATTAAAATCTCTAGTTATATACAGTTTCTGATTGCCCTTCATTTTAAATCTGCAGTAAATCACATTACTATTTCATTTCTTTCTAGAAATAAGTTCATCAGCACCCTATTCTTGAAAGCACTGAATTAATCTCCCACTAGATGCAAAGCTGAAGTGTTTACAAGTTTTAGTGGTTCCAACTGCCAGATCCACATGATCCCATCCCAATACTGAGCTACCAATAAAAATTAACAACAAAAACAGAAGCAAGACACATGAACTGACCTGAAAATGAGCTGTTGAGAACATCTGCAAGAAGATAAAGAACAAACCAGTGCATTAAAAGAAGTGACATCGAAATATAACAAATATCAGAAAGCTCAAAGATAGACACAGAACAAATGTTGAGGCTTAGTAAATTATTAACAAACCTATCAGTCAAATAGTCACCCATATCCCTTATTCTAAACTTCTAAACCATAGCAGAAACAACAATATAGCCATTCCAAATGTATCTGGATGCCTAATTTGACTCCTAGCTTAATCATGTCAAAACAAAACAGTCATACAAATTATACATTTTCCTCAAGCATCCTGCTCTTCAAAATTGTATAATCTTGATTTACACTTACATACTTCAATAAATCAATAGCAAATCAGTTTGAGTGGAGCTACTTTTCCACATTCAAATAGAGAAGAGACAAATATCAAAGTAACAAAAATGTTAAGAATTAATTGTCCATTAAATGCAAACCCAAATATGAGTGATATACACAATGCTTTCCCATCCAGTTGATGTGGCTTATTCCTCACCATTACAATCAAAAACAAAACAAGTATCATTTCTACTCTAATAACTTACAAACAATGCTATAGTAATTTTTCAAAGTTGGAACATAATTTCAACAAAGTAGACAGACCTAACTTTCCAAACTGACCAATGTTTCTATACCATCAGAAAATTTTGAATGGTCACTGCTGAAAACTGAACCTCACCTAAAGATATGGAGTGGAAATTGTCTAAAGAGCAATCACAAACGCGGCATGAAGGACATGAAGAAGTATCAACAGTTGAATTCTCCTTAAAGAGATATGGTCCAACTATGCACCAAAACAAACTACAAAATGAGCAAATCAACACCACCTTCAAAAGAACATGAGCATGCTCTGCTGCTAAATAAGCCATATATTCCCCTTCCTACTGTGAAGCTTTTAGAAGAAAAAAAAGAATTAAAAATTTGAAGAATGCTCAACTTAGAAACAAGATAGAGATACCCATTTCAATTTTCAAGATGACTGTAACACAATCATTGAAGTACTGGGTGTGTCTTCTAAAAAGTGTGTGACTGTATGTTTTAGCAAAAATAAAGAAGACCCAAAATCAGGTATCAGATACCCATTTCAAGTCTCGGGTCAAAGACACAGAATTTTACTATAAAAATTCAATGATTGAAAGCACTTTTTTGACTTCAACTAGAATTTTTATACGTGTGAAACTGTGAAAGGTACTCTCTTTCTTCGTTTTTCAGGGTAAATAAGGTGACCCAGATCCCGAAAAAGTGTAAAGATTGGATTTTTCTTGGATTTGCAAAATGCAGGTTGAATTTGAGAGAGAGAGGGTAAGAGAGATTTTAATTAGAGGTAATGTTTTAAATTTGTAATGTTTTGAAAACAAATCCTCTTTAAGATTTGCATTAGCCAATAAAGGAAGGCAGTCTATGTAGACACAGCAGTTAGGCAAAACTTCAGCGGATTATGAACTGCATAATTATTGGTTCTTAAAATTCTATCGGAAAGATAAAATTTCATCACAATCACAGTTCTTAAAATTCTATCGGTAATCTCTTAATCAAGGAAAAAAAAAAAAACTTTATCAATTAAGCGATACACATTTCATTTAATGAATCAAATTTTATCACATTATCAATATTTAACAAAAGGCTAGTTCCCCCCCGCCTCAAAAACAAAAGGCTAGTTTTATTATTATTATTATTATTATTATTATTATTTGAAGTGAAGATAGTTATAAAATAATAAACGTTTTGTGCCTATTTAATATCAAAGTGAGGAATGGCTAGGGGCATAGCAAGAAATTTTTGTTTGAAGGGCCAACTTATAATACTAATTTATTAAGTTATACAAACTTTCATATACATGCACAAACACATACATTTATACACACATATAATTCAGAATCCTTCGTAATGAATCCTTAAAGTTTTCATTTTTAATATAAGTTACCAAATTGTAGGGGTGGTCATTCGTGTTCACATGTTGGGTTCTTGTTGTGTCAAACCATGAGTATCCAACTATATAGGTCAACACTAACTCGACATGTTTTTTAAACGGGTCAATATTTCTCAACCCTAACACGACCCATTTATTTAACGGGTTAGTCATGTTGACTTATTTAGTAGATTTTATCAAATGAAAAAAAAAATTATGAAAAAACAAACAAACAAATATTTTTAATTTAAAATTCAAAACTAACGAGTAACTGTATTACAAATAATCATTTAAAACTAAAGCATATCTTAATATCACAAATAATCAATCACAATATGTCAAAGAAATTAAACCACAACAACTAATAAGTTTATATACTTAGGGTTTGAAGGGTATATTGATAAAATATCATTTAATTAAACGGGTCAAATTGGTCAAACATGTTCTATGGGTTGAACAATAACCCAACCTATTTATTAAATGAGTCAGTTGTGTCAACTCGAATATGACACAAACCCATTAAACCTCAACCTATAAGCTGATAATTTTGTATCGTGTTATGTTAGGTTCATGGGTCGTGTCCAATTATAACACGTGTCATCATCTAGATGGGTTAGTGCAATTGAACACTGGACCCAATTTAAGTCCTTTCAAAATTAATCAAAATATATATATATATAAGGTAAATTACAAAATTGGTCCCTATGCTTTATACTATATCTCAATTTGGTCCCTAACTTTTCAATTGTGTCAATTTGATTCCTAACATTTTCAATGATGTGTCGATTTAGTCTTGTGGTTATACTAAATTGCAATATTCAATATTGTTGTAGATAAATTTGATGCATTTTATATGATTATTTTTTATAAAAAATTTATATAAAAAATTATTTTTATTTGAGATTAATAATAGGATAAATACATTTGTTTCGTTATATTATTATGTTAAGTATTTTTTTTTCTCAAAAAAATTATGTTAAGTGGTGCATTAATTATTTAAATATAATTATATTTTAATGTCATTTTTCTAAGATTTATATAGGAAACAATTAACTTGAAATATGGTATTCCTACTCAAATTTAGTTACTTGAAACAAGTCCATAAAAAATATATATTAACACACAATCAAGAAACAAAAGCTAATCTTTCGGCTTTCCTTGGGGGGCAAGAAGTTAAAGAATATGTGAAGTACCTTGGCTTACCAGCGGTAGTGGGGAAGAAAAAGAAAGCAAGCTTAAATTACATCAAGAAGAGGGTTTGGAGTAAACTTCAGGGGTGGAATGAGAAGTTATTGTCCCAAGCAGAAGAGTGAACAAAGGAAAGTCCATTGGAAGAGATGGGAGGTTCTGTGTAAGCCTAAAGCGGAAGGCGGGATGGGCTTCAAGGAGTTGGCAAAATTCAATGATGCAATGCTAGCAAGGCAGGTATGGAGGTTGTTGAAGGACCAAAACTCTTTGTTTTACCGAGTTTTCAAAGCGAAATATTTTCCTAGAGGGTCAATTTTTGAAGTGTCGGCAACTACTGGTTCCTTTGCATGGCAGAGCATCTTAAAGGCTAGAAAGGTGGTTTCCTTGGGAATGAGGTGGAGGTTGGGGGATGGAAGGAGTATAAAAATTTATGATGATAGTTGGTTGCCAGGCAAGGAGTCAGCCAAGGTGTTATCTCCGCGTATACCTACCTTAGAAAGAGCCACTGTGGACTATTTGATTAGGCCTGACACAAGAACATGAGACCACGGTTTAATTGACTAGCATTAGGGGTGTCAATTTGGGTTAGCGTGTCGGGTTCGTGTCGTGTCGAGATAGAGGTATTCGACTAAATGACTCAACCCTAACCCGACTCATTTAATAATCGTGTCATGATCCTTCAACCCTAACCCGACCTGTTAATAAGGCGGGTTGACCTGACCCAACCTATTTGACACGTTTAATAAATGAGTCGTGTTGGGTTGACACGAATATAACACAACCCATTTCAACCTACATAATATTAAATATAACATCCATCTAGAAATAATTTTTTTTACATCTTAAAAGCAATGCATACACTTTAAGTCTTCAACCCACATTCAAAATAATATAGTTCAACAAAAATATAACATTTATCTAGAAATAAGTTCTTTACACTTTAAAAGAAGTGCATACATTTTAACCAAAAATTCAAAATAACATAGTTTAACAAAAATGAAATAACATAGTTCAACAAAAATATAATATCTTTAGAACTCGCCAAATGCTAAGTATCAATATTGAAAGAATTGGAGCAAACAGTAGACTAATCCTGACTATGACTATGATTATCATCCATAGATTCTTTGTTGATGTCCAAATTCATAACATCTTCCACAAACTCATCCAATTTCATTTGTGCAAGTTCTATGCCAAAAAAAAAATATATATATATATATAAGTATTAGTAGTTACAAAATATGATCATGCCTCAATAGTTTTAAAAGCAATACCCATCAGATCTAGTTTATAAACTATCTCAATAAATCCACTTGCAAGACATGCAGACGGTGTCCAACACTAATACAAACACCCAAAAAAACACACGACACAAGACAAAAGTTACAACCATGGCCTTAATCAACAATTAATATATCTCATATATTAATATCAGCACATGGGTTCAAAGTTTATAGAACAAAAACATTATACAGAAAAAATTACTGCAGAATTTTGAAACACCAAGAAAACGGTTTTCATTCTAAAACTCACTAAACACATTAGAGAGAGAGAGAGAGAGAGAGAGAGAGAGAGAGAGAGAGAGAGCAATAACCGGTTTGAGACTTTGAATTTGAGAATTGGCCGTGAATCTATCGTATAGTAGAGTGAGTAGTACTGCTAAAAAAAAATTAAAAAAAAAAAAAAAGATATTTAGAAGAAGGTTTAGAGATTTAGGGTTTGTAGGGTTTAGAGATCTAAGATTTGTAAAGTTTCAATTTCCAATTATATCCCTTGTAAGTTTTTATAATTACTCACTTTTTTTTTTAATTTAAAATATATGTTGGATATAAAAGACAAATCTAAAATAAAATAAATATTTATTTGTTATACAAGTTAAACGGGTTGTGTTAAGTGGGTCATTTCGGGTTGACACAAATAAATTGGTGTGTCAAACGTGTCTATTGCGGGTTATGCGGGTTGACCTGCTTATGACACATTTCTTATCGTGTCGCTTTCGGGTCGACTTGTTTATGACCCAAACCCATTAAAGCCCAACCCTAACCCGCAAAAACCCGTGTCAGGTTCGTGTCGTGTTCGCGGGTTGGGTCGAACATTGACACCCCTAACTAGCATTTCCTATGGTTTGAAGCACAAAGAATAAAAGCTATCCCTCTCTGTTGGTCAAGTTAGGCAGATTGTATAATCTGGCCACACTGTCGAAGTGGTGAGTACTCAGTTAAAACTGGGTACAAAGTGCTGTGTGAGAATGAAAGAAGTATGGATGCAGCAATTCAGACACCTCGAATCAAAAGACTTTTTGGAATCGTATATGGAAGCTTCGGGTACCTAATAAAATCAAAACTTTTCTCTGGAGGGTTTGTTTTGAAGCGCTACCTACCAAGGAGAATCTGAGGAAAAGGAAAATTATAGATAATGCATAGTGCAGCCTTTGTCAAGCGGGGCAGGAGTCGACCTTTCTTGCCATTTGGGGATGTGATACGCTGCGGCATATTTGGGCACCTGTATTTAGTTGGATCAGTTCAGACTTCCCAAGAATACGTGATGTCTATGAGCTAATTCAGCTCGTGGGGCAGCAACCAAGAAGATTGGAATTATTTGTTACTGTGGCTTGGTTTATATGGCACTGTAGGAACAAGATCAGACTTAAGGAAGAGTGTTTGCCTACTGTGAAGGTGTTCGACGCAGCCAGCAACTATCTCGCTGAGTATCAGATGAAATTTTCGATGATCAAACCGAAAACTATACCTGGAAGAACCATATGGAGACCTCTGATGGGGGAGATGTACAAGACAAACTTTGATGGGGCAGTCTTTGCAAAGTCTAGAGAGGCAGGAATTGGAGTTGTAATTCGGAATTCAAATGGCGAGGTGGTAGCGGCGTTATTTGAGAAAATTCCCTACCCGGATTCTATGGAGGTCTTGGAGGCCTTGGCTGCAAGAAGGGCAGCTCAATTTGCAGTGGAGGTGGGTATATTTCAATCTGTGTTTGAAGGTGACTCGGAGGTGGTGTGCAACGCGTTGAAGGCAGCTGATGGTGGTCAACCGTCTATTGGTTAGTTTGTTAAAGACTTTTTGTCTATTGTGAGTTCGCTTAGAACTTTCTCTTTTTCTCATACAAGGCGGCAGGGCAATAGTGTAGCTCATGCCTTAGCTAAGAGAGCAAGAGGGTCATTACCTTTGTTATAGTCTGGATGAAGCATGTTCCTCCGGATGTTTATGAGTTTGTCGTTTTTTATTTTGTTTCAGCTTAATAAAATTGTCTCGTATTGATTCAAAAAAAAAAAAAAAAAAAAAAAAAAAAAAACGTAAAGAAAATCCCATTAAAAAAAAAAGTAAAAGAAAATAATTGAAGGACATTTGCATTTTGATTTTATCAAAACAACATTTGCATTCTTTTTCTTTTTTTTTTTCTTTTTTTTTTTTAAAGGATATTTGCATTCTTGAGTAAGCATAGAACTTACTATATCATGCAATTCTCAAATTTATAAATACATTTAGTATGATCATATCACTAAACTACTTTAATTATCTTCCGATTTTGTGATTTTTCCTATAAATTAGAACACAGAATATTACCATTTTTGAAAGGAAAATTATTGAAATATTTGAAAAAATTAATAAATTATCTTTCTATTTTGTTAATAAAATAGAATACGAAAAATTATTGAAATAACGGAGGAAACTAATAACAAAATGGAATGCACATGGTGCGAAAACTTGACTAAAATATATCATAAAAATAAATTAATATCATATCACAAAAAATAGATAACTATATCTTTTTGCTTTATAGTCTTATAGAGTTTAATTGAAACTCAATTACTAATTCAGCCCATGCTTTTCATTTGGATATGCTTAAGAAAAAAATCATAATTTTACTTTTGGGAGACTTGGTTTGCTTTTAAATGATAATCCATTTTTAGGAAACTAATATTAGTGTTCAACATATTATTTTCAAAACCTAGTTCTTTTTGCAGCTTAAACAATTTTTTTTTAAAGTTCCAGGCATAGTACACAAGATATCAGTACAAAAGTACCAGGCATAGGGCACAAGATATCAAAAATTCATATGTCATTCAAGTAATCGTTGTCACTTAAATTATTATCTGAATCAACTACTAGAACTTATTGATGGTTTTTTAGGCTAACTACCACCTAGTTAACATTAACTTTCCATTTGAACTAGAAGAACACTAATGTGATGGGTGCAAATTAGGAAATACGTTTCAAAGGCAATAATTTAGCTTGACTTGTTGGCAACAACTTCCAATTTGGATAGCTCATTACTCGGCTTGTTTGCATCTGATCAATTGAAATGTAATTTTCTGTCCAAAAATGCAAAGAAAGTAATGCCAACATAGTGCAAACTAGGCTTTTTTGCATCTTTTGTATTTGCTTGTTCGATCATTGATGCTATCATTTAAAAGTCTGCATTCAATGATTCAAATATGTCACATTCCATGTCAAAAAAGGTGTCTAACGTGCAGGTTCTCATCATCCCAAAAAAAAAAAAAAAAAAATACAAGATCTTTGTAAGTAAAGAGCAAAATATTCTCTGTCAAGCACAAAATGCATCCAAAAATGAAAAATAAAATAACGATTCAATTTTACATATCGAAGATCCAAAATTACCCACATCAGTCAAGTTAAAGATGTGTAAATTTGTAAAGTTACTTACTATAGCTTTGTATTTTATTATTTTAATTTTTTTTTCTCTCACTTCATGCTCTCATCATATTCCTAAAAAATAAATAAATAAATGATTATTTAAATAAAATAGAATGTAAAATAGATAATCTGATATGGACGTTTTTGAAAAATGGTTATGTAAAATAGAAGAAAAAATAAGTTCTTATGTTAAAATAAACAGAAATTTTTTTACAAGTTGATGCAATGCACCATATTTTTTACTTCACCTAGCAGTGTAGGATAAATATAGCAGATTTTTACACATTCAGAAGCACCAGTTTAGTGAAAAAGACGCTACAATTGAACTTGCATTATTGTATGTCAAAATATCCATGAATGTGGTCTTTGTTTTTGTTCAATCTGTAACAAGGAAGCCAATATCACAACAATTCTTCAGAGTTTTGAACTGATTTTCTTCTTCCCAACTCTGAAATTGAAAGAATAAATTTTGATTTTTACACCATGGCTTGACGGCCAAATTAACGTCAACTTTCCCATTCCAATATTTGAAGTACACTGCACAAAACACAATCAAGAAAATCGAAAGAACTTCCAATTCAAGTTCTGGACAACCTATGCACATACACTAGAGTCTAGAAGAATCAATTGGGGATTCGTCCACACTGTCTTCATTGTCATCCGAGTCATCTAGATGGTCAAAGAAAGCATCAAGATACCAGGGACAATTTCCATTCAATGCACCCCTGTGGGCATTGATTCGCCATTTTTGGTCAGCTATCATATCAGCATCAAGTCCCCATTCATGCATTTCCTCCTCTGTGTGATGGATTGCTAAGCTGTATTCTCCACCATCTCCTAATTCCATCACTCGGAATTCACAGTTCCCAAGATTGTTTAGGCGCTCAAATTGCTCAACAGTCCACTTGAACCACTTCATGAGGAAGACCTGTGAGGTTAGCCCATGTGAGACGATTATAAGAGTCAAGTCATGGGAAGGGTCATGGTGAAGCCTGTTCATGTCTATGTCCCTCCACAGTGATTCAAGAAAACCTGTAAGATTCAAATTCCCACTTCAATTCCGCATTTCAATGACACAAAATTTGAAAATAATTCCTCCTTTCAAGAATATACTTCCAACTAACTGACAGGGCTCAACAACCACCCCCACCCCCACCCCCCTATATACTATCTAAGTCTGTTTGGATACCGCTTATTGCTGAAAACTGAAAACTGAAAACACTATAGCAAAATAATTTTTAAATGTGTGAATAGTGCCATGAGACCCATTTGTAAAGTTAGGTTGCATTTGGTTCGATGTAAATCAAATTCCGAGTGTAAAATGAATGTAGGGGAAAATGAATTCCCGTAAGGAAATTAAAATCCGGACATTTGGGTTTGCAATGGAAAATAGTCTAGAAAACGATTTTTAGTGTTTGGTAACATTCTGAAAATGCTATTTTCCTACAAATTTTTCACATTTTCTCAGCTTCCAAACAAATTTTATATCAGAAAATCCACCACCACCCACATACTAGCACCCACAGAAAATCCACCACTATCCACACAAAACCCACCACCACACAACACAAAAACTACCAAATCACCACCACCCACACCACCACAACAACAACAACAAAATCAGAGATCAAAGAAAGAAAGCAGATCAGACACAGAGGAGGACGAGGCGATCTAGAGGGCGGCGGCGACAATCAGACCCGGTTCAAAAATCAAAACAAAAATCAAAGGCGCGATCTCACCGGCGCGATCTTGACAGGACGATCTCGGCGGCGATGATTTGACCCAGAGGAGGACGGCGCGATCTCGACGGGACGATCTCGGCGGCGCGATCTCGCCAGCATGTTTGGGGTTAGGGCGCAATCTAGCTCACTCTCTCTACTCTCTCTTCTTACTCTTTCTCTCTCTCTCTTTGGGTGTCTGTGAGTCCGGAAATGATTTGAAGGTAAAACAGAAACGTAAATCATTTTCCGGGTCAAAGGTCTTATTTTACAGTCAAAGTTATTCATTTTCCGGAAAACTTTATTTTACATGTGCACCCAAACATGTTGCTGGGTGTAAAATGAATTTCGGAAATCATTTACACCCAAAACAAATGCAGCCTTAGATTTGCATTTTTCCGTATTTGCGGGTCCCGTGAACAGTATACGAGACCCACAAAAAAAAAACGCAGACGCATTGGAAACGCGCTATCCAAACTCACACCCAATACAATTTACTGCATAGGACATGAATGGCATTTCCATTTTACTGGAATAATAATTCAAAACAAGAAAATCCCTCAAAGAACATTCCCTAAAGGATTTCAAGTTAGGTAGTTTTTTTTTTTTTTTTTTTTGAGAAAAAGTTCGGGTTTTGTGGCTGCTACTTTGCTCACTTGGGAAGCATCAAATTCAGGCCAGTTAAAGCTACGTCTAATTGCCTAGTACCAATAGCACATGTGCACAAGCAAACAGTAATTCCAACATAAGAAATTGAATACTGCACTTGCAAAGTTGCAATGTAATTTCATATAACTATTATAGTTCGGAGAACCTAATTAACCAGCCAAACTCTGATTCAAAGTTTGAGGGAAAGTCTCTGGCAGTCTATAAAGAAGTTCTTAATTGTGTGCTTCTGTAGCTAGAACTTATTCAAATAAAAATTTAGATTGGATAATTTGGTAAAGGTTTAATATTTAACCGTATGCCGGCCAATCTTTTTTGTTTTATTAACATTTTATAGTACTTCTTGTCCTCCATTTTGGACTCATAGATCAGTACTCCATTGTATTAGAAGTTGTGATGGGCATACTCTGTAGTTTGATCCTTGGCATTTTCAAATATAAAGCGCACACACATTACAGAAATGAATGAAAACAAGGATAACAATAAGAACAAGCGTCAAGCAGGTTTGGGCGGAAACTTCAAATGGTTTTTTCACTGTTAGAAGTGCTTATAAGGTGGCTTTGGATTTTGAGACTAACAGGGAGATGGGCTCTAGTTCTGACGGGAGTAGTATGCGTCTGTTTGGGAAGAGATTGTGGAAAATCCAAATCCCTCATAAGATTAGGCACGTTGCCAACAAAAGATAATCTTGTACGTAGACTTGTATTGGTAGGTAGATAGCACTTTGTGAGGAATGTGGAGGTACATCTGAATCTTTGTTCCATCTATTTTGGGATTGCTCTAAGGCTCGGGGAATATGCGGTTCTTCAACTCTCTTCTCTCTTTTGTCAGCGGTTCCTTTTCAGAACTTTTTTGATTTCTTAAGGTATATCCTAATGGATGCTCAGTGGGAGATGGAAGACACGGGTTTAGCTGTTACCATTGCCTGGGCGTTATGGACTAATAGAAATGGGGTTCGCCATGGGAAACCGAGGAAGGCTAGCCCGTCGTTGATTCAATGGTGTAAGCATTATAAGGCTTCATTGGTGCCCTCCAATGGAACCTCTATATAAGATCACTGTGGATGGTGCGGTTAGGTTTATTGCTGGGTTGAGCAAAGAAGATTCATGCAGCTTTAGCTGAATGCCATGACTCATGGCCCATGAGTTACGTAATGTTAGTTTTTCTTATGTTCGCCGACAAGGAAATAAGCGTGCATGTTTAGCAAAACATGCGTCTTTTACCTAAATAAAGCGTACACACAAAACAAAAGAGAAAGAAAGAAAACAGAAGACGTACTAGAAACGCGGTCGAAGACGTCAGCAGCGGACTCGCCTTCAGGGAAACGATAGAAGAAACGACCGAACCTCTCGCGCGTTCGTTTGATCGCTCTCATCCTCTCTTCCACCTGGAAGTTCCCGAAGTCTTGCTCTCGGATCCGACACTCTTCTCGGACCCCTATGACCCGTTTCTTCGTGAAGCTCCGACCCAGTTCTCTCAGCGTCGATTGGGCGCGGGCGTATGGGGACACGTAGAAGTGCACGCGCCACGAGTCCGTGGAGGAAGCTGTGGAGATGAGGTGGCGGAGTCGGGCCCCGGCGTCTTGGGCCTGGGCCAGGCCCACGTCGGTGAGCGGGATTTGGTGGTCCGGGATGGTGCTGTAGGCTGAATAGTCCAAATTGCCCCTCGACTCGCCGTGTCGCATTATGATTATGCGCTTTGGGAGCACTGACAATGTTGAATGGTTTGGTTTTGGATGCATTTTTTTTTTTTTGGGAAGTGCATCCAAAATCCAAGTGTGGGAAATTTGTGATAATTGGGTTTTGGAGGATTTTTGTTTCTTAGAAGTGTGATTCTATCAATTTATATATAGGATTTCTAATTTGGGGGCGTACGTGTATTTAAATAATAGTTTTCAGTTTTTTTAAAAATACGTGTAAGTGAAAAAGTGTATGAAAATACATATATTTAAAAACTGAAAACATGTGTTTGAACTCGCGTACCAAACGGGGCCTTAGCTTTTAGGGCTTGTTTGGTTAAAAAAAATGGTCACTCATCACTCAATTTTCGTCACTCATCACTTAAAATATCCCAATTTCCTAATTCTACCCGTTTGGTACATATTTTCAACTTTTCATCACTCAAATTTTTTTACTTTTTGTGGGACCCATACCTGAGCAATGGTTAGAGACTGCTGTTAGCCTACCCACCAAACCCTCATCTCCCACCATTTTCTTCACTGCACATTTCATTTTGCCACCATCACAGTCACAGTTTAACACAAAAACTTCATTCACAGTTTAACCAAAGAAGTACAAACAACAAAAACTCTCAACAATTTAACACCACTTAAAGCAGCTCATCACCCCAAATTCAAAACTCCATTCATACTTATTTATGATACACCACGAAATAAAATTTAAAAAAAAAAAAAAAACGAGCTTCCAGATAAAAAACAAGCTTCCAATGGAGCTGTTCTCGGCGCCGACAACAGAGCTTCCAGATCAAAGAACAAGCTTCCAGATCAAATCGTTTCCAGCGGAGATTCGTCGTTGCTGTGGATGCCGATTTCGACGCTTTGGCCAGATTGAAGAACGAGTACGATAGCAGCGATGAGGAGAACGAGCGCATGGTGGAGCTTTTAAGCGTGTGATCGCAGATCGACGCCGATGATCTCTCGGCTTGGGTCAACGTGGGTCGGCGTGTGAGTGACCGGTGGGAGAAGAACAAAAAGAACAAAAAAGAAAGAATAGAAAGAACATTGAATCGGAAGAAAGCAAAAAGAACGCTGTGCGTGTGAGTGGTCGGTAAGTATGAGCTTTTTGCTCTGAAGAAGAACAAAAAGAAGAATAGATAAAGAAGAAGAGAGAAAGAAAGAAAAATGGAGAAGAAAAAAAAAATAGTGACTGGTGGGATGTGACAATGCACTGGCTTTTGGGGCCCACAATCTTCACTTATTTACGGACATGCCATTGAGTAATGGTTTATGAGTTTTGAAAATAGGTTTCAGCTGTTTTCATTTTCCATGACTGTCATCCATTTTTTGAATCATTGAGTAATGAAAACCATGATCCAAAACTCATCCAAACAAACCATCATCTGTGGGACCCACACGATTTGGATGATGGAAACAGAAAATTGAGTGATATCACTCAAAACTCATCTCATCCAAAACAAGCTCTTAATCTTCAACACTATCCTATCAAAAAAAATGTTCAACGCTATAACAGCCTTTTAATTGAGTAATTCCAGTTCTTATCCAAAAAATAATAATAATAATAATTTTATGGTACATTTGGTACACTGAATGAGAATTACGATAGGAATTGTAATCTTTATTACTAGTAATAAAGTGTGTTGTAATGTAATAACTAAACCTATTCATTAGTTTGGTTGTGAGTTATAACATTATAATGAAACTTAACATTTATTTTAGGAAATATCTTACTCATACAATTATATCTCCTTAAAAATTGTTATTTTTAAATTTAAGAAAAATATGTGTTATTTTTTATATTTTTTTATATTTTTATAATTGTTAGATGTATATGGAAAGTTTGTTTATTTGGAAATATATTAAGTTTTGAAATTATTGCACTTACTAAGGAATATCTAATACAACCTTTTAAAGATAAATAATTATTCCTCATTTTGAAGAATAGCTATTCATAAGGAATGACTATTTTTTGTAATAAAAACATAACCAAACTAAAGAATAACTAAACTGTAGGAATAATTATTACATTACAGCGCCTATTACAGTCTACCAAACATGCCCTCAGTAATGCAGTAAATTGTTACAACTTTTTTCACAACTATCATACGTGATATATTGTAATTGATTGCCGATCACTTTCATATAAACCCATCATATTTTCTTCATCATTTGTTGTTTGCATTATAGACAATTTTGATCAAACTTGTGATTTAAAATGTGATCTTAGAATTTTTTTTTTTTTAAAAAAAAAAAAAACCTTGAGGATGAAGCAAGTTGTGTTAATTACTTTGTGAAAGTTGTGGGGTCAGATATATGGATATATCTCTGTAACTTCACTACTCTCAGGTGGTTATTGTAGTATGAAAATTTGTGGTCATCAAAGGTCTGTCTACTGTATAAACTACCTAGTCAGACATGTAACCACCTAGTCAACAAATTTGCACATTATCAATAATCACAATATGCTCTATCGACACTTGTGACAAAGATTAAGAAATTTATTATGTGGTTAAACTTATTGTATTTCTAATAGTGTAAATCAAGAGTAATATGTGGAGAAGAGTGTGTCAATAGCATGCTCGTACAAAGGTTATGTGAAAAATTATATTAGCCCAATCACAATCGTCACCCATGTTATAAATAATGTGAAAAATCTAACCTAACTTGTTCTTTTTTTATTAGGGGAATTGTTGTTACAAAAAAATAAAAAATAAAAATTCAACTTCCTCATTTTATTCAAAATTGATCTTGATAGTTTTTTTTTTTTTTTTTTTTTAACTATAGATATATAATATTGCAAGAATCTTTAATTTTAAGTGTTTTGTGGCTAAAGCAAATTCAGAATATTTTAAAGGAAAGTTAAGGATTACTTCTAAGTAACATTGAGAGAAATTAGTACGTTGATAACAAGTTTTGAAGTGTTTTTTTTTTTTTTTTTTGGGTTTAGAGAGAGGGGGTGAGAGACATCTATCCTAAAAATATTGAGAAATGCTACGTTCACAACATTTTTATAACATTTTCACAACAAATCACATGTGATTAGTTGTTATTAGTTCAAATTTAAACTTACCACTAAGATTACTTTTTTGCCCTAACAATAACAACCTGTCACCTATGATTTGTCGTGAAAATGTTGTGAATATAGCATTTCTCAAAAATTTTACTTCTCTTTTTTTGTGAGTTTTTTTAAAATGTGAAATATTACTTCTATTTTGGTTTATAAATAAGGGTCCGTTTGGATACAGCTGAAAACTGAAAACTAAAAACATTGTAGCAAAATAATTTTTAAATGTATAAATAGTACCGTGGGACCTATTTTTAATGAAAAAGTTACTGAAAAGTGAGGTTTGTGGGTCCCGTGAACAGTACATAGGATCCACTTGTGTGGTTGAAAAGTCAAATTGTGCAGCTAAAAAAAAAAAAAAAGCTGAAAATGCAAACGCCCAACGTGGACGCGCAAACCAAACGCACACTAAGTGTCATTTAAATCTTTCATGTTAGCTATCTTTCTCTTTATTTATCTTTTCTTTTCTATTCAATGATTTTTTTTTGGGGTAGAAATTCTATTGAATGTTTTACTATTGTGTTAAGATGGGGGCTGTTTGTAGATTTCTTAGCCTAGTATTAAAAAAAAAAAAAAAAAAAAGGTGATATAAGGGTGGCCCATGTTCAATTCTTCTAAAGATTGTTTTATATAAGACCTGAAATGACCAAAAAAAAAAGTATGACATTTTTCTTAAATAAACAAAAAGTTTCTCCAAGCGAATGCTTCTTTTTTTTTTTTTTTTGTGCTGAAAAGCGAATGCTTCTTTTATGGCTACGATGATATGATATGATATGAGCACTCTGGCCTTATCCATTGCCCCAAATTTAACTAGTAAATAGTAATAGTATTGTTGGCTTGAATGGTAACACTTTTTTGGCAGGAGACTAGACTAATATGTTTTCTTTCTCTAGTTTCTTTTATATGTCATGTTAACGGGTGTCTTTAGAGTAATTATTAATAAATTATATTAAGAAAGTTTTGATACAATTTTTATGAGAAATATAAAATGCTGTCAACACAATTAATTACTTTATTATTTTTCTATAAAAATATTTTAAAAAGAGATTAAATTCTATAAGGATGGGGTGTAAAACATGGGTTTTACACCATCCAATAAGTGATTGTCACATCAGCATTTTATTTAAAATTCAATACATCCTACCACACCTAATAACATCTCGATAGATTCCCAATTTGGTTGGATTTATATATGGGTATTATAATTGATTGAGTGTGATTGTGTTTATTCTTGAATATGTGATAAGATGATGTGGCATGTTGGGATTGATGGGGTAAAACATGGGTTTTACACTACGTCTTTATAGAATTTAATCTCTTTTAAAAATAGTTTCTAAACTAATATCCTTAACGCATTCGTTAACATTTCATTTTTTTTTTTTAAGCATCATATTCAAAGCAACGTGAACGCATATGTACGTGTGAAAGAGTTTCCAACATCTCAAGCAGGAAAACCCATAAAATAAAATAAAATAAACCTTCAAAATTCTAAGAAAAGTTGAAAGATTCCATGCCCATTGAGAAAAGAAATCTTCCTTGCTTTTGTCAAACTAATTTTAATTGTACGTACCTTTTTTTTTTTTTTTTTTTTTAAGAATTGTTCGTACCTTTGACGTAACACTTCTCTTTTATGTAAGGATGGGTCCTAAGAAAAACTTTGGAAAAATATTTTGTACACCTGATGTATTATACTTTTCTCTCACAAATAAGAATGTAACAGCAAAATATTAAGAAGAATTTTACAAAATTTAGGTTTTTTTTTTTTTTTTTGCTCTCTTCAACAAGGTCCATTTTTTCTGGTTAAAGATGTTGAACTAACTTGCTGAGGTCAAAGCTTTCCATATTTCTTGGCTAGTAGATATAATTAGACACGAATGTCTAATTTTATTAGAGCCTTCTGGCATGAGATGTCATCATGATAATATTTTTTAGTTTAATTTATCTTAGATCTTTGATTTCATAATCAATGATTTAATTACTCACTTAAATTTTAATTTCTTTGCTTAACATATAAACTTCAATTAAGTCAATGCCATAAACGATAAAGACATAGTAATAAAACATTTGAGAAATCTATATACCCCAGAGGGTACAACTGAACTAGATTCCATATTCAATTGAGACAGAATGTGCTTGTGTTGGAGGAAGGTGGAAGAATGTGAAGTCAATAGATGATGGTATAGTTAAACAGCTTTTAATTTTGAGTAAAACTTTTTCTTATTTAGTAATTGAATGGAAAGAGGGATCTGAATTCTAAATGTCTAATTTAGAAATACTAGAAGATCTCAACTAATTAAGTTACAAGACTTTTGACAATATAATACTATTTTTGCTATATTATTCAATATAACTATGTAATTGAATTTAATTAGTAAACCAAATTTATAATATCTAAAGAATTGTATCTAAATTTTGCCATTTAATTTTTATTTAAAAGCTAATAACCATATAACTCAATTTTGCCCTTTTAATTTTTATTTGAAAGCCAATAACCTTATAACTTAATTGCATATCCTATTCAATTGAGACATTCAAGATTCATATCTCTCTTCCCTACTAAAAAATATTTTTTTTTAGAAGAAAAAAAATTATTACTTAAAGGTGGGGGACTTTTATGGTCTTTAAGTTAAGTTACTATTTATGTGTATCCAAAAGCTAGTTTTGGATTTTTTTTTTTTTAATTGAATTTGTTTCTTACATGTTCAATACAAATATAATAAAACTTAATTAATTATGATATATGTTCACACAATATCTATACCATGGGCCATGGCATACACACTATGTGGGATCTTTGATTCAATTCAACCAAGAAGGATTTTCTTTTTCTTTATTTTATTTTTGCATATAAGTTGAAAATTCAAATGCACAAACAAAATCAAAAGAATAAGTCAAGAGTCTTGTCGCTCAATTGGTTAATATCTCCTAGTGTTTCCAACAGAGTAATCCAAAGTTTAAATCGCCCTTCCCTTTGTAACTATAGAATTGGGACAAAATCAAACCATTTACAACCCTATTAGGAAAAGTCCAATGCCTAATAACAAATTCATTAAACTAGTCACAAAAGGCCCATCTTGCTAGCCCCTTTTTTTATGGGATACAAAAACAATTTTTTATCTCGTAATTACTCAATTTATGTGCAATCTCGCCCCCTTCAACTCTTCTTAAAATAATGGATAAAAATAAATAAATAAATAAATCCCCATCTGCACAGTACACAACGCGTTAAAATAAAACTATTAAAGGAAATAATAAAACAAAAAAAAATCTAATCTCTCTCCTTCACTATCAATGATGGCAAAGAATGTTAGAACTTGGAAGTACCTTTAAACTCATCTTTCTAAATCTTTGTAAAAAAGTTTTGTTTTGTCTTTATTTATGTAGAAGTCAAGTAGCACCTGCTCTTCTTCTTTTATGGATGTGTCATGTATATAAAGCTTACACGAACTATTATTGCTTCTTTCTTTCCTTTTTGTGATTTTTATTATAAAAAAAAAAAAAAAAAATTGTCTGGTTATACGAATAAAGCAAAACTTAGGTACAGTACTTAAGTACTATTCCCTAAATTCTCTTTTTAAAGTGTTGTGTGGACTCATGGTGTAATGCCCCAAAATCATAAGTAATAAATGTCTATTCAATCTAAATAATTTATAAAAAATATTAAATAAATACAACCAACAACCTAAAATCTCATCACAATTGTCAGAACTATAATTCCACCAAAGATAAAATATCCTCAAATTAATTCTTCAAGTCAATATTCAACACCATAAAAATAATAATGAAATCCTCAGTTTCACAATATAATTTGTAATTGTTGTCTTCCAAGAACCTCTACTCCAATGATCCTTCTAATATATCTGTAAGGGCCAAGGGGGAATAAAAGGGGGGTGAGATAACTCAATAAGTGGAATTCACTAACATTGGGGTGTGGGAACAAACCTTTTAAATGAATATTCCATATAACAAAGTTATAACTTACAAAACTATCTGTATTTTAACATCAAATGTTTCATATAAAAATATCATTGTATTGTGAGCCATTATGATTTACCACACCATTATACAAACAATTTCCTAAACTTTTCTCGTGGTCAACGTTTACGCCCCGTTAACAGGGTTGTGCTGTCCTCTTTTAGGACTAGAACTCCCTTTTAGGACTAGAACTCCCTTTTCATCCCTTTTCTTAAGTGTAGTTCATTTGGAACCTAAAGGTGCACTCCCTTGCTAAGGAGTTCCCTTTTTGGATCCTTAATAGTATACTTCTTTGTTAAGGAGCTACTAAATGTGCACTCTCCTTTTTTGGGACCGTCTCTTGCTAAGGACTAGTTACAGTATGATTGTCCCTTACTAAAGACTAAATACAACACTGAGTTTTTAATCACGACTTGCCATAGGATTCAAAACAAATTTCAAGATGCTCATAATAAATAATCCAGTCATAATACTCAAAAATACAAAAATTTCTCCACACATACAAATTGAATAAGTTTAGGTTGTCCCACAAGTTTTTCATATAACAAATAGTCAACGTTTCCATACAATGTACACATCAAATATTTATAGGATATCAATATATTTATAGAATATCTACATATTTCTTTGATATAAGAATAGTTTGATAATCAAAACTATTTTGGGAAAACCCCCCAAAATTAGTAAACACCACTTACCTCTTATTTGCAAAAAAAATGAAATCAACCACCCTTGAGTTACAATAAATCAGTAGAATTAGAATCTAGCAACACCAAAAATAAGCCCATCAATATACGAATTTCCCATTTAAAAATCTGTTTTCACACTTAAAAGGTTTTATCTATCAGTATTAAAGCCTACAGAGATGTTAGATTCTTCGAGATACACTTTAGTTTTGTCAGATTTTTGGGCTTACAAATATTGCTGCATAATCAGATTTTTCCCATTAATTTAATCATAGATATTCATGAAACTCTAATATAGCTGAATGA
This sequence comes from Notholithocarpus densiflorus, assembly GCA_030021035.2. Classification (NCBI taxonomy): domain Eukaryota; kingdom Viridiplantae; phylum Streptophyta; class Magnoliopsida; order Fagales; family Fagaceae; genus Notholithocarpus; species Notholithocarpus densiflorus. The sequence goes on along the minus strand of JARYZH020000156.1, from coordinate 675,099 downwards.
TAGATATCTAATCAATCTAATATATAGTTGAAGCTTGAAGCTAATATTATATCTTAATTTATCAATCCCATAGCTAGCCCTTTATTCCCTTGTTGCCGCCAGACTTAATGATAAAGCTAGACAAGTTTTTGAATATTGGCAGGTGCGTGAATGACAGATTGTGAACTTAGATAGATGGTGCAATAATATAGTAAACCATAAGCAGCTTTTTCTCATTAGCATGGTGACAAAATTGATTTCCTACGTCCACGCCTAACCACCTGTGATCTGTGCGACACAAAGAATAATATACATAGACATTCTCTATGCTAGGTGTGTGAGATATCAATAGTCCTTAAGCTATATGGACATTTGCTAGGTATCACATAAATAAAAGAACCCAAGTAACGAGGAGGGCTGACCTAATTCTCCCACACACAGCCGCAGAGAAGACTAAAAACAAGAAGATTGCTTGGTGCCGCTAAAAGAAGGGAGATCTCCTATTTATATATATATATATATATATATATATATATATATATATATATATATACGTATAACTCAGATAAAAGGTTAGGGTTTTCCTTTTTTTTTTTTTTTTTTTTTTTTTTTTTTTTTTTTAAAGCTTATCAAGGCCATATATTTACCTATGTCAACTCACTTAGGCCTCTTATACCACAATAATTATTTTATTTAAATATCTTAGGCTCAAATCAATTAAATCCATTTAATTGTGGGCCTCTTTTTTAATTTATACATAAGAATTAAATTAGTATCAAAATTATGGGGTGTTACACATGGGATGAAAGTGTATTTTTTAATTAAATAGCGACATGGCTAAATCTTAAGAAATGAATATAAGAAACATCACCTAAAATACTGTACTTAAGTTTTGTCTATATGAATAATAGTGACCTAGGCTCCTAGCCCAATTTTTTTAAAGACCGCATATGATACAAGAAATTAGTTGCAAACTCCAAGCATCAAGCAAAATTTAAGATTTTTTTTTTTTATGAAGTTCTTTGAGGCTTTAGGGCTTGATTACAACAAAACTTCTATACTTCTTGATGCTGCTTGTGGTGTGGATATCTTCCTTGATGTCTTGGTGTGTGTCTTGGTGTAGAAACAAATACTTTAGGAAGGCTTCCATTTATAGGAGTTTGGGGGTGACTGAGTGACATGTGGCAAAATCTGATTAGTGACACATGTGACAATCTGAATGGAGCTTTAAGACTTTTTTCTCCAAGACACGGGGCATCATTTGATTGGCCAAAATGTCTTAATTTTTAAGATGACACGTGTCAACATTCGATTGAATTACTTATGTCATTGCTAACACATGTCAATCTGTGATGGGCTCTTGCTTGCTTTTTAAGTTTTTGTTTTAGTGACATTTGACAAATTTTTGTTGGTCTTTGAATAGTGACAATAGAACCCAGTAGTAGCACGTGGCACTTTGAAATTTGCTGTACTTTTTGGACTTGGAAATATGATGTGTCAGCTAGGGGTGTGCAACCAACTCGCCAACCCACCAAAATTGACCTGACCCAACCCAACCCGGGTTGGGTTGGTTTTTAGGGCTTGTTGGGTTACAAAATTTTTTTTAATAGCAAGTCGGGTGGGGTTCGAGTCATAAAATTCCAAACCCGCCAAACCCGACCCGACTCGACCCACCCATATATTTAATATATATTTAAAATATATTATATAATTAATAATTTTTTTAAAATAACCCGATCTTCCTCCTATCCTATATAAAAGCCAATATTAATATATATTTGTGGGGACAAATAACCAAGGTTCACACATCTTGGGCCGTGGGCTTCATCGTGAACCCATCAGCCCGACCATTTTTATTAACCCAACTCCCTAGCTTTTTTTATTTTGAAAGGAACTCCTTAGTAACGATTCAATCAAAATGCATGTTCTTATGAACTTACAAAAGTCAATTTAAATAGGTGGTGGCAAACATAATATTATAATTTATAAAGATTAACGTTAATTACTCTTTTGTCCGATTTATCTCCATTTTTCTAACCATCTTCAGCTACTGTAAAGGCTCTCATTGGGATACCCGGTGTGCTCCAAATTAATTGACAACCTTAGGGTCCAATATCCTCTTCTTCCATCACAAGTGAAACAATTTAGCAACCGCTTCAGCAAATTTATAGCATCGTTATTCCTGCAGAAGAAGAAAAATGTTCCTTCAAACCTCTAATAGAACAGCTAAATGCTAATTTGTTTATAGGTATTTTGTAAAATCAATTGATTATTGAAGGGACGGTGCTACTTGGGCAATGCCCTGATCTAACGAATAGAAAAACCACACGACGTGGGCAAAATGTAATTTTTCATTTTTTTTTAACCAATCACTTATATTTAATAAAAATCACCACATGTTTTATCTTATTAAAAATTAGGAAAAACTTCTAAAACTGTTTCTTAGTTTGTCTTTGAGAATAGGAAAAACGAAGCCCTCATCATTCGAATCTAATTCTTAAGCCCACTCTCTACAAATACATATTGCAGTGGACTTATTGGGCCCTGTGTACCAATTCGTTACGCTACAATATTAGTTCATATATTAATGTATAACTGAGTTGGAATATTAGTTCATATATTAATGTATATTTTGTTTATCAACTTAGGTGGCAGGTATGATATATTTTTTTTCTAATCAATTTAATAATAATAGTAATAAAAAAAATTATCCAACCCATGGGTTCAACCAAACCCATGTGGGTTGGGTTGGGTTAGGTTGGACTTATGTGATGGGTTGGGTTGGGTTGAATTTTTTCTAACCCACCATGGTGGGTTAGGTCAATAAATCCCCTAACTCGACCCATGCACACCCCTAGTATCAGCTTGTGATAGGTCGAGAATTTTTCCTTTTTTACGTTTGACCTTATTCTTACTTCCTCGTGCTAATGAAATGTGATTGAGTACTTGCTAATTGGTAAGCACGTGCTTCTCAGACATTCTTCTTCAAGCTAAGCCCAAAAAAGATTAGAAATAAGCCACCAAAATTAATGAATAGAGATTAGAGATGGCTACTCAAATGTTAAATTCTAAATGGATGAATATTATCTCGGAGTGAGGACAATAGAGTTATTATTTCATAATTCAAAGTTTTTTTTTATTTTTTTTATTTTTTAAATGAAAGAAACAAAAGGACTAGCCGGTCATTGTGCACCACTTAAACCACTGCATTGCATTATGCTGTGGAATCACTTGGGCACTAGGGCTTGCCATTACTCGAACCCATAACTTCAAACTTGCAAATGTAATAAGTCACAAGGACTTCTTACTACTAGGCTAGCTCCTTAGGTGAGTCAATTTATACATTTTTCCACACATATACACAATATAACATACTAAATTATTTTATTAAAAGAAAAACATATGGGAATTTAATGATTAATAATTTATATAAACAAAAACGACCAAAGGTGTGCATGGATTGGGTTTTGTTGGCAATTAAAACTAAAACAACATCATTTGTAAAAGTTCATTATTTTTTAATATATAAAATACAATTATATTTGTTATTTATATGGCTCAGTGTGATGTGATTTTGATCGATTTTGAAATGCCAAACCTACATGCCACACCAACCACCGTTGATTTCCCCTTTTTCGTACCGATCACCTTGGTCAATCTTATTGATGACCACTTCCAGCTAAGATCGTAAATGATTTAAGCCAAGGATTAAAAGTTTGGATTATTTCTTTAATTTTATTTCAAACATAAGTCAAACTCGAGTTTATGCTCATCAACAAACTATATTACATGTTTAAACTTGGTTTATTTCCTTGTTAAACAAGCTCAACCTTTTTTGCTGGGTATGTTTCCCGAATAAAAGGCAATTGAATTGTCACCAACGTATTTAAAAATTATTACCAGAGTTGTACCGTTGGCTTGAAAGGGTCCCACCAAATCAATGTAATAATGTAGAATTGTTTAAAGCATATACTTAACTATTGTTAAATACGTGGGTTCCAGTTAGTTCAACTGGTAAAGTCTCTGATTATTAAACCATAGGTTGAAACTCTCCAAAAAAAAAAAAACAAAAAAACAAAAAAACTATTGTTAAACACATTTTGTTATACACCGCCATACACAGGACAACCAATTTAAGTTATAATTGTAAAATCACAATTTTTATTTGATAAAAACACAATTTCAATGGTGTGTTCTGTACAGTATATAACCATCACCCTTATACTTAGGCATGACAACAAGGTGAAGCGAGATCGGATAAGGGTGTCTCATCTTCTTTCCAGCTCAAATTCAACCCCAAAAAGCTCCAATCTGATTCCCACTTAAATCAACCATATGCTCCTTCTAACTTTTTTCACAAGGCAAGCCCCAATTTAATTCTAATTTCTGGGTTATGTTCCCAAATTGGTGTAAAAGAAAAGGATTTTATTGGTTCTTGATATGGATATTGTTTGTTAATTGTAACTCAACGAACCCATTTGCCATTTTATGTGTTAGTGCCTTTTATTAACAAACCAGGAAGAACTTCAAGCAAAATAATGAAGAAACCAGTAAAATTGAGGTTAATATGGAAAAGGTCATTATCATAAGCTGTTTGGGCCTAATTTGGTTCTTCCTCAAATGGGTTTTGTTTATTTCGATCATAGACTCAATGAAAAGTGATGAATTTGTAGTATTATCACAGATGGAGATGATGCAATTCAAATGATTCTGAAATCTTATTGTTGAAAGAGGTTGTAAGGTTCCTCAGTGAATTCGTACTGCCTATGCTGCCGTTGACAGGTATTCAATGTTTTTAGTCTTACAAGAATTATTTTTTGTGATTTACAATATGCTGTTTTGTAATTTTTTAGGAAGTTCAATGTGGATTGCTTTAGGAATTACTCAGCTAAATATACTTTCAATCTAGGAAGGAAGTGTCACATTAAGATTGTTTGAAGTGTATGAACTTGGAAGTTTTTTAAATTAATAATGCTAGTATATGTGAAAGCATATATGTGTTTCAATGAAATGTTATACTTGAGTAGGTAAATGGGTCGAATTAGAAGCTTGTTTGGGTTTCTCAGTCAATGCTGCATTCCATTTAGTTGAGCTCAATAGAAAAGAAAACAAAGGGAGCATTGGGTTTCATGCCTCTAGAGCCGTATTCATAAAAGGATATACGGAGAGAGCTTTGAGGTAGATCGGTTAAGCATCTGAGGTGGTGAAGCATCTATGATTTAATTTGCATCAATCCTAGGATCACTTGAGTTCAATGAAGTAGAATATCTCTCATTAGGTCTGGGTGATGGGTCACACTTGACTAGAATTGAGTATTGATTTCCTTTTTACAATATAAGTATGACTTGGCTGTTGAATTTGGACTATTTTCTTGCTTTGCATTGAAGGTTCTCATCTCATGGTTTTATGCTGCTTATTGTTGCCCTCTGTACAGCTAGTCACACGAATCAGTCACCCATCTTAGGTCTCTTTTCCATTTCTCATTTGTAGCGGCATTGGACTTGTTGATTGGTCTTTAACAAGCAATTTTCTAGGTCTCTTCCGGTAAGCATTATAGTTTGCATAAAATGTCTTCTACTAGTCATTCTACTTAGCAGAAAATGCCAATCTTTTTACTGGTTTAAAATTTTTCATACTGGAATGAAGGTGGTGGAGGCATCTTTTGTTGTATGCAGGCTTGAACATCATCCTTCTTTATGTATATCAACTTCCCATTGAGTTTTCTGAGATCTTTCTTTGGGTTGCTGAATTCATTGGGCTCTTCAAAATATCTGCAAAATCAGAGTGGTCGGAAGTTTGTTCTGGTCTTTCCCTCCTACTTTTCTATGTCATGGTGAGCATAGTTTTATTAGTACATCTATAAACTAGGTTATGTTTTGTTTGGGGCCATTGTCTGGTATGATGGTATAGTCTTGGTTGTCAAGTGGGGATACATCATACATGAGTTTAGAGTGGCCACTTCTTGCAAAAGTTCCAAAGCTAATAACCTTTCTAGGTTTCGGCTGGACCATCACTAGGTAATGGCCTTATTAAATGAAACAATTATGTTCTCATGTTGCAGTTTGTTCCTTATTAGGGTTCTATGCAAATGTGTCAAATTTGTTCTGAATTCCCTAACTAAAAATGACTACTTTTTCTAGGTTATAACTAGCATATATTTATCTTGAGAAAAATTAGAATACCATGTTCAATTTTGTGGTCTTATTAAAGTTTTCTTTAATCTAAATCTTGTGATCATAATCTTGTGAGTCTATCAGTTGGCCCTCAAATTTTTTTTTCTTATTTTTGATCTTTTATGAAGGCTTTTATTTTCCAGTAGTAAGAAGTAAGAACTTGGATATTTTAAATCAAAATTCTCCCAAAAGCTTAAGCTCATGAGAAATTGTAAATTTAATCATTTAAACACATAATTCTAACACCCCTCCTCACTCTTTCTAGCTTGACTTGTTGGCAACAACCTTCCAACTTGGATAGCTCATTACTTGGCTTGTTTGCATCTAACCAATTGAAGTGTAATTTTCTGTCCAAAAATGTAAAGAAAGTAATGCCAACATAGTGCAAAGTACTGCAAACTAGGCCTGTTTGCATCTTTTGTATTTGCTTGTTTGATCATTGATACTATCATTTAAAAGTCTGCATTCAATAATTCAAATACTTCACATGATCACATTCCATGTCAAAAAAGGTGTCTAACTTGCAAGTTCTCACCATCTCAAAAATATATATAAAATCTTTGTAAGTAATAGCAAAGTCAAGTACAAAATGCATCAAATAATGAAAAATAGAAAAAGGGCTCAATTTTACACATCCAAGATCCAAAATTACTTATATCAGTCAAGTTAAAGATATGTGATATGTAAATTTGCAAAGTTACTATAATAACCATATAAAAAAGGCATTGTTATTGTAGCTTTGTATTTCATTATTTTAATTTTTTTTTTCTCTCACCTCATGCTCTCATTAGATTCAAAAAAACTAAATAAAAAATGATTATTTAAATAAAATAGAATGTAAAATAGATAATCTAATGTAGATGTTTTTGAAAAGTGGTTGTGTAATAAAGAAGAAAAAATAGGTTCTTATGTTAAAATAGACATAAATTTTTGTACAAGCTGATGCAATGCTCTATATTTTTTACATTACCTAGTAGTGTAGGATAAATTTATTAGACTTATACATATACAGAAGCACCAGTTTATTGAAAAAGACACTACAATTGAACTTGAATGGTTGTATGTCAAAATATCCATGGATATGGTCTTTGCTTTTGGTCAATCTGTAACAAGGAAGCCAATATCACAACAATTCTTTAGAGTTTTGAACTGATTTTCTTCTTCCCAACTCTCAAATTGATAGAATAAATTTTGATTTTTACACCATGGCTTGACAGCCAAATCAATGTCAATTTTCCGATTCCAATATTTGAAGTACACTATGCACAAAACACAATCAAGTAAATCAATAGAACTTCCAATTCAAGTTCTGGACAACCTATGCACATATACTAGAAGAATCACTTGGGGGTTCGTCGTCACTGTCTTCATTGTCATTTGAGTCATCTAGATGGTCAAAGAAAGCATTAAGATACCAGGGACAATTTCCATTCCATTCACCCCTGTGGGCATTGACTCGCCATTTTTGGTCAGCTATCATATCAGCATCAAGTCCCCATTCTCGCATTTCCTCCTCTGTGTGATGGATTGCTAAGCTGTATTCTCCACCATTTCCTAATTCTATCACTCGGAATTCACAGTTCCCAAGATTGTTTAGGCGCTCAAATTGCTCAACCGTCCACTTGAACCACTTCATGAGGAAGACCCGTGCGGTTAGCCCATGTGAGACGATTATAAAATTCAAGTCGTGGGAAGGGTCATGGTGAAGCCTTTTCATGTCTATGTCCCTCCACAGTGATTCAAGAAAACCTGTAAGATTCAAATTCCCTCTTCAATTCTGCATTTCAATGACACAAAATTTTGAAAATAATTCCTCCATTCAGGAATATACTTCCAACTAACCACCCAATACAAATTCTTGTATTGCAATTTACTGCATACGACATGAATGGCATTTCTATTTTACTGGAATAATAATCCAAAACATGAAAATTCCCCACAGAACATCCCACTAAAGGATTTCAAGTTAGGTTGGATTTTGTGGCTGCTACTTTGCTCACTTCGAAAGCATCGAATTCAGGCCAGCTAGAGCAATGTCTAATTGTCTAGTACCAATAGCACATGTGCACAAGCAAACAGTAATTCCAACATAAGAAATTGAATACTGCACTTGCAATGTAATTTCATATAATTATTATAGTTCAGAGACCCTAATTCTCCAATGGAACTAAAAGTGCTATACAGTATGCATAGTAAGTTAGTAACATTCTTTCCTTCAAAGTTTTCAAACGATGCATCATCGATTTTTCCTTCTTTTTTAATTTTTGGGAACTTATTCAATTATGCAGATTCTAGATATTTGGAAATGATAGCATATTGATACTTCTTAAATTTTTAAGAGGATAAATTTTATCTAAGAAACTAAGTATGCAATGGGAAATTGGAATATATTATTCTATTGTTAATTCTCAAAGCAAAGCCACGCAGAGGCATTGGGTGTTTATATTTTTAAGCAAAAGGCATTTGCACTACTCTGTTATAAGATCATTCAACTTTTTCATACAATTTTTTTTGCAACATTTTCTATTGCATATTTGAAAGCTACATCCTCCAAATAAGAAAATCACTGCAGTGCAAGCACATGTCAGGCATCCAGGCACACAACTTGTAACCGCTTAAGTGAACTATGGCTACATGCAAGTAATGTGAATTTTGCTGATGCGACTGAAAGTGGATGGCTTATACACTGTGTAACCTATGACCATATGCTAACAGAATGGGAAACATATTTTCTGCATGTGGAACCATAGGATGCAGAACAGCAACATGCATAAGAAACCATGACTCTGAAAATCAGTAATTTTTTTTTAATAACGTAGGGAATGAGTCTGCAAATCATATTTCAGCTTCTTTAAAGTAGAAAAATATTAAAATGTGATTATTGTTTGAATAACAACAATAATAAAAGATGGAGCACAAATGCTTGGTTGGTTTTTCCTCTACCTCTGGCCAGCACTCAGAAAAGACATTAACCAAAAAATTCATGCATGCTTGGTTCTGTGCAAGCTAACTTTCACCAAGAGCTGAGAGCAGCCGGCCAAACAAGGTTGACTCAATTTGTTTTCTAATCAGGCGATGGCTGTGGTAAACTCATCTTCCAAGTAAGAATTGCCTAATGCAGAAGTGCTTTAAACTGGTCCATTTATGGCATCCTTAGGTCCTATATTATTCACACTAACCAAAATTAACCAGTCAAACTCTGATCCAAAGTTTGAGGTCAAGTCTCTGGCAGTCTATAAAGAAGTTCGTAATTTTGTGTTTATGTAGCTAGAACTTATTCAAATAAAAATTTAGATTGGATAATTTGGTAAATGTTTAATATTTAACCGTATACTGGCATATCTTTTTTGTTTTATTAACATTTTATAGTACTTCTTGTCGACCATTTTGGACTCATAGATCAGTCCATTGGACTCATATATTTAAAACGCTTCTTCAATTTGCAACTGTGGAAGTTCCATTCATTTTAGCGCATACCATTTTAAGCACACCCCAAAAACAAACTAATTCTAATATAAAATAATAATAATAATAATAATACACACATATATATATATATAATTCCAAAGTCCTTATATCAATAGATGAAAGCAGATGTACTACCTCTTTCTTTCTTTTTTTTTCTTTTTTTTTTTTTTTTTTTGCTGGGTAATTGCGGGGGATAGAACCCCCGAGCTAACGGTTACATACGGAACCGGGTACCACTAGGCTAGAAGGCCCGGTGGTAAAGCAGATGTACTACTTAGCTGAAGGGAGGGAGTATCTAGTTAAAAAAAAAAAATCCTCTACTAGCCAAATTATTACAAGTTGTGATGGGCATACTTCTGAGTTTGATCCTTGGTATTTTCAAAAATAAAACACACACACTATAGAAATGAATGAAAACAAGGATAACAAAAAGAACAAGGGTTAATTAAAATCATGTACCTTAAACTATAAGGGCATTTGTAAGTGTATCTTAATTCGCAATCAACAACCTAGTTCATGTTAATTTGCAATGTCCTCCTTCATGCCTAAATTAGTCTCAAAATTAAAAATTCAGTGGACAACTATCCTCAATCTCCAAAGAGCATTTGCAATGTATAACCTTAAAATGAGAGTATCTAATTCTATACCTAACTTGAACTATATATATGATAGGATTTAAACCCATCAAGCCAAGATACCAATAATTTTCTTTTTGGTTAAACTTTAAAAAAAAAAAAATTTACCAATATAAAAAGAGCGGTGATAGTTACACATTCATACAAGATTTCAGTTAAAATTGTGAAGTCATATTTGAACAAACTGTATGTAAGGCAGTGTATAACAAGTTGTGTGTGCAATAATAATTAGCCTAAGTAAAGCAAACCCATAAGTTCCACATTTGCCTCCTACTCCTACTTACTACTTTAAGGAATTCATTATGTACTTTTTAAGTGTAATAAATAAATCTAGCCAACTTTCTTAAAGTTCAAAAAAAAAAAGAAAAACACAAAGTAAGCAAACCCATAAAAAATAGCAACGAAACAACACATAATTGGGTCATTTTAAGGTGGGCCTAGAAAACAAAACAAAACATAACATAACATCAAAACAAGCAATTGCAAAAAAGCGTAGAGAACACACAAAAAAACAAAGAAAACAGAAGACGTACTAGAAACGCGGTCGTAGACGTCAGCGGCGGACTCGCCTTCGGGGAAACGATAGAAGAAACGACCGAACCTCTCGCGCGTTCGTTTGATCGCTCTCATCCTCTCTTCCACCTGGAAGTTCCCGAAGTCTTGCTCTCGGATCCGACACTCTTCTCGGACCCCTATGATCCGTTTCTTCGGGAAGCTCCGACCCAGCTCCCGGAGCGTCGATCGGGTGCGGGCGTACGGGGACACGTAGAAGTACACGCGCCACGAGTTCGTGGAGGAGGTGGTGGAGATGAGGTGGCGGAGCCGGGCCCCGGCGTCTTGGGCCTGGGCCAGGCCCACGTCGGTGAGCGGGATTTGGTGGTCCGGGGTGGTGCTGTAGGCCGAATTGTCTAAATTGCCCTTCGACTCGCCGTGGCGCATTATGATTATGCGCTTTGGGAGTGCTGACAATTTTGAATGGTTTGGATTTTGATGCATTTTTTTTTAAACTGCTTTGTGTGGGAATAAACGAAAAATGTGGTATTTGGGTTTTGGTGGATTTTTGTTTTTTTGTTTCTGTTTCTTAAAAGTGTTTTTTCTCTAAATTTATATAGGCTTTCCTTTGTCTCTAATCTGGCTTTTATTGTTTTCACACTATAACAGGTTTTTCTTTTTCAAAATTTGTTGATGGAGCAAGTTGTGTTTATTACTGTGTGGAAGTTGTGGGGTCAGAAGATATAAGGATAGATCTGTCATGCGTGTCGTCATCAAAAATATCTCTCTGTCTACTGTATAAAGTGTTTTTTAAAATCGATTACACCTATACCGCTTTTTCTTCTCAGACAATTCACCCAGTTGACAAACTTCACACTTCTTTTTACAAAGGCTGATTAAAATTCAACGCCTGATATAAGAGGAAAGTATTGGTCCAGTTGCACTAAAACCGTGTTATATTGTGACGAGTCTAGTACAATTCAATGAATTCATACTCATGTTAAGCACTAAAATATAAAAGAAAAGGTTAGAGGGTGTTTGGTACATGTTTTTAAACAACAATTTTCAGTTTTTAAACAACATTATATGTATTTTCACACATGTTTTTAAACAATAATTTTCAGTTTTTAAGTGCATATATCAAACACCCCCTTAGAGTTTCAAACTATTTTACAATATTTTTTATAAATTACTAATATAGTGAGTATTTATTAGTTAGTGAAAAAAATGATATTAACAATGAGCTCAAATGAAAACTAGTAAAAATTAGCTACATTAAAAATTTGTAAAAATATTATAAAATAATTTATGAATGTAACATTACTCAAATATAAGTACATGTTTGTTTATGACAATTTATTTATTTATAGGTTTTTTTAATGAATAAAAGACTTTATTGACAAAAGAGAGAGAACTACACAAAAAAGCCAGTCACCTTAACAATCACATCTACAACACTAGAGGGTAATGCCCAAGACCAAAACTATCGAAATAAAATTAGCTACAAGACCATTTGGCTAGTTCATGGGCCGCTAAATTCGTCCCACAATGCACCCAGCTAAAGAATATTAAACCAAGATCAACAAATAGAGAATTTATAGCCAATATAAAGCTAAGCAATCTCCATAAAACTTGATCAACAATAGCTCTTACAGAATCTATGCATATCTTAGAGTCACTTCGATTACGAAGTGGGAGGCGTTCAAAATGGAAGTTTCTATTATAAGTTTCTATTGGAAGTTTCTATTGGATGTAGATTTCTTAGCAACTAGCATTAAAAAAAAGGTGAGATAAAGGGTGGCCCATGTTAAATTTCTTCTAAGATTTTTTTTATATGAGACCTAAAATGACAAAAGCATGACATATTTCGTAAATGAACAAAAAGTTTGTTCAAGTGAATGTACTGTACCTTTGATGGCTATGATGATATGAGCACCCTGACCTTATCCATTGCCCCAAATTCAACTCGTAAAATAGTATAGTCGGCTTGAATAGTAGTACTATTCTGACAGGAGACTAGACTAATATGTAAACTTTCTTTGGTTTGTTTTATGGATTTTGCTAATGTGTGCTATAAGGACACACAATAATTAATCATTTTTAGAAATATTTTTTTGGGAATTGAAAAAGTATTGACAGCTTTTTTAATTTCCGAGAAAATATTTTTAAAAATGGATGGCTTTAAGGCACACATTAACCGAACATTTCTTTTATTAGTATTTTTTAAGCATTAGATTCAAAGCAACCGGAATGCATATGTACATGTGAAAGAGTTGAAGGATTCCATGCCCATTGAGAAATGAAGTATGAAACCCTCCTTGCTTTTGTCCAAAAAAAAATTTAGAATTATATTAGAGGCTTCTCTTTTAGGTAAGGATGGGTCCTATATCTATTAGACTATTACGCAAAAGAATTAGAAATTTTGGAGAAAATGTTCTGTATACGTGATGTATTATGCTTTTCTCTCACGTAAGTATGACTCACAAATAAGAATGTAACAGAAAATTATAATGTATAAGAAGAATTTTAGAAAATTTTGGAATTGCTTTGTTTTTTTGCTCTCTTCAAGAAGGTCCATTTTTTTCTTGTTTAAGATGTTGAACTAACTTACTGAGGTCAAAGTTTTCCATATTTCCTAGGTAGTAGATATAATTGGACCCGAATGTCTAATTTATTAGAGCCTAGATCTCTGAGCTGGTTGTGACTTGTGACCAAATGCTCCATCTGGCATGAGATGTCATCATTATAATATTCTTTATTTTAATTTATCTTGGATCTTTGACTTTCATAATCAGTGATTCAATCTTATTTATTTTAATTTCTTTGCTTAAACTTCAATTGAGTCAATGCGATAAACGACATAGACATAGTAATAAAACATTTAAGAAATCTATCTACCCCGGGGAGTACAATTGAACTAGATGGCATATTCAACTGAGAGAGAATGTGCTTGTGTTGATGTAGTTAGACACCTTTTAGTTTGGAGGGAGATTTGAATTTTAAATGTCTTAATTGGAAATAAGAAGTGCTATGTTTACAATATTTTTACAATAAATCTTAAGTAAGTGGTTGTTATAGGATTTTAATTTGAATCTACCACTTCAATTACTTTCTTGCTCACCGATAATAACCCATAACAATCTTACACTTAAAATTTATTGTGAAAGTATTGTAAAAATGATGCAGACATAGCATTTCTCCTTGAGAATACTAGAAGATACCAACTGGTTTGTTTGTTTGTTTTTTTTTTTTTTTTTTTTTTTTTTTGGGAGAAGAAGATACCAACCAGTTAAGTTGGAAGGTTATTGGCAATATAATAGTATTTTTGCTATATTAGTCAATATAACTATGTAATTGAATTTAATTAGGAAATCAAATTCACCATACCTAACAAAGTGTACCTAAATTTTGTCATTTAGTAATTTTTATTTAAAAGCCAATAAACTTATAACTCAATTTTGCTCTTTAATCTTCTCAAAAAAAAAAAAATTTTGCTCTTTAATTTTTATTTAAAACCCAATAACCTTATAACTATTGCATAGCCTGTTTAACCAAGACATCCAAAATTCATATATCCCTTCTTTACTAAAATATTATATATAAATATATATATATATATATAATTTATTACTTAAAGTTGGGAACTTTTAAGGTCTTTAAGTTAAGTTTCTAATTTATGTGTATCCAAAAGCTAGTTTTGGATCCTTTTCTTTATCTTTTGTTTTTTCTTTTTTATATATATAATGAATTTTTTTTTCTTTTCTTCCATTTTCAATACAAATCTAATAAACTTAATAATGATATATATATATATATATTTATATTCGCAAACATCTATATCATGGCAAATACACTACTTTTTTATGTTTTCAATAAAAACATTCATGGTTCAAATAATATCTACTTTGTTGTAAGGTGTAACTATCAAATATATAAAAAAAAAATAATAATAATCAATCCAAACCATCTTTTACCAGACCATTTTTTATGGGATACAAAAATCATATACAATATAATAAAAGTTGGGCTTAGACGCCGTGGTTGCGCAAAGTGGCGGCACCGAATTGCAAATTTTTTTTAGATTTTTAGATTTTAAAAAGAAAATATTTACATAAAAAAAAAAAAAAAAAGTCTAAAGAATCTTAAATTGCAGCAAAGTAGACATAGTATAATCTAATTCTTCTTCTTTTTAATTACTCCACTGATCTTAAATTGCAGTAATCGTATACTACACTAAAACAAAGAGGCCTAATGCATCTTAAATTGCAACAATGTATACTACACTAAATCAAAAGGTCTAATGCATTTTAAATTGCAGCAACCGTATACTACACTAAAAAAAAGAGGTCTAATGCATCTTAAATTGCAGTAACATATACTACACTAAATCAAAAGGTTTAATGCATCTTAAATTGCAGCAACTGTATACTACACTAAAAAAAAAAGAGGTCTAATGCATCTTAAATTGCAGCAATATTTATAGAATATTTAATATATATATATATAATTAAATTTCAGTTTTACTACTAAGAGCTTTTAGAAATTTAAAACTTGCCATAATTTTTTAAAATATTTTATAATATATTTTTTTGCAAAAAAAAAAAAAAAAAAAAAAAACTTACATAATATACATTTTTCATGTAACTTAATTTTAAAAAATATTTTTACTACTTTATTTGTTATTAGATTTAATTATATTATCAAAAAATATTTTTTTAATTTATATATAATTTTTTTATTAAGTCGTGCATCGGGCATCATACTAGTAATACTTAAAATTTTAGGTGCAATCTCGTCACTTTTTTTATTTATTTTTTTTTTAGGACCAATCTCGTCACATTTAACACGTTCTAAAATAATGGATAAAAACAAAAAAAAAAACTTCATCTCATCTGCAACGTACACAACGCGTTAAAATAAAACCAAAAGAAATAATAAAGCAAAAGACCTACCCTTCACTGTCAAATGATAGCAAAGAATGTTGGGACTTGGAAGTACCTTGAATGCTTAAACTTATCTTTCTAAATCTTTGTAAAAAGTTTTGTTTTGTCTTTGTTTTGTTGTCTTTTTTTTATTATTTTTTTTTATGAGTAATCTTTATAAAATGGCTAAATTATTAACCTATTGAGGCAACAGAGAAGCCTATTAGTTCCAAGTTTTCACACATATCCATAAATTTTATTATCACCCAAACACACACGAGACAAAATAGACTACAAAAGATTTTGAATCTTGCTAAGGTACACAATTGAACGGTTATTTAGTAAGTTCTTAGTTTTTTTTCCCCTTAATAGATACATAATTACTTTTCTTCTATTAGATAGAATTGAAATTATACTAATTTGATAATGGCTCTCAAGCTTTTGGTTTCCTAGAACTAAAGAAAAAAAAAATCTACTACTACAAATTAAACCACAATTTTTGCCACAATCGTCTATATGGAAAACTGTGAATAGTAGAGAAAAAGTGGTGAGTTCATGTGAAAGTGGTACTGAAATTAATTAATTATCTAATCCCCAATAAAATAAACAATTATTAGTTTCATTTTAGGACAAAAATCACCTTAACTGGTTTGGAGGAAAAATTCCTCACACCCACTACATCATGATTAATAAAACCATCCTCGTTTACTTTTAATAACATAGCTTATTAATGAGTCATATATCATGTTTAAATAATAGGAACAAGTTTACTTCCAAACTAATTTGAAGGAAAATTCTTCCAACCCACCATGAGGTAATTGATAAAACCATTCATGTGTACTTTTAATCACATGACCTATTTAATGAGTCATATGATTTGTTTAAATAATATACATGAATGGTTTTATGAGTCATCAAGTAATAGCTTTGAAGAGATTCCTCCAACCAGATTTTGAAGAAAACTTTGTTCTAAATAATACAAGTGGATCGATTTTATGAGTTGTCACCTAATAAGTTGGAGAA
Source organism: Notholithocarpus densiflorus (assembly GCA_030021035.2). Taxonomy (NCBI): domain Eukaryota; kingdom Viridiplantae; phylum Streptophyta; class Magnoliopsida; order Fagales; family Fagaceae; genus Notholithocarpus; species Notholithocarpus densiflorus. The sequence continues at coordinate 658,407 of JARYZH020000156.1, read as the reverse complement.
GATTCTTCTAAAGTGATTTGAAGGAAAACTTTTTCCTTCAAACTCTTTCTTTTTCTTTTTCTTTTTTGGTTGCTATTCACTTTATTCTAACTCTTGAAACAATAAAGGAATTTCCAGAATGTTCTTTATGCATGAACAAACAATTACTATTTTCAAACGTAGCAAAAACTAATTAATGACCTAAACAAGGAAACATATAAAAATTACAAATGTTTGATAAAAGCAACCAAAAAAAAAATTTGAATCAACAAATTTAAAGGGGAAAGGGAAAAGATAGTACCTGAAACACGATCAGAAAGAGCAGCAATTGATTCTCCATCCGGGAACCGATAAAAGAACTGCCCATATTCTTCCTTCTTAATTTTAAGCTCCTTCATCTTTTTCTCATCTTGAAAGTTCCCAAAAGCTTGTTCCCTAAGTCTACAATCCTCATCTACACCAATTATTTCCTTCCTTGAGAATGACAGTCCAATCTCTCGTAACGTGGATAGGGTACGTTGATAGGGTGATACATAGAAATAGACCTTCCAATTAGATGTGGTGTTGTTGCAGGAGATCACATCCCTGATTTGGACCCCAGCACTCCAGGCTTGGGCCAGGCCTTTTTCAGTTAAAGGGATTTTGTTATCTGGGATGGTGGTGTAGCTTTTTGCATCCATATTGCCTTGGGACTCACCATGGCGCAACAAGATTATTCTCTTTGGTAAGATAGGAGGATCGTTGTGTGCCTGCATTTTTTTTCTCCTTTGAACTCTCTCTTACTATCAAAACGTTTGTAGCTATAAGCTACATCAAAATTTATGTAAATAGGCTATAGCATTTGGTGTTTGAGGACTCTCTATGTGAAGCTAGTGTAATTGGCAATGAGTTTTTTATTACCTCCAATTTATAGGCTTCTCTCTGGCCCAAAAAAGAAGTTTTATTATTCTTTACTCATTTCTTTTAGTTACATAATTTGTACTTTTCTTAGAATAGACACAGGTGAAATTATGCGAATTTGAATTGGGCTTCTCTCTAGCTTTTGTTTCCGTATAAGTAAAGAAAACACCGTTTAAAAAGCCAAAACTATTAGTTTCATTTGATTCTAAACTCTTTTTCTTCTTTTTTTGGCTAATCATTTTATTCTAACTCTTGAAACAAGAAAGGAATTTCAAAATATTTTTTAAAATTTATATATATAAAAAAAAATTCAGGTCAGGGTGGTCTAGTGACCACCCTGAAATGAACGTAGAGCTGCCAATGATTCTATTCAAACTAAAAGTCTATTATAAAAAATTCTAAACCTAAATCCCAAACAACAACCTACGTTTTCTTTCTAAAAAAAAAAAAAATCATTTTGACGTCTACTCCAACTAAAAGTCTATTATTAACTTTTTAAGAATAATTAATTAGTAAATTAATTTATATTATTTATTATGATATATTTCCTCAAATTAAGGGATAACATTCAACAACTGTTTAATTTAAATAAAACTAAAATTCTATCACCAAAATTTTCTAAACGTTAATACCACACAACTCACAATTTTTTTTTTGTTTTTTGTTTTTCCTCAAGTTGCATCTTATTAAATTAATATTTTATTAGGATATTAAGCTAAAAGACTCTTGACTAAGGGATAAGATTTAGCAATAATTTAATTTAGATAAAACTTTATCATCTAAGTTTTAGAAATTTAAATTCTACTCCAACTAATAGTCTATTATTAATATTTTTAGAATATATATATATATATATATATATTAAGTCATGACTTTACAATATAATCACTCTTAATCCAGTAAAGTCATCCATATAATTAAATCCTACATAATACACCCCATATTTTTGTATTTTTTTCAATTTTTTTTCCCAAGATGCAACTTACGCTTACTGTTCATCACGCTTATTTTTTTAATTTAATAAATTCATCTTACTTATTGTTCTTTACTTCTGAACTTGTGTGAAGAATATTATGCCAAAGGAAGTTTATTATAAAGAAGCAAAACAATGGGCACCATTTAAGTTCTTGATTCTCTTATGTAAGTTTTTAATTTTTTTTATTCTCAATTTTTGAACTATTTTGTGTATGTTTCGATTTTGGGTTTGGATTATTATATTTAATTTGTGATTGTGTTTATTTTTTCAATTAGACTATCACTAGGAAAAAAAATATGTATTGAGGAACTATTTTTTTTTTTTATTAGTTGTGTTGGCTATGGCATAACCCAAATAGGAATAATCAAACTCATTACATATCTCGTATTAAAAATTAACACAAAGCACAAAGAGAATTTTTAAATATAAAAATAGATAAGCACTGATAATGTCCAAACTCTAAACAATCGGAACTTAAAGTAATTTTTTATTAAAATTACTTACTTATTTTAGAATTTATTATTACTTTTTATTTAATTATTTTGTTTTAATTATTTTTTTACAAAAGAAAAAAAGAAAAAAAAAGCATACATATGAATCTTCATCAAGCCATGCATCGCACGAGAATAATACTAGTTACTTGATGTGAAATGCATTACTTTGAATTCACCACTCATATCAAGAATGAGCTCAACTAAACAAATTAATACTTGTTCAATAATTTTAAAATTATACAAATCTCAACATTATTAACCAAAACAAAAAAAGCACAAAGGATAAGTAAAACAAATACACAAGTTTTATTTTCTACACAATATATCAATATCCCAAATCATAAAACAAAATTACAAATGCCTTATTGGATAACTGTTTTCACAAAGAATAAAAATAGACAAGAAATTTATAATCTTGAAAACTAATTTTATAACCTATTATCAATTGTGCTTGGCACTCTATTTCTATTTGAGAATATACATTAAAATTTGATTGTTTACTTATTTATACATTATCTCTTTTATGAATATCATGTCATTGTTAAGCAACACACACTGTAAGAAATATCATAATTTATGTTGAAAAACCGTTTATTTTGGACATGAATTGTTAAAAAAATAGGCCTAATAATTCAAAATTTATGCTAATTTCATTAATACTTTGGCTTCACTCTTTTCACACTTATGAATGTTTCTCATACATGTCTATAATTTAAAATTTTTTTTTTTTTAACTTTACTGTAACTAAATTATCTTGGCATATATTTTGTTATTTGATATCTAAAAATATTTACTCATTACAAAATGCCTCAACCATTCATCTTTCAATTCATTTGCATGTAGCTATGTCAAAGTCTCAATCGATTCCTTACTCATAACAAACAATTTTTTTTTTAATTGCTCGGGTTGCAGGTTGGGTCGAGTTGGCCCACAAAAAAGGTTTGGGTCACAGGTCAACCCGTTTTTGTTTTGAGTCAAAAAATTCAGGTTCAGGTCAAATATTTTTTTAGTCGGGTCAGCAATTTCTAACTAGATTTCCATGTCTACCTATAACATATTTTCTAAATATACTAGTGGGTATAATTTGGAAGTCATTTTAAAATTGTTGTTGTTTTGAAGTTATTTAGAGAACTAGCTTTTTTTTTTTTTTCCTTTCCCTTAAATTAAATTAAACTAGCTTGTAACCCCATGCATATGCATGGATTCATAACAAGAAAACATATAAAAGGAACACACACAACATGTCAAAAATACAAATGTTTTTGACAAAGCAATGCAAAACAAAATAATAATAATAATAATAATAATAATAAACAATTGAAGAAAAACAAATTAAAATGAAAAAAAAAAAAAAAAAAAAAACCAATAACAAAAAAAGAGTCCTTACTTGATACACGATCAAAAACATCAGCAACCGATTCTCCACCTAGAAACCAATAAAAGAAGCTTCCATATTCTTTCCTCTTAATTTAATCACCTTCAACCTCTCCTCTTGAAAATTCCTCAAATCTTGTTCCCTAATCCTACATTCCTTTTTCATTGAGAAAGACCGTTCAATAGGGTACGTTGATATGGTGACACGTTGAAGTAGACCTTCCAGTTAGATGTGGTGCCATTACAAGAGATCACTTCCTTCATTTGGGCCCCAACGTCCAATTTAGGTTTTTGCATCTAAATTGCCTTGAGACTTACCATGGTGCATCAAGATTATTCTCTTCGGAAAGATGGGATTGCGTTGTGGGTGCATTTTCTCCTTTGAACTCTCCATTACTATCAAAATGCTTGTAACAGTAAGTTATATTAAAATTTATGCAAATAGGCTATAGCATTTGGTGTTGTGGTGTGGGTTTGACTCTCTATCTCAAGGTGGTGCTATTGTTATGGGCAATGGATTTTGATTTCTCTCCAATTTATAGCCTTCTCTCTAGAAAAAAAAAAGTTGTTCTCTTTAATTATTATATTTTCCTAAAGTCAACTATAATTCTACATACATATATGTTAAGACTTGAAATAAACTTGACATAAATAATGGTAAAGAGATCAAATGACACATTCTCTCTTCTCGTCAAATAAGAGATTTTAGCTTTAAACCTCACTTACACCAAAAACAAATTGGTGTTTTGCCTTTATGATAAAAAGTAATTATTATGAAGCAACACCATATATTAAAATTATATTCTATCTATCAAAAAAAAAAAAAGACACATTCTCTCTTTGTAACTAAGAATGCGGTAATGGATGAGATCATCAATTCAAACTAAGTATTATCTCTCTTTGTAACTAAGAATGCTGCAAATAAACTGCCATTTTTTCAAAAGCACCAGCACGAGTTTGCTTCCCTATAGCAATGGTTCAACTATTTCTGGGGGATTTGGTTCATCAAGATCCTGCAACCATCAACAATTGGTGCATAGTCAGCATAAGAGGCTACATTGTTGGTGAGTAAGCTAACTACAGCACTAGCATCAATCTCTATTTCCACAGCTTGGATTTCAAGTTGAATTAATGCAGAGAGTAAGACCATCTCTCATAGCCCACAGTTCAGTTTCTAAACTGTTAGCTCAGCCTATAGCTCTAGTGAAGCCTTCAACCCATTGGCCATGGCGATTTCTAATGAGACCACCTCCTCCTGCAAGACCAGGGCAGCCGAGTACAGAACCATCACTATTTAGTTTATGCTAGTGTTGGTGAGGAGTTTTCCAGATCACATTAGTGAGGATTCTAATGCTCATTTGCTGGAAAAAAACTCTTGCTTCTCTGTAGCCAAAGTTTATATATAGCAAAAAGGAAAAGAGTGCTCCAGGAGTATTGTTTGTTGGGGGCCATAGAATGGTTACAAGCATTTAACTGAAACCAAGAGCTGATTAGGCCTTAAAGAATCTGTTCATATCCAAAAAGTTCTAGCTATAGGGCAATCTCTAAGAACATGCAAAATACTCTCAGCTTCACTAGGGCAATGATAGCATATAGGGTCTTCTGATAAGGTTCTGTCATCTGTGGTGTAAGGTAGGTTTTACAGGTAAGCAATTATGTAGGCATTTTCCAGAGGAGTAATTGAATTTTTGGTAGGGTGTTCAGCTTCCATATCCATTTTTCCCTCAAAGATTGGATGTGATTCCTCCTCTGCAAAGGCTAGATTATAGGCATGCTTAGAATCAAACAGCCCTTTAGCATTTCCATCCTAGCAAAGTTTATCATCACAAACAGAGGCTTTTCTAACAAAGGATAAGCTTGGGAATATTGCATAGGACTCATGAGTAATAACTCATTGATGTTCATAATGGCTTATACTTCTATGATTTTATTTTTATTTTTCACTGGCATAATGAAAAAAATAATGGCTCACAAATATTGTTCTATTAAGTTCATGTCTTGTATTGCTTTTTCTTGTATCACCAGTTTGATCTATCCTAATTATTGGTTTTCTGTTTAGGTTATGCTACAATTTGTCAAATTATGCATAGGGCTATGTTGTAACAGTTCTGCACAATATGTTTTTATGAAATCAAAACTGCTAATTAATATTTGTTACTTGCCCTGCTTGGTGTGTTTATTTATGGAATTGTGTGTATTTGATCTATTTTGCTTATTGTTTGTTAGCCCTTTTCATAGATTGGGCTTTACTAAATGTCCGGGGCGGTTTTTTTGCGCATAGCTATGTGCCTTTGGAGGTGTGACTTTGCTAGGCCCGGATTTGTTTTGGGGAGGTCAACTCGGAACTCGACATTGGGCCGCATAGACCAATGGCTTCCGGTGTATTTTTAAGCTTACAAAATAGATAAAGCCCAAAGTCTTAGAATCATAATAATGGTTGAAATAAATAAATAATATGCTTAGCATGATAGCTTTGATTAAATGGTGAGTTGATACATTATTATTATGTTTATTAAGTGATGTCCAATATTAGAAAGTGTTTAATTAGGTGTCCAATGTCCAACAATGGGATGAGTCCAATAGTCCATGTCTAGTTGCGGTTCATGGTTCATGTTCAACATAATAAGGTATGTCCGGCAATGGTCTATGTCCAAATAATATGTGTCCAAGGGTAGTTCATATCCAAATAATATATGTCCAAGGGTGGTAGATTGATTTATTAATATGTATGTTCATTAATGAAGTATTAGTGAGATCATGTTTATTAGATAGTGAGATGATGTTAAAATAACTTGCATCCAGCAGTAAAATAATAATGAATAAGATATGCTTAATAATATAATTTTGAAAATAAAATATAATGACTTATCTTCATATTTTGTAGCTCCAACCGTAACATCAGTGGGCTTTAACATTTCAGCAACATGAGAAAAAGAAATCCAGCAGCATAATACATTAGTTGAGTGGTATAATAACAATGAATAAAATACACTTAATAATATAAATTTGAAGACAAAATATGATGACTTATCTTCATGTTTTGCAGCTCCAGCCATAACATCAGTGGACTTAGCATTTCAGCAACCTTCAGACTTTGTAGCTCCAACCGTACAACACTAGTGGGCTTAACACTTCAGCAGCATGGTGAAGTGAATCCTTTCGTGATGACTTCATGTTTGAAAGGGAAAAATGGGTGCAACTGGAGGGAGAGAGCATGTCCAGCCGTGTGCATAAGTTGGTTAAGTTCATCCTCTTTATCGTGCACTTGAATGATTTTCCTCATGTAATGCTCTTTTAATTTTTTAGTCAAGTATGAGTGATATTGCCTTCCATAAGAAGGGCTTTTAATAATAATTTTTTGCCTTTCATAAGAAGGGCTTTTAGCATTATAAATATATGTCTTCCATAAGAAATTGCTTTTGTAATATATTCTTGGAAGAGTATTTTGATATGTTTTAAAATGTGTAGAGATGGTAAGAAAATATATATTGTGAGATATTTGTAATATGTATAGGAATTACATGTAGATACTTTGTTGGACATGGATCTTGTATATATATACTTTGTGAGACATGGAGTTTAAAGATATATGAGAAGTATGTATGGGTATTTGGTGAGGAATGTATTTGTAAAATATATGGAAGTGTGAGATAGATAATATAAAGGTTAAATATAGTGAATACATGAGATTATTTGTGTTATAGGTTATGTTGCTTTCTAAGAAGGGAGATTTTGTATGAGAAATAAAGAATGAGATAAAGATGTGTTTTGGGAAGCAAAAATGATGAAGTTTCAGAATAATGGAATGTGGGAAAGATGGGTAATGGATAATGGTATGTTGTAATATGTGTGTTGTGTTGTTATTTATGAAGATGGATTTTGTAAGAGAGATGGGGAAGTGTGAAAATGTGTGTTTTTGCAGCAAAATGAGTGAGGTTTTAGAATTATTGAAGATTAGAGAGAGAGCTGGATCAGAGAGGGATCAGAGAGGGAGAGAGGCCCCTTTGGTGTGTGGCTTGGTCCTCTTTATATAGGGACAAGCATGTAACTAGATCAGAACTTAGTTGAAGGGAAACTTAGCAAATGAGGAAAAATCTTTGACAAAGTAAGTGGTCTTTTGTTTTTTGGCCAAAAGAAGCAAAGTTAGAGACTTTAAGGCTGAAGTTATAGCTATAACAGCTGTCAATCACAGTTGTTACAGCTGGATGATGTCATCCGAATGACATCATTTGCTTGGAGGAAAGTATTTGGCATTAAATTCATGATTTGACTAAAGATGGTGAGATAAGCTTTATGAGATTTTTCTGGTACTATAGCTGGAGCTACTGCAGAATGTGCTGGAACTGTTTCAGTTTCTGCCGGAGCTGTCTGCAGCTTCCGCTGGAGCTGTTTCTGTAAAACAGCTTCTGCTGGGGCTGTTTGCAGTTTCTACTGGAGCTGCTGTTGGTATTTTTTGGCTAAGTTTCCTCTCTTGGAAAAAATATATGCTTTAGTCCATATATAATTTTGGTAAGTAATAGATTAGTTGGTTGATATTTGATGAAGTTTTAGAGATGTAATCATGGTCTTTTTGTATCTTAACCAAATCTTGGAGAGTAAGGAGAGCATTTTAATGCTAGATATGAGATATTAATATATATTTAGCCATGTGCTTGAAATTGATTTAGATGATAATAATATAATTGATATGAAATACTATAATTACATTTTTAAACTTATATTATATGATGAACATTAATTTTTATGTAAAGAGTATGGAGAGTTTTATCATTTTAAGTGTTATGTGATATGAGAGGCTTACCCAAATGTTACCTATTGCACACTAACCCGTCAGAGTTCAAGGAATTGGGGAAGACATGCCAAGCAACATGCTTTCCTTTATCAACTTTGAATCACTGGAGCTTTACTGAATATACTTTTTGGCCCTCCAAACTACGACTCCCAAAATTCCCCCGATGAGACTCATAAGCTTGGATCATGAGCCAAAAATAAGATGATGTGACATCAGCTTGAACCATGGGCTTTGACGCCTTTTTGTATAAATATGTGCTCTTTTGGGCTTTAAAAGA
>JARYZH020000156.1:0-14470 GCA_030021035.2 Notholithocarpus densiflorus | reverse complement strand
TAATCCAAAACTCTAGATTAATAATAACACAACAGTGTCATATGATGGCTTTTTCCTCAATAATATATAGAAGGGCCTTAATGTCAATCTACTATGTTAAAAGGGTAAAAATAAAAAAAAGAAATAGTTAAAATGATGGTACAATTTTAATAAGGATCTTTCATGACATTCCAAAATCCAAAAGAATAAGAACCAAACAAGTTACCCCAAGTCCCACAATTACATTACAAAAAAACAATAGGTACAAACAAAACTGGCTCTCCCTTTCAAACGGTATTTCCGTAGAATAAAGCCACAAGCAAGGTTACAACTGTCATTCACCTAAGCCTCTGACGGACTCCGTTTGTCCTCACGTGCCCTGGCGTCGGCCGCACGCACTGAAATCTCCTGTTTTGTCCCCTCCGTTCCCTATTCTTTTTTATTTCTCACCAAAAATAATAATAATAATTTTAGCCATGGCCCAAAATACAGTTGTCATCTCTAGACTTAAATGTAATTTTAATAATTTTTTTATTTTGGTTTTTAAAATTTATTAATTTTGTTACGTGGCTAATTGAGATTCATTTTGTTTTGTCAAGGATATAAAATATTTTCTGTTTCGTTTGACTTGTCTTGTCTCATTTTACTCTGCACAAATTTCTTTACTTTGAGGATTATATAATAAAGATGAGTTTTTGTTACCTCGCCTTGTTTCATTCTTAGTGACGAATGATATATATATAAATATATATATGTATATATTCTATTTCATTAACATTTAAGTCATTTTATTAGAGATAGAAAAATACCTCCGACTTGTCCTGCATGTTTTTTTTTTTTTTGATGGAGGTAGGTATGGAGTACCTTGATCTAACCCCATTTCGCCATGTTGCCATTCCTATAATGCTACACATAGAGCTACATATTGTGAGACAATTGTTGCATGTAGCAAGCTTATCAAATATGAAATAACCTTCATAGCAAAAGAGTATTAATGTAAATATTATGAGTAGGAAGGATTTCTTTATGTTATTTTATGTGTAAGAATTGTAATGTGTTTTTTTTTTTTAAATAATATTCTATTTATAGCAAAAATATTGATAAAATAAAAACCAAATTTATTAGATTTTTTTATTAATTATTAATTTTTGATAAAACTTATTTAAAGTGTATACCTTAAGAAATTAAGATTTAAAAAAAATCTTACATAAGTAAATAAAAGACTAAGTTTGAGAATTAAGATAAATTAATTCCATTAGCTTTGTTGGCTTAATAAAAAACGCTCAATAAAAGTGCAAATGTATTTAGAAAAAAAAAAAAGAAATTAAATTGAGTCAATGGACAAAGGTTAAAAAATCTGACTGATAAAATTTATTATTTAAAATTATGAAATTAATTTTCAATTAAAAATCTATTTTTTTCAGAGACAATTAAATTTTGACCAAACAGTTTTAGTAATTTTTTTTAAAAAAGTTTAATTAGTGCTTCAAAAAAGGAAAAAAAAAACCAAAAAACAAAAAAGGAAAAAGCTATACTTAGAAAAAATAAGTAATTATAGTTTAGATAGGTGGGTCCCAACGCCACAGTTTTCTTTCGGCCGCTCACTCACTTTGTCCTCTCTCTCGTCTCCATTCGCCTATGTTGTACGTTAGCATTTGTCTAACGTGCACCATATATTCTTATCATTCACCCCTATCCCCACATACACATACACACACACACACTCACACAACACTCTCTGTGTGTGTGAGTGTCTCTCTCTCTCTTTCTCTGTCTGTTTTATTGCACCCAGAGATTTAACATTATCTTATAAAAGAAGGAAAAAAACACTGAGATTAGGAGCTATATTTGTTTGTGAGGTAATGGGTTAAGCAAGTGATCTTAGTGAAAGAGAGAGACATATATATATAATATATATATAAAAGAAGATATAAGATTAAAGGGTCGGTTTGGTTGCTTGTTTTTGTTTAGCTTTTGGTGTTTTGAAATATGTGAGGTTTTTTGTGAAGTGGGTTTGCTCTGATTCTCTCAAAGGATCTATAACTTGGGAGTGTTTCTCTGTGGTTTTGCTGTTTTGAAAACTTTTTGTAGTGTTTTTGAGTTAAGGACAAGTTTTGATGGCTGGGAGTAATGAAGTTAACCTCAATGAGTCCAAGGTAATTATCTGAATTCATATTTTGATTATCACTTTGATTGTTTTGATTGCATCTGTGTTGTTATAGTCACAGTTTTGATGATCATGTGTCGTAAAATGGGAAGCTTTTCTGTTGGGTTTGTTTGAATATCGGATTCTGGGACTTTGATTTTTGTTCTTGGGAAGTTGAATGTTGTTTTTACTAAGTTTAGGTTGGGCTTAGAGCTGTTATGTGTGGGTCTTTGACATAAGAAATGGTATTTGTTCTTGAAAGTCAGATTGTTTGTGGCTTTGAACATTAAATTTGCATTTGTTATTGACTTATTGTATTTGTTTTACTATTACTAGTTTATCTCCGTAGTTCTTGGTGATGGGTTTATGATTTTGTTTGTAGAAAGTTGGAATATTTTTCTTCATGGACTTTTGCTTAGGCTTTGGAGCAGTTCCTTTTGTGTTTGATGGGATTTCAAATTCAATTTAGTTTTTGTTTTTAGTTGGATTAGGTTCTCAGCTATGGGTTTTTGAGGTAGTGATTTTGTTCCTGAAATTTCATTATATGCTAGACTGCTACTTTAGCTAAGGTCTACAGAACATCGTTTGATCTAACAAAGAGAATACTCTGACAAATAACTTTGTGCTCTTTTGCTGCCAATCTAGCCTTTTGATGTCAAAAATCAATTCATTTTTCAACCTATTGTGTTTAATATCTGCCAATCTTGGCTAAAAGTTAGTTTGTTGTATTTCATGGGGGATTTGTTGCAGCTGGGTATATATCCTATTTTTGCTCATGTGACTCTTGACTCTGAAATTTTGATGTTTTTAACATTTTTTTTTGTTCTTTTTCATGGTCTCTATAGATGGTTGTACCTTTGAATACATGGGTGCTCATCTCCAACTTCAAGTTAGCTTACAATCTTCTACGTCGCCCTGATGGCACCTTTAACCGGCACTTAGCAGAATTCCTTGATCGGAAAGTTCCGGCCAATGCAAAGCCTGTTGATGGCATATTCTCATTTGATGTTGTTTTAGACCGGAGTACTGGCCTCTATATCCGGATCTATAGACTAGCCCATGGCGAAGAACCTCAATTAAATATTGCTGATCTTGAGAAGCCTGTGACTGCTGAGGTTGTCCCAGTCATAGTATTCTTTCATGGTGGAAGCTTTGCTCATTCGTCTGCAAACAGTGCTATATATGATGCTCTATGTCGCAGACTAGTGGGCATTTGTAAAGCTGTTGTGGTCTCTGTGAATTATCGCCGTGCACCTGAAAATAGGTACCCATGTGCTTATGATGATGGATGGGCAGCTCTTAAGTGGGTTAGTTCAAGGTCATGGCTGCAAAGTAAGGACTCAAAAGTTCATATATACTTGGCCGGAGATAGTTCTGGTGGTAACATTGTCCATCATGTTGCTTTACGGGCAGTAGAGTCAGACATTGAAGTATTGGGCAATATATTGCTCAACCCTATGTTTGGTGGGCTAGAGAGAACTGAATCTGAGACGCGATTAGATGGGAAATACTTTGTTACGACCCGAGACCGAGATTGGTATTGGAGAGCATATCTCCCTGAAGGGGAAGATAGAGACCACCCAGCATGTAACCCATTTGGTCCTAAGGGTAAAAGTCTGGAAGGAATTAAGTTCCCGAAGAGCCTTGTTGTGGTGGCTAGCTTGGACCTTATTCAGGACTGGCAGTTGGCTTATGCCAAGGGGCTTGAGAAGGCTGGCCAAGTGGTGAAACTTCTATATCTGGAGCAGGCAACAATTGGGTTTTACTTGTTGCCTAATAACAACCACTTCTATACTGTCATGGATGAGATAAATAACTTTGTGTGTTCTGACTGTTAATAGACTTAACTTTACCTACAGGCAGCCATATGTAACAAATGCTTGACATTCCAGTTGGGGGTACTTAAGTGGTTGTGTGCAGTATATAAGATTGTGTAGTAATACTACTTACCGTTTTATTCATCGTGGTATTAGGATTCTGCTTCTTGGGTCTGGTTATCTTCTTTGTATGTGGATGCTGGGCTTGATTGTTGGGTGCAGAGGTATGGTTCAGCACGTAGCTCGACCTGAATGTTTTTTTGTGGTGGAAATCCTATTGTCTGGACTTTGATGGTATTGGTTTGATGAAGTTTTCATGGCGGCAGGAGCCACCTGACTAAGTTTAGCAGACCCACCAAATTTAAGATTACCCATTCTGGCTTCTGGCAGTGAAAGGGAGAAGACAGGAGTGTAGGGGTATACATTTGGTGGCCGATCAATCGGGGATCGGTGCCTAGCTAATGTTATATATAGATATATATATATATATATTTATATCTAATCTTATAAACATGGATGGGAAAACATCCGTGGTATTGTGATCTTGTATGTTCATATATATGTTCTAGTTTATATAAAGTGTTTGCTTATTACTATTTCTTCTTTGTAAGAGTTTGCTTATTTGCTGTTTCCTCTGTCATTTAATTCTTTCCTTTCCCTATCATTTTTGGGTTGTTCTCTATGTTTGTGTTCATGTTTCAGTGTACTTGGCAACTGTAAATAGAATGCTTTTATAAAAATTGATAATGCTCGACTTAAGCTTCCTATGTATGCTCCTTGAATATTTTGTCGAATGTTATGAAAACGTGAATTATGTACTCGTCCATCCTTTAGCAATGTGCTTGTGTGGGGAACAAGATATGGGACATAAGAGTAAGACAAGGTTGAGTTAATTAACTTAATTCAAGCTTTTGCTGTGTGGTTGGAAAATTTTAGACCTGTACAGAGGGTTTTGGGAGCTTTTTCGTTAGCATTATTACATGAATGAGGGGATTTGCTGATGTTTTGCTGATTACTTGATGGAACTGATAATGGAGCATATAAATCCCCGATACATTCTGGCGATAAGATGATGCATTGTACATGTGATAAGAGTTCTGTAGTAAAAGGCTGAAATGAAAACATGGCCTCATGTTTTCAACAAGAGGAAAAACTGTACTGTCACTCATTCACTGTCTTAAACCACAGTAAAAACCCTATTCATATTTGCAGGGAATCTCTTTTTTTGGGTCACCACAGAATTAAATTTCCAGAGAGTGAAAGAAGCATGGGATTGGTGAGACATCCTATGTTAAAAGTTAAAACCAGCACTGGCAGCTCCTAGGTCTCATATAAGCAGCTGGCACCACTAGATGTAAGTAGAGGGGGCTCATGTTTCATATGCCAGGACAGATATGGGAATAGAATCCTAGCTGCCTGTTTCAGCTAGGATGTTAATTCTAAGGCCAATGCCATATCTGGCTCTTAAGAGAGACCATTTTGATTATGCTTTCCAAAGGGTTCCAATCAGCATTGGTGTTGTCCAGTTCTACAGAAGTGTGAACTTTGTATAGGCAACAGATCTTGTGATTGGTCAAGAGCAACTGTTATCAAGGATACATAAATTCTTGGTAGCAGACTGAGATCTGTTTGTATTAAGAATAGTGGATGGGAGGATACTGGTTGAATCAATGCACTATGTGAAAGTGGCTTCATAGGTTCAACCTCCATGAATATTTCCTGGCCAAATTAATGATGGCCTATGCCTTGTGGTGTTCTTTTGTTTTTGTTTTGATTCTGATAGTTTATATTATAATCTTCAAGCATAGGCCTAACTATTGGTACTTATTGGTAGCTGTATCAAAAAATGAAGAAAATTAAAAAGAAGCATGATTAGGTGAAATATTTGATGTCAAGGAGCATAAGTTTGACTGCTCATAGAAATATTCGAAGTTTAGAAACGAATTCAATGAGCCATATCAAATGAGACAATGAATTTGCTTATACTTAATATTTATATTTCTCCTATTTGGGTCATCAATTATATTTTGCTTTGTTTGCAAGTTACCTCACAGGGCTTCTAATTAAGTTTAATTTTGCTTTGTTCAATCTTGGCTTGATTATTGACAAGTCCACACAAGTTTAAACTTGATCTTTCTTTATTAATTAACTTAACAAACATAAATAAAACTGAATTTGTGTTTAGGTTTCAAGCTGCTAGTAAAGACCCCGACTCATTTGCAGCTCAAATGAAAAATGACAGGTGTAGGTTTTATTTTATTTTGAAGAACTGACTAAAGGGCATTATTATATAGGGTGATATAAAATATCTAATGTCTTATGTCTAAAATAATTAAAAGTGTGGCTTTCATTAGGTCCAAATATGGAGCAGGAACTGAGTATTTTAACCAAAGATTGATGAATCAAGGCTTTATTTATTGATTCAAATAGCTGTTCACGTAGAAATCCTACACAAAGAATAACAGTTCAAAACCAAAAGGGTATCCATACAATTTGATTAATGAATGGAAGCAAACTCATCTAATATTATTCTTGCCATAGATCTGATTGATTTAACCTTGTTAATCAATGAATCCCTGTTCTAAATGAGTAATTTTGAGCTTGGGATGCTAGATAAATACAAAAGTTGGCTTGCTTTGAGAGAGAAATACTCAATATAGAGGTGGTTGGGATTTGGATGTTTCTAAGGGGCCACATGAGAACTAACCCTTTAAGCTGTTGGGATTTGCTTTCACAATGATAAAAAGAATATTAGTATAATGGTAACGAACAGCTAAGCTTTTGACAAAGACATGCAGCCCTATTTAATGAACTTGTGAGGTCCATTTTATTTATTTTTACTTGAAGCACATTGTTGAGTGATTCATGTTAACTTTCCAACCATAGAAACAATGGAAACTTGCTCCACTTTTTCTCAAAAAAGGAAAAGAAACAATGGAAACGACATTAGGTAAATGTCTGAGAAAAAAAAGAAAAAAAGAAGAAGCAATGAAGTACTCTTTGTTACAAAAATGTAGAGGCCGAAATTTTCAACTAATTATGAATTGCCGTCTCATAGTTAATGCATTACATTTATGATGCTAACTCCAAAGCCTCAGATGAAATAGGATGATCCCTACAATTAATATTATGTTTAGTTTTTAAAAAAGGTATATTTAAAGATCAATAGAATTAATAAAGTATTCACTTGTTTAATTTTAAAGTCAATTAAGAGTTTTGTAGCTCAATTGATATATTTTAGTATTTCCAACGGAGATATCTAGAGTACTCTTCATTGTAACTATTAAATTATTCACACAAAAAAAAAAACTTTAAAGTCACCTTATTTGATTTAATATATACCTTTTAATGTTTTACTTATGTAAGGTACAATTTATTCAAACGCCAATTATTAAAATGTATTACACTTTTAAGTTTTAAAGATAAGCTAAATAAGTCACAAAATTTAAGCCATATCATATGGACACTTAAGTGTCCCTAAATAGATCTTTAGGTCTATCTCTATCACTATGATTATCTCAAATATTGGAACTCTACTAGAATCACATTCCTAGGCATCCAAGATCTTCTAATCTGTTTCTTCCTATATTAGTTTTTATGTTAGTGTTCATCATTGTTTTTTCTTCCTAATAAAAATTATGAGCTATCAGATGAGACTGAAATTGGCTGAACCAAGTCCAATTAGGTCATATGTTTTTTTTTTTTTTTGGGTGTGAGGTCATATGTTTTACATAAAAGGGAAAAAAAAAAAATTGGGTCATATCATATGTGGTTTGCCTGGCCAAAAACAGAGCTTGGGACTGAGGGCTGATATCATATACCTTACTTTTGGTCTAGCTGGCTGTGTTCAAATTTTTACCTTCTGTCCAAGTTGCATTGCTTGTCATGCATTTATAGCATTAATTAATTTTTTGGTATTTGACACTTTAGTTGTTTTAATTATTTAGTATTTTAACCTACAGAAACCAATGCATTTGTGAATTAATAAACAAGAAAACAAAAAACCAGCTGGAAGGTAGAGCATATAGTTTTGTAATATGTTAAACTTGAAGAGGAAATTGAGCCACATCATATGGTAATGACTAATTAATTTGAGCCTTTATAAGTTAGAATAATGCCATAACAAAAATTGGATGAAACATAAATGTGACAGTTGAATTGACAACATAGCTGTATTCCTCTTTTCTTTATTAGTAAGGAAAATGAGGACATATTTTTGAATTCATTGCATGGTGAAGAAGGGAAAATGCTGAAGTAATCTTAGAGTATAGTGAATTGGTACTTCTCTTTTTTATATTCATAACAGTGAAATGATGTTTTTTTTTCTAACATTTATAATGAACTCTACTATAAATTTAATGAATAAACCTTATTATAATTATGTAGGGAAAAAAAATACTATTCATCGTGCTATCTAAAAATTAGTCGGTGTAGAACAATGAATTTACAATTATATAGGATATCTTTATATAGCTGTCGGTACTCTGTCAGTAACTCAGTACTACAATTTGAATGCATATTCAGACCTTTTTTTCCTTCTTCTTTTTGATGCAATAAATATTTTAACCATTAATGGCCATTGCAGAAAGTAGAAGCTATCATCTTGGTACTATATAGTCTATAGTCTATAGTCTATACTCTGTATGCCTATTACATCTGTTCCAAGATAACCAAGATGTGATGGTGAAAATCCTCAGGTTAAAAATATTTCTTTTTTAAAAGAAAAGTTGTAAAAAACCCACATCACTTTTACAAAACACCCATATCAATTCATCTATTATACACTATATTTTATATAAATAATATTTTTATATTATTTTATTTCTGCTGTTTCTTTTTTTTATTCTTCATTTTCTTTCTTCTTCTCTCTCTCATGGTCAGATCAACACTCCATCACAAGCACCCCAACCATCAAAACCCAAAAACACTACCGATCTTTGTTGACCCACAAGCACCTATCTACATCGCCAACACCGATCCACATGCAACGGCGACGATGGCGACGCTGATGAAATCGCCTCTCCAATCCACGATCCACAATCACCTATCAATGATCCACAATCAAAACACCACAAGCACCGTTCCAGTCGACCCACAGCCACAAGTTCACAAAAATGCTCTTTCTATCTCTGATGGTGTATCCGTGTGTGGGTGTGGGTGTGTTTGATTTTTGATTGATTTTGTGGTGTGTCCAAGTTGTGGTGGTGGTGGTTTGCGGTGCTGGGTTGCAGTGGTGGTGTTTGGTGGTGCTGAGTTGCAATGATGTGGGTGGTGGTGCTGGGTCTGTGTGGTTGGCGATGGGGGTTATTAGTTGCAGAGATTATGAGTTGAAGAGAGAGAGAGAGAGAGTCAAGAGAAGAGAGAATGTGAGGGGAGAGAAATAATATATGCATGGTTATTGTAATATTTGTGCATTTATGCACAATTTTACATGTATTGATGGGAGTGTTTTTTTGGTCAAAATATGTAAAATGAATTATTTTTTTGTATTTTACAAGATTTTGTAACAACTGATGTGGTTGCTTTTAAAGATCCATTGGATTCTTGTGGATTTCCCCCCATATGTTAAAATACTTATGCAGCCTGCATTTCCCAAAGTGAAAACATAATTATGTTTTCAGCACCAATCAGAAGACATAATCTTTTCAGATTAGACAAGATTACACGCACAAAATAGCATCATTAATCCATAAGTAGATTAGTTCAATTTAAAAACTTGCCTACACATTAAAAGAAAAGAAAAAAAGAAAAGAAAAGAAGGGATGACTGAAACCAGTAAAAAGAAAAGAAAGATGAAGAAGAGATGACTGAACCAGTTACTCAGTTTGCAACAATAGCAACAAATGCTGTAATAGAGGTATAATGGTATTGCTAAAATTTATTGTTCACAAACTGCTCTGCTTATGTGTCTCAGCTACAATGGGTAATTATACAATGGAACGAATGCCTTAAGAATAATGGTTAAGATGCATTATGCTCAATTAAATAATATTTTTATACAATTTTCAAAAAATAAAGTCAAACTCTATACATATATCCAAAAAATACACACAACTACAATGAATTTGTTCGTGTAAGTCAATAAATCTTATGTAACAAGCTATTACTGGTAGACAAAAAAATAACTTCAATAATAAGCCCATATTAAAATCAAGAATAGCATTAACTTGTGCCCTTAAGAACTCATTAACAAGATCCTATAGAATACACCGAAAAGCACAATAAATGAATACCACAATAAATGCATATGCATAATTTCTTATCTCATGTAATAGTGAATTTCACTTATTAAATTCATAAGAAGACCCACTATTCATGTAAGATACACATTTTTTATTATTATAAAGTTTCAATTCTGGCGTCCGCTCTTAATAATTGTGCTATTTATCATCAAATTAAGATATTAATAAGTTTTTTATGTAAGCGGGGAGCTAACCGAAACCCACAACATATGCATTTTTATGGTACTCTAGGGAGCATTTTATAATTTTCCCACCACAATAATCTACCAGTTATTAGCTTAAGTCTTTTGTCTTCATCTTCTCATTATTTATTTTATGTTTATTGGTAAGTTAATAAGTTACACAAGCTTAGCAAGCTTACAACTTCACCTCTTTCTCTTACACATCAAGCAACAGTCAAGCTCTAAACCTGCCAAATAACACCCACTGGAAATGCACTAACAACAACACAAGCAGATATGTACAAGATCAGCAGCAGCAAACTAAGATGAAAAAAAAAAGAAAAGAAAAAGGAATATAAGCCTTTGTATTAAAAGAAGGCTAAAAATCCAAATTAAACCCGCAAGTTTAAGTGAATTGTCATTTTCGTCCAAGTTTAATTTTTGCCATGTAGTCCTTACAAAGAACATATCTATCAAATTGGTTGATCTGTCCATCTAAAAGATTGCTATTAAGTCCAATAAAACGACATCGTATCTCATATGTGAATAGTATCAATTTTATAAATGGCAATGGATAGAATGCAAACTTGAATGTTAAAGTTTAAGAGCTAAAATGAAAATCCACCAAAAACTTAAAGGGTGTAATTTGTATTTCCACCTAAAAAGAACTTTAATTAGAGGTTCCAACTATATTCCATATGACTAAAGTCCATCTTTGATCTTCCGTAAATCAAGAAATACACCCCTCCAGTTCAATCAAATCATAAGACAAAATCCATATTGCAGCATTCATTAACATATATAACAGTGAAAACAAGTTTGACAGCATCCATCTTTATGGCAACGTATTATCAACACCTTTTTATTCCTGCACAACAGTTACACTCTTGTGCTAAAAAACATGGTCCTCCAACGTCTGTCATTATTCTTCCCCCAAACCCCACAAAGAAAACACAGACAAGACAAAGACTGTATGAAAAGATAATTGAAAGAATTCAAGAGAATCGCGACCAATTGTGTACCTGAAGTGCAAGCTGTCTGATACCTGAGACATCTGTATTCTCTAAAATACCATAGTTTTGTGTCACACATCATAGTTTGCATGGCTGAAGTCATAAAAGCATATATATCAACACTAGATAAAAAGATGAAGATTTTTCACCAAATTTTAAGTATTTTTTTTTGGGTGAATGAGAAAGTTATTATTAATGGAAAGTTCCAAGAGCACAGACACATGCAACAAAAGCAACCGCAACACCAACAACTGCACCAAGGGTACAAAACAGTCCTAACAGAACAAAATTTTAAGTTCCATTATAACAATCCTAGATTTTCTTATTGGATATGTATTATAACAATCCCAACTAATTGTATACCAGGACAATTTCTCTATATGCCTAACCTAGAATCTATTTACATTCATTGCTAACCAATAAAAGTAATTGCATCATACGTATATTGTAAATAACACCACTTACTGACCCAAAAAAAGGCATCAAGAAGGATATCTAACCAATTGTAACATTAAAAATTTGAAACTTGAACAATCCAACTCAAAGAACTGGCCAGTAGTTTAAGATAATGTAGCCTCCTCTTTCATAATCATGCATATAATGGCATATTACATTTGAACAGACCAAATTTCTAGCATGCATTTTTCCGTTTTCTTGTTAATATTTCTCACACAGCCAAGGAGCAGGAGAGCAGTGAAGAATAATAAACAATATAACCTCAAAAGAAAGCATAATATGAAGAGCAGATGCTAACATTATAAGAAAGTAAAATATAAACTGATAAGAGGTTGTTTCATATATCGAAAGAGCAGTAAACAATTTGCCAAGATAGTAATTTCAACTGCTTTAAGAGACACTTTATTATCATAAGTAGTCTGAAAGTACCCAAATGACATTAAGTTTTCTCGTCAACTGGACTTGATTAGTTGATCCAAGATACAAAAGCATCTTGTCCCAATAACAGAAGACCAAAACTTGAACCGTTTGGCATTCAGCGTCCTCTTGCAACATAAGCAACAGATGCTGCAGCAAAAATTGTAGTTGCAGAAGAAACCACAGTCCAGAAACTCTTCCTCTTATGTGCATTTGCCACAGAGTTCTGTAGAAACTCAACCTGTTTCTTCATATCCTCCACGATCTTCTCCTTGTTTTTGAAAGCATTCCTAATGGCATCCAACTCTGCCGCATATGGCTGAATTTCTTCCTCTAGCTTCTGCCCATTGATAATCACTTCTTCCTTACCATCTCTATCATCTCTTGAATCACACACCAATGCCGCAGTGCTCTTCACCATACTCAATGCCCGCTCTGAATTAATGCTTGCTGATTCCATTTTAGCCTTTAAATCATCGATTCCACGTTGGGCCTCAACAAGGCTCTTGCGCACCAAATCCTTTTCCTTCACCAAATCTTCCACATGGCTTTCCACTGCTTTATTTCTCTCAATCAGATTCTCACGCTCATTTCTCACTCGCCCCAACTCCTCCACAGTACCTTCAATCCTCTGCTCCATCTCTGAAACCACTACCTCCATATTTTTCACTTTCTTTTTCTCCTCATCAAAACCCATTTGCACCTGATCCCTCTCAAGCGCAACTCGATCATAAGCATCCTTATAGTGACCAATTTCAGACACTAATTGTTTGTTTTTCTCTTCTTCATTTCTACAAGACTCCTGTAATGTAGAAATTACATCCCTGAGTTTACCAGCCTCCATATTCAGCACAACAATCTCACTCTCTCGGCTAAGCTTCACTTCCTCAATCTCATTCTTCTCTCGAATCAAATCCCCAATCCTTTGCTGCCTATCCTCTGATACCTTACTAGTGCTATCCAAAACCCTCTGAATAGAATCCCTCTCATCTTTCAACTTCTCAATATTTTGTTCCTTCTCCCTCTTCTCTTCCACCAACAAATTAATCTCCATCACCATCTCCTTTTCCTTATCCTTAGCCTCATCAATCCTCTTCTCCAACTCCAAAACCTTAGCGCGCAAAACTTCCTCCTCCCTCTGCATTTGCATTATGAACTCATTCAATTCCCCAACCTCCTTCTCCAATTCACCAATCTTCACTTCTTTCACACTTCTCTGCCTCTCAACTTCACCCTTTTCCCTCTCAACACCATCAATCTCCCTCCTCAATCCCTCAATCAACCTCGCCGACACCTCCAATTTCCTCTGAACTGATTCTTTCTCCCTCTTAACCACGTCAACCGCCTTTTCTATCTCCGCCTTCTCCACCATTAGTCCTTCACATTTTCCTTTCAGCTTCCCAACCTCTTCCTCAATCTTCCTCTCTTTTTTCTCCTTTTCAACCACTTTTCCTCTCAACCCATTTCTCTCCTCAACCAGACCAGCAATCTCATTCTTAAGCAAATCCCTCTCTCGGTACACTCGGCTCAACTTATCTCTCTCATTTTCAAGACTAGCCCTGACCTCATTGACCTCTTTCTTCAAAAACCCAATCTCAGCCTCTCTCTCACACTTCAATTTCTCAACCTCAGCCTTCTCTCTCACCAACCCATCAAACCCAACACCCATTTCACCCATCTGGGTCTCCCAAAAAGCACAAACCACAACCTTCTCCAACTCCAACCCAATACTCTCATCACTGGCCTGAGTCAACTCAGCCTCAAGCACATTCTTATCCATTACAGACCGAGTTAACTCGGATTCCAAGGCCTCCTTGGCCTGCTCCAAGGACTCAACCTGCTGTCTGCGCTCAAAGGTTTCTTTGAGGAGCAGAGAGTTGAGTGACTTCAAGCTCTGCACCTTTTCAGTAGTGGAGTCATCCATGGGTTTGGGTTGGTGGGGTTGGGATTGATTTTGGCTTTGGATTTGGTTTTGATTAGGTGGGGCTTCTTCTTGGGAGTCTTTGGGTTGATGGGTCACTTTCTTTTTGGCCATTTTCTGAGGCTGTGGTGAAAGGAAAATGGGATTGAAGATTTGAAGATTAGGGTTTTGCTAGGGCTTATATGGTGGAGACCTGAGATGTAAATATATATGTGGATTATTAGAGACAGTGATGTGTGTGTTTTTAGAGCGAGAAAGTGGTGTTGTGGGGAGTGGAGAACTTTTTTTTAGAATTCAAATTTTTGGGGCCCACAGTGT